>JAGPOW010003022.1:1029363-1060277 GCA_030014935.1 Caiman crocodilus
GGTTTGTGGGTAATGGATAGTGGGGTGCAGGTTCATTCTGGGGTGTTGCAGGGGTTTGTGGGTAACGGGTAGTGGGGTGCAGGTTTGTTCTGGGGCGGTTCAGGGGTTTGTGGGTAATGGGTAGTGGGGTGCTGCAGGGGCCTGTGGGTAATGGGGTGTGGGGGTTCCCCAGTTCAGGAGACGAGCGAGTGTTTCCTGTGGCACTTCCTCCAGCCCCAGGGCTGTTCCCAGGCGCCCGTGCCCTGGGTCCCCGTGGTGCCCTCCTGCCACTCTGGGGCCCGTCCCCTCCTCAGGCCGGATGCTGGAGGATGCTGCCTGCCCGGGGCCGCTCCGCACCGCATGTCTGCTGTGCTCGCTGGCTGTCCATGTGTCCGGGGCTCTGTCAGGCTGGCTGGCGCAGGCCCTGGCTCTGCCTCTCCATGCATGTGCATGTGTGTGCGTGTGCAGCCCCGTGGGTGCACTGCCATTGCTCCTGCATGTTCACAGCTGCTCAGCAAGGACCACCATCTCCTGGGGACGCTCCTCCTTCCCGGGTGGGGGGCACGTGAATGGGGCACCCTGCCACATTGGCTTGGAGACATTTGCCCTCAGTCTGCAGCCCAGGACGCTGCAGCCTCCAGTTCCAGGGGCCAAATGGGGGGGGGGGCAGCCTGCGCCGGAGGAGGGCCCCAAAGCTGTTGGGGGCAGTGACATGCTCCCAGGGGGCACATCCGGCATCCCACCCCAGAGGGCAAGGCCGAGCCCTCTCTCTGGACCTCAGAGCAGGGAGCCTTCCCCCTCAGTGGCTGTGGCTGTTCGGTGGCTGAGCTCGCAAAGTTTGGGTGGCAGGGGTGGGTCTCAGCCCAGAAGCTGCCTATCTGAGGCATGGGAGAGTGTCACAGTGCCCGGGCCCCTGGGGGGCAGGGAGGGAGGGTGACCCCCAGGCCCACCTGCCCATGCAGAGCCATGCATGGGCTGTTTAGGATGCTCCAGCCAGGCCCTGGGGCAGCATGGCTGCTGCTACCACCACGCTATGGCTGTGTCACGGGGCCCAGCCTTGGCTGGGACGGGGTCATTCATTCAAAAAGAAGGAAAGAAAAGGCTGTGGAAAACCATCCATAGGGTTACCAAGGCCAAGCTCTGGGCCTGGGCTGGCAGAGCAGAAGTCAGGCACTTCAGCTCTGGTTTGTGCCCCCCGTCCCCATAGCACCCCTTTCCTTCCCTCCCCTCTACCCCATGCCTGCTGCCCTGAGCCAGTTTCCATTCTTGCACTCATGGCTGTAAACTCCTGGCAGTGCCTAGGGACCCTGTCCTGGCCCCCTTGCCACCCTCCCCTCTGATAGCTGCTCCACCTCCTGGCAGAAGTCTTCCCAGGGTGGGCTGGCACACAGGCTGGCCACCTGGGCAGAGAGGTCAAGAACTGGCTGGCTGCAGAGACTCCTTCCCGGGCTGTCCAGCGCACCTCCGCCTAGGATGCCAGGGGCCGGACATATGAGGGGAGGTTTGCCCTGATGGTGCCCAGGCTACAGCGCTCAGCACAGACAGCACTCGGGGTCTCTTGCAGACAGCGATGGGCTTGGGGCAGCCTTTGTGGTGGGAGTCTGTCAGGTCAGGAAGGCACATGGGGCACAGGGGATGACTGGTGTGTGTGTGTGTGTGCGCATGCGTGCTCACGCATGTGTCTTTATGTATGTCTATGTATGCATGTATGTGCGTGTCTATGCACTTCTGTGTATGTCTGCATATGTGTGTGCATGTCTGTATTCGTGTATGTGTGTCTATGCACATTTGTGTGTGCATGTCTATGCATGTGTCTATGCACATGTGTGTGCATGCATGAGCATGTCTGCATGTTTCTAGGTGTGTGTGTGCGTGTATGTGTGTACATGCATATGTATGCGCATACATATGCATGCAGGTGTGTCCACGAACACGAGTGTGTATGTATCTGTGTGTCTTTGTGTATGCACACATGGATGTGTGTCTGTGTGCCTGCTGAGAAGCAGGGGAAGGCAGGACGGAGGCGCTGGGGAGCACTGGGGGCTCTGTCCTGTACATGCCAGCATCATATGTCCGTGTCCCACACAGTCTGCAGCACAGCCTGGTTCCCCTGCCCTGAGCACCCCATGCTTTGGGACCCTGCACATCAGGGGAGGGGGCTCATGCCAGTCCCCTGGCCACGGTCTTCCCTCCACATCCCACCCCAACCCTGTCCCTGTAGCACCCTCCGCTGGGCCTGGCTCTGCCCGCCTCACCCCAGTGCCTCCCTCTCCCTCCCAGGGCCTCGCTGTGGAGCTCCTGCGTGGTCCTGCCGCTGCTGGCGCTCACCTGGATGTCTGCCGTGCTGGCCATGACCGACCGGCGCTCCATCCTCTTCCAGGTCCTCTTCGCTGTCTTCAACTCGGTGCAGGGCTTTGTCATCATCACTGTGCACTGCTTCCTGCGCCGCGAGGTAAGCCCCGCTGCCCACCCCCCAGCATACTCTGGCACAGCACCCTGGGGTTGCCACCCCACTGCCCACCCCTTGATCCACCCAGAAGGCCTCTTGCTGCTTCCCTGCCTTTGCGAAGGTCCTGATCCTCTGCAAGGAGAAACTCTGGGGTAACTGCCAGCGGCCTGGCTCACCTGCCCTCTGCCTAGTTGGCAGGGGCATGGGGTTGCTTTGCTGCTTGCTCAGGGGTGCTTGAAGGCTAGCCGTGCTCTGGGTTTGTTTCCACCCCGGAGCCAAAACTCCTTTCAATCAAAGCTCGCTGCCTGCCAGAGGTGGCTAGAGCAGACCAGGCGAATGAAGACTCAGTGTGGGACCAGGTGGAGGTTTCACGGGTCTGTAGAGGGGGAGGAAGGAGGGTCCATGGGGAGTGTTGGCACCCTCCATCTATCTGCAGAGAGCAACCCTCTGAGGCTGCCCATCTGTGCCCTGGGGGACCTGGATAATAGGACGGGCTGCAGGCAGCAGATTCATTAGCTGAGATCGCAGCTTTGGTGCTCCTACCCTGCTGGCAATGAGGTGGGGGGGGATGTGGCTCTGTCCCTGGGGGGAGCCTGAGTCTGGAGCTGGGGTCCAGAGCAGCTGGAGGACGTGGGCTTTATGGAGTACAGGAGAGAGGCAGCTGGGGAGAGGCAGGACCAGTCTACAAACACCCGGGGTGCTCGCCACAGCCTCTGCCTGGTGAGCAAGGGAGGGGTGAGCTTCCAGCTGAGTGGTAAAGACAGGTGCTGCCAGGGGGTGATGTGCCCCAGGGGAAGGGAGCTGAGAGCATCGGGGTCCCGGCAGGGGCAGCAGAGGGGAAATGCAGAGGCATGGAGTTTGCAAGAGGCTGAGGAGTTAAACTCCCATCCCTACCATCTGCAGGCTCACGGGTGCTTCTGTTTCGCACTGGTGCCAGGCAGTCCTGGCAGGGAAGCACTCACTCCAACCCATCCCAGCCACACCATGGTCCCAGCTGAGAGCAAGGCCAGAGGGGCCTGCTGTCTTTTGCCTCCCCTATTGCCCTCCCAGGCCCAGGTTGCTGGTGGGGCAGGCATGTTGGGCAGGACCAGTGGGCTCGGGGTGGGACATGGATCCTAGGGATCGTATGAGGGCACAGAGCTGCCCTAGGCCCTGCACCCTTCCTGCTGTGGGGCAGTGACATTTGCCCCCCTGCCCCTCCCCGGCAGGTCCAGGATGTGGTGAAGTGCCAGATCGGGGTGTGCAGGAGTGACGAGAATGAGAACTCGCCCGACTCCTGCAAGAACGGGCAGGTGCAGATCATGGTGAGCGTGGCGGCCGGGGGTGCTGGGGTGGGCATGTAGCCTGGGGGGCGGGCGCTGTGCCGAGGAGTGTGTGGGCAGCACTGCATGTACCGGGCTGCATTGCAAACATGCCAGCATGAGTGCACCGTGCCCGGGGGGCAGGATGGGCAACTGCCTAGGCTGCACTGGTGAAGGTCTGGCTGGGCACCAGGGCTCTCTGCAGGGGTGAGGGCTCTGGGCTGGGTAGCTCAGATTGCTTTATGGGCGAGACCGGGTGCTTGGCTCTGGGCACTGCTGGGCCTCCGAGGGGACAGCATCTTCCCACAGCCCAGGGACACAGCACTGCGGGGGTGCCGCAGGGGCCTGCTTGCTTCCTGGCATGGGATGGCAGACTTACCCACTGCCTCTGGGAGCCTTATGGGGAGAGCTGGGGTCTCAGGTACCCTCTCGCATGGAGCCGCTGGCTCTGTAGCTGCCTGTGATGCATTCATTCCCTGCCTCTATCTCTCCTCTCTCTCCATCTCTCTCCCCGTCCCTCTTGCCCTCTCTCTGTGTTTTTATAGACAGATTTTGAAAAGGACGTTGACCTGGCGTGTCAGACAGGTGAGGCCTGGGGCTGCTTCCACCAACAGGGCCAGGCAGGGAGGTTCCCAGAGCACAGCTCCCTTGGCATCGGGGCTGCCCGCTCTGTGGTTACAGCCAGACATGAGTGGCTCCATCCCTTGAGTCGGAGGGGCTTATGGCTACAGGGGCAGAGCCAAGAGCTCCCAGTTTGGGTGAGCTTCCAAAGTGGAGCCATCCCAGGTGCGGTGGAGCTGGATGCGGGGAAGGGGCTTACAGGGGACAAGACACCCTGTGCCAACCCCATGGTGCCCCTCTAATGCTCGGGGGATGCCCCCATTCTGCTGCCCACACGAGCCTGACCCATGTCTCCTTGCCTTCCCCTTGCCACAGTGCTCTTCAAGGAGGTGAACACCTGCAACCCAGCCACCATCACGGGCACCCTGTCCCGCATCTCCCTGGACGGTGACGAGGACCCCAAGCTCAACACAAGCTCGGAAGGGGGCCTGGGATTCTCCACCCTGCCCGGCAACATCCCGCCCAGCAGCATCCTAGTGCAGGTGCCCAAGATGGCACCCAGCGTGGGCAAGGGCTTGAATGAGCTGAGCGATCCACCCACCAAGAAGAACATGGGCCTGGAGGTGCCGGGGCCCATGTACCTGTGCCCTGAAAACAGCCTGCGGCAGGTGGAGTACGGCTGGATGCGCCCGCCTGAGCCGGCACTGGAGGGCGACTACATGGTGCTGCCCCGGCGGACGGTGAGCCTCAAGCCCTTCGGCCGGGATGAGGCCAAGCTCAACATCCAGATGGACGAGGTGCCGCACGTGGGTAAGGGGCGCCCGGTACCTGAGGCCGAGGCCTACCCCAGCTTCGTCTCGGTGGATCACATCAACGTGAACTTGAACCAGCCCTACGGGACGGTGAAGCACACCTACGGCCTCCAGTTCAAGCAGCACCCCACGGTCCGGCAGATCCTGGCCTCCGAGCTGTCAGAGCGCAGCCGCACCATGCCCCGCACGGTGCCCGGCTCTGCCATGAAAGTGGGGTCGCTTGAGGTGAGCCCGGGGGCCCGGGGGCAGGGGGGAAGCATGCAGAGGTCTGCAGGAGTGTCCAAGACAGTGCCTATGGTGCTCACATGTGCCAAAGACTGCACACGTGTGCACAAGGCAATGCCAGGGAGTTATTATTACTGCCTCACTGTACAAGAACTCGGGGTTACAACATGAAACTAGCAGGTCGGAAGTTGAAAACTTAACCCAGAAATTTCTTTCTCACCCAGCACATCGTTCACGTGTGGAGCTTGGTGCCACCAGGGTGGTGGAAGCTGAGTTTAGCCATTTCTCAAAGGGCTTGAGCGCGTTGTTGGAGGAAAGGGGCCTCCATCGCTATTGATATTAGGAGTGAGGGGCACTGCCATAGCCAAGTCCTTCTCCTTTCTGCCACTGTGTGGCACAGGCCTTTTGATACCCCTTTGGGAAACCGTGGGCCTAGTAAAACTATAAGCCCCCCTTGGTGATGGGGGCCACCGAGGGCATATCACCAATTCATTGGGATAAATGATGACAAAACAGGGACGGGAGTGAGGGTCATAGGTTCAAAACAAGTGCGCCGAGGGGGCACAATGGGCAGAGCACACCAGACAGTGCCCACTGGCCCTCAAATGAGTCCAAGGAGCCAGTGGCTTGCGGGGGGGTCCACGCAGCCACCCTGGCCACCCTGGGGTGGGAGGCTGGACACAGCGCTCATCCCCGGCCTTCTTGGCCTCGGCGAATCCTCCAAACTGATGTTGCTGCCCATCCCCTGCTCCCCTCGCCGCCCCCCAGCCAGGGCTGGGTCCTTCCCTGCGGCCCTGAGCACAGAGCAGGGTAGCGGGCAGGGCACCAGGGCGTGCTGCGGAGTGACGCGCTAAATGGGCGTTTGCAAGAGGGGCTGTGGGGAGCGTGTGGTGCGCTGGCCAGACCCAGACTCCTGGGTTTTCAGACCCCGCAGCAGCGGGGCATAGGGATTCAGGCTGGGCACCCAGAGCCAGGACTCCTGGGTTCTAGTCCTAGCTCAGCCCCTTACCTCGTCCATGCTGGCCCCTCCTCTGCACTGTGCCTCAGTTTCCCCAGCCCCAATGCAGGGCTGGCTGGAGGTGTGAACTGCTTCCCAGTTGGAAGTGAAGGCTCCCCAGCTGGAAAGCACTGGTGTGAGCCACAGGCGTTAACCCTTTACCTCCCACTCATGGCAAAGGGGGATTGACCCAGTGCCAACAGGCATTTCACTGCTGCCCTGTGGCTGAAACCAGGCCTGGTCTGTTCCTCCCCACCAGCTGGTAACTGGGCAGCAGCCAGCAAGCCAGCCCTAGCCCCAGCCCCAGCCCCATGTGGCTGCAGGGGTGGAGGTGAAGCAGGGCAGTGGCTGGGATTGGGTCCCAGCTCTGCCACTGCCTGCTAGAATGGCCTGGACCAAGTTCCTTAGCCCCCGGAGGCCCCGAAATGATCCCACAGAGGTATCCCAGCTACCTTCCATGCCAGCCCCATCCCCCCTCTGCCTCCCCCACTTGCTTAATTAATGAGTGCAGAGGAGGAGCTTAGGAGGCGCATGGAGCCAGGCCTGTGCAAAAGGAGCAGCTGTGGAAACCCCAGCCGGCAGGGGAAGCTCTTACTGTCCCTTTCTGCAAGCTTTGGCCCGTCCCACCCCTGATGCCAGCACTGCTAGGGCAGGGGCCTCTGCTCTCCTTTCACCTGGTAAGGCTAGTGAAGGTCCTTTTCCCTCCTTCCTTTCCCATCCGGCATGGCTGGCGTGGACGTTTCACCCCCAGAGGAAGCGGTTACGATACTCAGACCTGGACTTCGAGGTAAGTCCCATGGACACCTTCCTGCCCCGCTTCTCCTCTCAGCAGGGCATTCCCAGGCATGGGCATGGGCGGATCAGGGCGCTCACTGTCACACATTTGTCTTCTGGACCAGTGAGCTTGGTGCTGCCCAAAGTGCTGAGAAGTCCCAGCCAGCGGGGTATGGTGGCAGGGTGCTTTCTGTGGGCATTTGAGGGGCACTGCTGATTCAAGCCCCTAGACTCTGGCTTGCTGCGCTTGCACCATGGCCTCTGTCTGCCCTGCGGGGCTGGCAGGGGGTGGGTCCCCCAGGGAAGGCAGTGCAGGAGCTCCCCTGGCTGCAGGGGAAGGGGCAGGGTGTGGAGGCAGGCGCTGCCACTCATGCCCGTGTCCCCCATCCCTTGCCCCTTTGCAGAAGGTCATGCACACGCGGAAGCGCCACTCCGAGCTCTACCATGAGCTGAACCAGAAGTTTCACACGCTGGATCGGTACCGGGCACCCGCCACCAATGCCTCCAAGGTATGGACCCCCTCGGCCCCTGAGCTGCAGGCCCCTTGACTGTGTGGGGTGCCCCCACCCAGCTCCTTGGCCCCTTGAGGAGTCGCCTGGGGCCCAGAGCTCCCTCCCAGAAGAATACAGGAGTGGAGCAGCTGGGAGTTCCCAAGCCCGGGCTGATGCCCTTGTCCCTCTAGCACCCGCTGCTGCCAGGAGCTGGGGCCAGAGCTTTCCCCACTGCTAACTGGTTGTCCCTAATGGGGGCCGGGGAGCTGGGCTGACGGGGCTTTGACCTCCACGGTGCTTGCCCTGCAGAGAGAGAAGCGGTGGAGCGTCTCCTCGGGCGGCGGGGAGAAGAGCACGTCCAGTGTAAGTGCCAGCATCCTCCCTGCCAGACCCCAGGTGGGGCGTACCTGGGGGGGTGGGGTGGGGTGGGGTGGGGTGGCAGGAGTGGTCTGAGCTGCTGTGCCTTGCTCGCCTGCCATGGAGCAGCTGCTTCTCCCCCTCCTTCCACTGCCAGGCTGCTCCTCTTCATCACCATCCTCACCATCACCACAGTGGGGCATCTCCCAGTCTCCCCATCCCCATGCTGGACCTGTGCATGCTGCTGGCATTTTAGGCCCTGTGAGCTCACACATCTGCCCTGGTCCCTTTGCCTTGCATCTCCTTCAGCCACTGGGTACTGGCTCTCCCATGCCACCACCGTGCCAGTCTGGCTCTCTGGGCTCCCACTGTTCTCCCGGCTGCCTCCAGGACTCCCCCCAAGCCTTCCCGGGGAGCCAGGAGCAGGGCAGCTGGGGGGTGCTGCTAGCTGCAGCACCATCCCAGCGCCCTGTCCCCTGGCAGGAGGTCACCAGCCCGGAGGAGCAGCAGCTGCAGCAGCAGAAGCAGAGGAGCTGGAGCACCTTTAAGGCCATGACGCTGAGCTCCCTGCCCAGCGCGCAGCGGGAGAAGCTGGAGCTGCACTGCGCCGACTGGGACAGGCCCCACATGAGCCTCGACGTCTCCGAGGGTGATTTCCAGACCGAGGTGTGAGCGGCGCCGGGCACCGCCTGCCCAGCTCGGAGGATGGGAGCACCCCTCTCTTGGTCTCTGGAGGGGCACCACAGCTCCTGCCTCTCTCCCCGTCGGACTGTGCCCGTCCCATGGGGGGCACCGCACCCCCCGTCTCCTTTCCCGTCTCGTCGTGGGGTTTCTTTTTCTTCTCTTCCCTTCCGCGGCGGCCGCCCACGGGACACACGCCTGGACACACGTGCACGCGGACACACGCGCACGCCCCCTCCATCGTGGCCCGCGGCCACTGACTCTTGCGCAGGGCACGGTGGTGGGGAGGGGGCGGGGGGGGCGGGTTGCAGGGATGGGGGCGGGGGGTCGGATGCGTGGGGCAGGGAGGATCTTAGCTCTTTTATACCTGGATATTTGGTCACGCAGTGCACTGTGTGCACCTGGGGAAGCCGGGGACCGAGGCAGCCCTGCCTCCCCGGCCAGCCCGGGCATTGCTCCAGCCCCCTGCCCCTGGCCCAGCCCTGGGAGGGGCTGCCTGCCTCGGTGTCCCCTTCTCTACCCCTGGGGCAGAGGCTGTTCTTTGTTGGAAATAAAAGTTCACTCTGTGTGGATGCGAGCGGCCGCGTGGCCCTGGCTCCCGTGCGCGGTGATTGGTGTCGGCGGGGCGGGTGGTACCGGGGGCCCAGCTGGACGCAGCGGGCACTGCCCAAGGGATACCTCGCAGCAGGCTCTGGTCCTGCAGCCCTGCCCCCAGCAGCTGGGGCTGCCATAATATGCCCCATTACCAGGCCTGGGCGGAAGATGCAGGAGGAAAGCTGGAAATGCCCTCCAGCCTCCCCTTCAGCTGTGGGGTGAGGTTGAGCTGCCCCTGTGTGACAGCTGTGGAGCGGGGATGCCTTGCTTGCCTTCCCTGCCTGGGCATGCTTGGGGCCATCTCAGGATGGAGGCCTGGGGTGCCACGGTGGCTTCCAGTGGGCTGGGGCAGCTCTGCGCTGATCCCCACCCCGCCATGCCTACCTGTCTGGGGATGCCTCCTGCACCCTCCTGCGGGCACTCATGCTGCTGGCTGCACCCTGCCCAGGGGCCGTGCCCTGCCCAGGCCAGCTGCAGGGACTGGATTGAGCTCCTGCTGTGAGGGCAGAGGCTGCGGAAAGGACCCTCCCAGCTGGGGAGGGACCAGGAGAAAGCGGGCACCTCTGAGGCTTGGCCTCAGCTACTGCTGCTGGGATCTGGGTGACACCCCTCTGCCATGACGGCACCAGTCTTGGCCCAGGCACGGCCGCTCACTGGGTTGCTTCTAAGTCGCTCCCCATGGAGAACGAAGCTTCCCCACAAAACGGCCCCGTTTGCAAGCAGCCACTGAAACACCGGCTGCCGGGAGCTGCTCCAGGGTGGGGGAAGCAGAGCGGAGTTTGGGGGTGAGGTTCATGGGGTGGAGGGCCACATCCTTGGGAATGCTTCCCCCCCATGCCCCACAAGCTTCCCAGCCGGGTCCCCTGGACTGCTGCCTAAACTAGTCCAGCACCAGCAAGGATGGAGACGTGCAGCTGGGATGCAACTGGTCCAGCAGCTATGTCCCCGCAGCGCAAAGGCTCAGGCCCGGAGAGTCTCCCAGCAGGGCTTTCCAGCTTGATTTGGGCAGCACCCAGTGCTGCTTTGTAGTGCCAGTGGTTGCTGCTGGGTTGGCCCCAGCCCTGGCTGAGAGCAGTTGAGCTCGGTGCCCCAGCCTGGAGCTGGCCTGCAGGAGCCCTGGGCTTTCAGCAGGGCCCTCCGCTCTCTTCTCTTGCTGGGTCTCCCAGCTCAAGGTGAAGTCCTGTCCTGAGCCAGCCTCTCTTGCCTGCAGGCATCACCCCCCTCACCCTAGTGCTTTGCAGAGCAGAGCTGCAGCCGCAAATGCACAGGCCCTGCCATCCGCCCGACTGCGCTCCAGGTGCTCCAACAAAGCAACTCACATTTGCACATCTCTCCACCACCCGCATCCACGCTCACTGATGGCCTGAGAGCTCTCCCCTTGCTGTCTGTGCAGCTGAACACACGTGTGTCCCCATGTGCAGGCATGCACGGAGAGCAGGTTTGAGCAGCTTGGACCTAATTCCCAGCACAGGGATGCTGCGAGACCTGGACCGCCTTTACTGTGCCAGGGCGGAGGTGGGTGCCATGGCCCTGCTGTTCCCTGCCTCTGGGACTCAGGGAGGGGGCCCTGCTGCAAGGGGAAACACCAAAACAGCAGCAGATGGCCAGACAGACATCCAGCTGCCGTCATTTGAAAGCCGGCTGGGGAATGCTGCTTCCCCCAAACCCCAGAGAGTCACCAGCCCCACATAGCCAGATGTGGGCACCAAAGAGATCTGCTGTCCAGCCAGTTTTGGGCTCTCAGGCTACAGACCCCATCCCTGACTCCTGCTTAAAGGCATTTGTGTGGGTGGGTGCTTTTGCACCAAAACCCAAAGGGCAACACAGGGAAAGCTGGTGCTCAGCTCAGCTAGGAAAACCTTGGCTTGATCCTTGCAGAGCTACCACCACCACTGCTTGCTTCCCAGAACAGCAAGCCCAATGCTTTGCCCCTCCTGTGACTTTTAAAGGCAGGGAGCAGAGTTTCCTGCCCTTCTAGCCAATAGGCTGAAAGCATTCCCCTGTTCTCGGTTCCTATTGGGGGGACAGCTCCAAACTCCACCCAAAAAGGCGGACCTCTGGGTGGGAAGCGTGTATAAAAGGGGAGAGGGTGAGGGGGGCTGGTGCCTACGGGTGGTGTCTTCTGCATGGCTGGGGCTGGCCCCTCCTGATTTTGGGCCCAGGGAGGCTCCAGCAGAGCAAATGGAGCACGGTGGGTGCTGCAGGTAAAAGACACTAAGATGGCAAGGCCGCGAGAGGGTGCCGGGGAGGAGGCCCGGTTCAGTGGGGGAGAACAGGGGTTTGGTGGCTATTGAGGGTTCCTCCCTGTCCTGGTGATGGCCTTGGCATGCACCTTCCTGCCTGCTTTGGGGTGGCAGGTGGGTGCCAGTGCTGGGCCCCCAAGCAGCCCCTCGAGGCCACTCCAAAGATGGGGCTAGATCTGAGGCTCTCCAAGGACCTGAAAGATCTGTGGATGGGGAAACCGAGGCACAGGGAGTGGGAGGGACCCTGGCTGCAGCACAGCTGTGGAAGCAGGGCTGGCACTCATGCACTTTGCTTTCGCCTTGCTGGAGCTGAAGGGGTGATAACCAGTGTCTGCCAGCAGTAACAGGGCCTGTTGTCTCCTGTTGGGAGGTGTCTTCTGGCAGGTACCGCTGTGCCCGCCAGGTCTCTGCATTCTGCGCAGTGGCTGGTGCCTGCGGCTGCTCTCTGGGCACAAGGGGGAGGAGGGCAGGGAAAGCTGCGGCCTTATGGACTGGCATATCGATGGCCGTAGCTGTGCCCACATGCCAGCGCGAGGCCAGCCTCATGGTCCAGCAGGAGCTGCGTGCTTTCTCTAAGGTCTGAGAAGTGGGGACAGCTTGTCTGCTGATGCTGCCCCCCCAGCCCTGACCCAGTGCTCTGACCTGGGAAGGTGGGCATGGGGGCAGACTCCATCTTCGGCTTCCTCTGCTTACCCCAGGCGCAGAGATGGGCACGTGCGCTCAAGTGGGCAGTGCCGGGGATCTCTGCTCCCTGCCTCTTGTGCCCTTCGCACGGGGGTCTCCATCCTGAGTTTAGCAGAGCCCTGGGGGTTTGTGCCACCTCCCCACCCCATATTTCCCATGTGAACATGGGAAGAGCCAGCTGGAAGGAGGTGGGAGGGAGGGAAGCCCACCCCTTGCTGCCACGTTACTAGACTGCAGGTTGCCAGCCCAGCTTGGGGCATCATGCCAGTGGTGGCTTCAACTCTCCTGGGGAAGAGCCAATTACCCTGGCACCGCTGGGGCCTGTCGGCGCTCATCATGCTCCTTCTTGGGTTCACGCGCCTCTAGTCGACTGTCCTCCTGCTCAGCCAAGTCTGGTGGGGAGGGCAGTGGGTGAAGTGGTTCCTGGGGCTGTCGGGCTGGAGGAGGCCAGGGTGCCCTGGTGTCCCTCTGTCCAGCAGCAGCTGGCTTGGGAGCTGCTGTGCTTGCCCTTGGCCAGGCCAGATGCGGCCCCTCAGCCTTTCCAGGCCCAGGGCTGGGGCAGGGATCGCTGGTGTGTTGCTGCCCTCCCTGCCTGGGCTTTGGTGGCTGCATCCCCAGCTGTCCCCTCTGCCTCTGCAGGGCTGCTGTTGCAGCCTGGGGGGCTCTGGGGAACACACGGAGGGTGCTAAAGCCTGGGGCAGGGGAGCAGCAGTTTGGGCATTTATTCCTGCCTCTGGCCCTGACCCATTGTCTCCTTGAGTCGGCCCCTTCCTGGCACCGTGGGACCTGACAGGAGTGGGGTGGGACCAGGGCTTTTGCATGATAGGAGCTTTCAACAGCCCCACATTGCTTCAAATAACCCGACAGCTGCTCTCCCCCTCCGGCCCCATGGCAGGCTGCCTTTCCTGGGCTGCCCCCACCCTCCCCTGTCCTGCCTCCCAGGCACTTTGTCTTGCTCGGAGATGGAGTTGAAGGGGCTCCCGGGGAGGTGCCGACCCCTCTCTAATGGGGAAGGTGCAGGTGGCTCCATCCCAGCCGTAATGAATGCATTGGGGCGCAGCAGCCGTAACAGATGGCCCAGCTTGGTGGAAGCTGCTTCGAGTGCCCAGCGTCAGGACTCAAACTTGGATTTCCTCGGTTCTGTGCTGGCACCTTCCCACGTGCGTGCCTGAGTAGACCCCCAGGGCCAGGAAAGGCCACATGCAGCTGTAGCAGCCCGGCGTGCTATAACTCTAGGCAGGCCTTGGAGAGGGGATCTGTGGAGACCAGGGCCCTGCAGGAGGCAGGAACATGGCATTTGCCCAGCTCGCTCCGGGGTCCTGTTGTCCTGTGGGTCTGGCCAGCTCTAACCCCAGGCAGGAGGCCGAGTTTCCCCGCACCCCTGGTGCATCTGGAGCTCTGTCCTGCTTGGCTGGAGATGCTGTGCGAGACGTCCCTGCAGGGGTGACGGTTCGTATGATGCCCCTGCAGGTGGTCTTCCCACGGCCCTGCTGGCAGGGGCTGCACGCGAACGGGTAGGGATGGGGCTGCCCTTCACTTACCGGCACAGAAAGCCAGGACAGAGTTTGGCTGAGCTGGGAGCTGGCCCGCAGTGGCATTTTCATAGTCAGCTGGTCCTTCCTACGAGATGCTCCTGCGATCCATGGACCGTGGCTTCTGGCTGACCACAGCTGCTGCTGTCAGGCCAAGGGTCCCAGCTCTGCCCTGCCTTTGCACTAAGCAGCAGTGTTCCTCTCTCCTGCGTCCCTGGCCTGGCCGGTCCAGCTCTCCATGCTGGAGGCTGCAGAGCTGCCAGTGGGAGAGCCCCAGGCACCATTAGCCCCCGGCCCCTGCCTGCTTGGGCTTGCCTCCTTTGCCCTATAGAGAGCAGAGATCCACTAGACAGCACCAGTTGTCCCTTGCCGCCGCCTCTGCTTGCTGCACTGGCAGCTCAGCCCCTCAGCATCCAAGTTTCTCTACCGAAGAGCAATTAGATAGCATGGAGGCTGCAAAAGAATGAGCCCATTTGCAAGTGGATGGTGTTGCCAGCTCTACTCTTGCTGAAATGAGTACATTGGCGCTGACAGTGAGGAAGGGGCAGGGAGGGCAGGGCTCCCAGAGCAAGGGGGAGCGGAGGTGGTAGGACTTGGGGGGCTGGCACCCAGTCAGAGGCATTGTGGGGGGGCAGGAGGAGGGGGCTTGGAGAGTCCCTAGGGCCCAGAGTAGATCAGGGCAGAATCTGTGGGTGGACATCATCTGCCAACAGCTTGGGTGCAACTAAAGGGTTTGCCCGAAAGGAAGGCACCTCTTGGCTCGGGGCAGGCTGGGAGAGGGGGAGAGATGCCAGCTGTGCCCAGGGCTCTTGCATCTCCCACTTCTGTGTCCCAGGTGCTTGGTCATTCAGGGTGTAGAGGGGAGCGGGGGGGTCACATTTTTATGGGGCCTTGGATCCATCCCAATGCAGAACAGGCCATTGGGCAGGGATGGGAAGGGAGAGGGGGGTGAAGGACCTGGGGGCTGCAGCTCCCAAGTGCTCCTGGTCTCCGAGGTGCCAATCATTTGGAGCCATGGGGCTCAGCTGGCACCGGCACTCCAGTGGTGCTAGGCTGGGATTTCCCTATGCGCCCTGATGCAACCTGAACCTGGGAGCTCACGCAGGACTCTCCCCTTCCTACCTACTCCCCCAGGGCCTGCCGTGGCCTGGGCTGGGGCCACCGTCTCTGCAGCTTCCCCGGTGCCCTGCCTGTTGGTGACAACCGCCACGGTTGCACTTGAAGCCAGTCAGCTCTGGCCCTTGCCAACCCCCTTCTTAGCTACCCAGGGAGCGAGGCCTGGGCTGGGGCCGGGGCCGAGGCTGTGCTAATTGGGGGGTGCCCTTGGTGGTGATTTCCGTGTTGCAAATTAGAGCCTTATCGCAGGAGCTAAACGTGGTAAATTACACGGTAATTAATCTATGAGCAAATTAGTGACTTCGGATGCAATTACTGTATAATCTGCAGAGGCCTGTGACGCAGGGGCTGGGGGCACGGCGCCGCAGCTCCCTGGGCTGTCCCCAGCTGCTGGCTGGACCTGGGCCAGGGCTGCCTGCTCCTCCGGGGGCTTGCAACCACTGGAGCCTGGAGACCTGCCGTGCTGGGGTGAGATGCGCTGCATGGACGGGAAACGGCACCTGCCTTCCAGAGCTCGCGTTGGCTTGGAGCGGCGGCTTGCATGGGGCTATGGATGAGTGGCCTGATGCAGCCAGGGTGTGGGTCCCCGGAGAGGCGCCTCATGCCTGGGCAAGGCTGGTTTCCCCTCCTCTATGGGCCAGAAGTCGCTGTCCTTGGCACCGGCTGCCCCCAACCTCTGCCCAGGGTGCAGCAGCTGCCAAGGCCCACGTCCCTCCCTTTGCCGGAGAGGGGGCTGAGAGTCCGGACTTGCCAGGGGCTGTCTAGTGGCTGGAGCAGGGGGTCCGGTGGGCAGCCTGATCCTGGCATTGGTACATGGCCCCTAGCTCGAGCCTCCATGCCTCCTCTCTCTGCTGCCTGTATCCTGGGCAGGGGGTGAGAAGCCCCCCAAAGCATGGGGCCCGATGATCCCCGAGTGCTGTCGGCGGGTGCTTTGATGGCATGGGGAGGGGGCTGGAAGAGCTGGCTCTGCGGCAAGGCAGACGTGCTCTGACGCCTGTGGTTCCTGCACTGAAAGGCCCCCTCCATCATCCGCGGGCTCATTACCCTCCCATTACAGCAGCTCCGCATAGCTCATTGGGCGAGGCAGCCTGCGTGCTCTGGAGACCAGCGCTCCTGCAGCACGCTGCAGCCCCCTGCCAGCCCGCGTACCCCTCGGGGAGCTTGCTGGGGTGGAGGTGAGGCCTGGCATCCCTCCTGCATCCTCTGCCCCATCCCTCGTGATGCCCACGGTGCTGAGGTCCCTTTGCCCATGTCCATCCCCCACGCTTCAGCACAGGCTCAGCTGGGACCCCAGACCCATGACAGACATGCTCGTCGCTCCCCAAAGCTCCTTTGATGTCGGCGCCACTCCCTGTACATCCAGAGCAGCCTCTGAAAGGGATCTCTGCACAGCGGAGATGGGGATCTGGCCTTGGAAAGGCCACGGCCGGCCTGTTTCCCGCACCGCTGCCTCCGGGGAGGAGCGCGAAGGTCCGTCTGCCCCTGCCCCTCCAGGCAGCACCCGGGAAGCGAAGGATATAGTCTCCTGCTGAGGCTCCCGGGAGCACGTGGAAGTGAAGGCAATTACCGGTGCTGGCGCAGGGCCAGGACAGCAGCGCTATTACCCTGTGTCTTATGAAAAGTGCCTTGGGATCTTTAACGAGCGTGCAGAGGTCAGGGCCCTGCGTTAAATCTCTCCTGGAAGATGGATCTGCGAGGCAGGAACATCTTTCCTCTTTAAGGCTCTGCTGAGTGAATGAAAAACCTGCGCGCTTTCCCCCCACTCCTCCCCGAGGATTTATACCCCAAATAAACTCCCAAGAAATAGGCAATAATCGACCTGATGGCAGGAGCTGTGTGGTGGCTGGCTGGGGGAGGAGGCACAGGCGGGGACCTGAGCACAGGGGCAGTGGGGACCTGGGGGGATGCTCTGCCCCTCGTGTCTATGGGGGAGCCAGCGGTGGGATCTTCCCCCTCCCTGAGTGCCATCGCTGCCTTCGCTGCGAAGTGTCCGGGAAGGCGTTGCTGGGAACAGCTGCCCTTGCTTGGCTTGAGGAGGGTTAGAAAAAAGGGGCTTGGAAGGGCTAAGGAGAGGAGGGAGGCATGAAGGGGGTGGTGGGGATTCCTGCCCGTGTCCCTGGATGGAGGCTGCGCCCCCCATGCTCCGGGCTGGGGTGGTTTGACAGATGGGCAGGTGCTGGCCCCATCGGGAGGGGCGGGAGGTGAAACCTTTGGCCCCAGGCACCGGGATGAATGGCTGTCCCAGGCACGGGTGCGCAGAGCTGAGAGGGGGCAGTCCCCAACTTGCGCGTGTCCCCCCTGGGGCTGCAGGGAGCTGGGGCCATGGGCGCCAGGGCTTCACAGGGGCAGCGGTCTGTCCTGAGCTCCATCGTGCAGCGTGGGATCCTCGCTCCCTGCCAGATGTAACAGCTGAAAGGGAAGAGCCGATACCCAGGAAAGTCAGGCCCAGATGGGTTTGAAAGCAAAGACGGATGGGGCTGGGGACGCCTGGGTTCGACCCTGGCTCTGTGGTTGACCCAGGCATTGCCCCAGGCAGGTTCTTCCTCCCATCCTGGGCCAGGAGATGCATACGGCACTCGGCCCAGTAGATGAGAGCGGGGTGGGAACCTGCCTGGGACGTGTGGGTACGATTCCCTGCTCTGCCACAGAATCCATGTGCCCTTGGGCGGATCCCCTGGCTTCTCTGTGCCTCAGTTTCCCCAGTTGGTAACATGGGGTCACCTCTTGTCGCCATCCCCCAGGAAGGTAGCTAGTGTCCGTGCCTGGGACATCGTGTCAGCCCGGAGCCGGGCGGCTGGCTACGTGCAGGGCAGGGTGGGGTGGGTCTCTTCCCTTCAGGTCACAAATAGTTAATCCGCTTCAATCCAGGAAGGCGATTACAACCCCTGCTAATGCTCCTAATGGCTCCGGCGTTGGGCTTAAAGCCGTCTGGAGCATGGTATTACCAGCGCCTGGAGCACCTTTATAGCCGCCACGATTCCCCGTGAACCCTGTATGAGCGGCTGCAAAGGGAAACCCGAGGAAGCAGGAGCCAGAAACGGCCAGTGGTGCGGCTAAACCAGCTCGGTGTCCCCCGGCCTCCTGTCTGCTGGGCACAGGCCCTTAAAGCATCTCCTGTTGGGGCTCTGTCTTCAGGCTCGTAGCCCGAAGGTCTCCCTGGGAAGTCGGGTGTTGGGGCTCGGGGAAGCCTGGGGGATGGGACATTGAGGGGCAGCGCGTGGCGCCCAGCCATGTGAGCTGTTTCTTCCCAACACGTGCCCTCAACCCCCTTAAGCAAAGCAGGGACTTGACTGGCAAAAGCTGCAGCCCCCTTCCCCCTGCCCCTGCCTGGCAGCCCATCAAGGTGCATAACTCGGGTTAATAAACAAGCACTTAGAGCTTAATGGCAGCGCTCCTTTCTGTTCCCATTAGTGCCGGGTCAGTCGAATCCCACTTACAGCTCACGGGGGCCGATTGGGCCTGATGTTACCTAGGCTCGTTCTTCCTCCTCTTCTCTCCCAAGTTTGCTCTCCAAGTGGGGCATGGAGGGAGAGGGGCAGGGTGGTGGCAGGTGGGGGGGTGGTTCAGCCTTGCTAATGGAAGGGAAAGCTTGCTTGCCCTGCAGGGTGGCACACCAGGGAGCTGTGTAATGGGGCAGGGGGTTTGGCTTAGCTGCACCTCTGGGAACGGCAGGCTAAGAGCCGTGCAAGGAGCCACGGTTCAGTTAGCTGTGGTGCAATCCAGGCTGAGCTGGAGGAGGGGGTGGCGCATGCCTCGCTGACCCCAAACGTGTGTCTCCTGCATGGGGCTGATGTAGCTGCTGGGGCTGATTGCCAAAAGCTCAATGCAAGGGATGAAGGGGGGATGAGGAGCTTGTCCCACCACCAGAAAGCATCCAGGGTTAGGAGAGGAAGGATTAGGGAGGGACTCTCCTGCTTCAAGGCATCGGCCACCTCCCAACTCACTGGGGTCAGGAAGAAACGTGTCCGCCATGCTGAGGGGTGGCTGAAAGGTTTAGAGGTCTCAAACCCGTTGGGGGGATGAGCTGGAGGTGGGGATTGGGGGGACGCTGTTCCCAGTTTGCAGCAGGGCAGGTGAATGCCACACTGCTCACCTGTGAAACGTGCCCCCCTGCAAGAGGGAGCCGAGCCGTGCATGCTGCAATTCATCCGGGCTCGCGGATTCCGGCAGCTGCCATCGCGGCCTCCCATCAACCGTGCGTCTGAGCAGGTCTCTTTGTCTTCATCGTTGTCCCCAGTGCTGGGATGCCCATCTCCATGGAGCCACCCTGGGGAAGGCTCTTTCAGGTAGGCGGCCCAGGAGACGGGTGTCTCGAGAAGCAGGTGGTTGCAACGGTGCTGGGCCCTGCGGGCTTGGCAGGGCTGTCCTTCCCATCCCCTCCATGAAGCAGCTGAGTCTGTATGTCCTGGCCCCACTAGGGTCTGGTGCTGCCTGCCCTGCCTTCATCCCAGACCAACCTAACCCCCTGGCCTGCATCCCTGGGGCTGCTACTCCCACTGCAAACCTTCCCTCCACCGCTCTCCCAGACGCTGAAAAACACCCGATGGCCACGCCTGGGCAGTGCCCCCGGCCCAGCCTGCTCCCAGCTAGACGGTGACATTGCTTTTCAGCAGGCATCATCTCCCACTGGTATTGAAGCTCATGCAAGCCATAACAGCACACGGGGCATGTGGCCTCCCTTGCCATGCTTGGCTGGGCAGTGCCTGGTTCTGCCCCTCTGCCGTGCGCTCGGGGCCGGCTTGCCCGAGAGCAGTGCTGTTCTGCCAGCCCTTAGCTAACGGATGATGTTCTTGGGTGAGAATCAGCACAGCCCTGCCTTGTTTCCTTGCCATGCCTCTAGCCCCTCCAGTGTGACCTGCAGAGGTACAGCCAGGCCCTCTTGTTTGCCGTCTGAGCAGCTGTGTCGGGGCACGAGCTCTGGCATGCACTTCCCTGGGGGAGCACGATGCACTGTCACCCCAGTAGGACAGCCCAGCATGGAGACTACCCCCATCCCTCACTTGCCAAAGGGTAGTGTAGTGCAGGGGTTCAAGCAAAGGGCCGCAAACTAGGACACCTGGGTCCTGTTCCCACCTCTGCTCCATGCCTAGACCTTCCTCGCATGGGGATGGTGCTGCTAGTGGCCAAGAAACCATAGGAGCCATTTGAAAGCAGCCCTGTCCGTGCTGGGGGAAGGGGAGTGTCATGCTATGATCCCCATAACATTAATGGTGTCACCCCCCTTCCTGGCTAGGGGAAGCGTGTGCCTGTTGTCAGTCTGTCATGGCATGGAGAACCGTGATACTTGGCGCTCTGCAAGGATGGGCATGGGCCCAGGCCAAGGCCTGCCCCTTGTAGCAACAGCTCAGGGGTCCTTCCTCTCCCACCCCGGGCATCTAACAGCATAATACCCTGCAGCAGCATCATGCCAAGGGTTTTGCAATGCAGCGTCAGGGAGCTCCGACCTGGCACTCTGGGGGCATCAGCTGCCAGCTCTGCTTGTAAGAGGGGAGGTGCGAATTTGCATGTGTGCACACACATCCTCTGAAGCCTGGCACAGCCCATGGGCTGTTGACTGTAATCAATTTTGCTAATTGATCCCAGCCTCCTTCAGGGCTTGCTGCGGTGTTCCCATACACATGCGGCAGGTGGCTTGCCCTGCCGATTCGCGCCCGCCTCCCTTTGTACTAGGCGTTCCGGTATAATGCAGTGACTAAACGGTGCGGTATTTAACAGGGGGATTGTTGTTCGAGGCACAGAACCCGCTGCTCCATAACGTTCCCTATGGATTAGAGCGTGCCGAATGCAGAGCGCTCCGTCGCGCCTCTTCCCAGGCGTGCCTGGAATATCACCTGCAAAGTGCCACCGGTGGCAGCCTCTTTGATGGAACCACTCAGGCCTGGGGGAAGGGGGAAGCATGAAAGCAGGAGCAAAATGAAGCGCTTTCCTCCCTCCATCATCTTTAGAGCTTCAATGTTTTTCAGGACTTAAAATCCCAAGAATTGCGACTTGCATCTAAATCCAGCTTTTGCTGCTCCTGTGGCAGCTTTTCCTGCTTGAGGACTTGCTGCACAAAGGGATAAAAAGCCGTGCAAAAGCAGCCTGGGATTTTCTCCTTCCTCATTCCTTTTCTCGTAAGCGTTTGCTGATGGCCGTGCTACACTGGCATCCTTGGCTTGCATGCGACTGTTATAGGTACAGTGTCACGGAGTGTCCCCAGCTAGCAGGGGTGCTGGAAGCAGCGTGGCTGAGTTAGCCTGGCCTTGTTGGCACGATACGCTAGCCTGGCGGGGCTCTCTTGGGGTAGCCGTGTGGCACTAGCTATCCAGCATTGCCTTGTGGAGTACAGAGGATGCGGGTCTTGCCGAGGCTAGAGACCCTGGTTGCTTCTGCAGCTGGAGCAATGGGGGAGCTGGGCTTGCGGCCTGAGGGCCGGCAGCGGAGTTTGTATCCATCCTGGGTGAATGCGGGCATTGCGCCTGTGGCAGAAAGGCATCGGTGCCCCTCTCCAGAGATCTGTCTGCCAGCGTGAGAGGCCGGTGTTGAATCCTCAGGCCGGGGATCTCCCTCCCTGCTGACATGACAAAAGCCTGGTGTCTCGGGTGTGGATGCTCTGGTCACCTGGGCAGGGGGAGGGAAAAGCCCCGCTCACCCGCCCAGGTAGCCAGGGATGCTTTTTAAACTGGTTGGCGAATGGCCAGCACTGGCAGCTTCGATTGGACCGGGCTGCTGAGGTCAGAGAGGTTATTTAAATGCCCGGGCCAGGAAGAAGGCAGCCATTAGCCATGCGGTCATCCAGGTGAGTCTGAACCTGGCTCTTTCCTCATCACCACTTGCTCCAAGAGTGACCTGCCTCCAGAGGAAAGCTCCAGCCACCTCTGGACGATGCGCGTGAGTAAGCTACTCGAGATCCGACTGGATATTTAGCTGGCAGTAACTCAGATGCGGGATCAAAAGGCTACCCTCAGCCACAGCTGGTTTGCTCTATGGGATTCCTCTGATATTCCTATGATACTGCTCTGCCTTTTACCCTGTTTCTGCCCTACCCCTGAATCAATAAAGTTCTCCTCGTGACCGGTGTAGGAGACTTATTGCAGGGTGGGTCTAAATTATGCCGAGGAGGCCCCTTAGGTCTGTGGACTAAGGGAGACTTTCCTGATAAACCCCTGACTTGGGGAAGTGCCCCAAGTGCTGGTATTGGGTCTAGGACCCAGTGGACGATCAGGCCTGTGTTTTCCAAGGTGCGCAGTCAGAAGTAAGTCCAGAGCCTGGGATGGCGGCAGCGGGACCCCCAGGCGAGCGAGTGTGCTCCAGGGAAGGGGTCGGCCGGACGGGAGGCACCCCGAGGGAGGCACTCGGAGCCTGGACGGTGGTCGGGTGCCGGGAGGTGGGCGGCTCAACGCAGGAGCGTCCCGTACTGGCTCACCCCAGCGCCCACCCCATGGGAGGAAACCTAGTGCAGCCTCCTGGCCTGGTGCCTCTGGGGATAGCTCAGCCCTTCAGCCCCACGGCTCCTCTGTGCTGTAACGCCTTGTCTGGTGCTGCCTTTTCTTCCGGGCTTCACCCGTGCCTAAGCATTTCCCAACTGACAGTGCCCCAGCGTCCCCAGCTTCCCAACAGGTCGCGGTGCCCAGCCCATGCTGGCTAATTAACTCCCTCCCATTTCCTCCTGTCCCCCTCGTCTCCTCCAGTGGGATGTGGAGCTTCCCTCCCCATGCCCTGCCCACTTCTGCTGCTTCCATGCTCCTAGCTCCTCTCAAGGGCCAAAGCCTTATTAGATATCTATTTAACCGCCGGCCAAGCACATTAGCTCTTTGGGTCTAATAAGTCAATTAGTGCCTGTTAGATAAATGCCGTAGTCCAGGGATCTCTCGCGGAGGCATTAAAATTCAAAAGGTGTTTAACACCGCTCTCCTCTCCTGCTTGAGCCAAACGAAGTGCGCGTGCGAGCTGGGCAGCTGATGGGAAAGTGCATCTCCCCTGACTTTTTCTTTCCCCCTTGCTTGTCTCCCTATCTGAGCAAAGACCAGTCTGTCTGCCCTTCCCACGGTGCAGGGAACCCCTTCTGCTTCGCTTTGGCCATTGCAATGGGTGAGAGCTGTTGAGGGGCTTAGTTTGGCTGCACCCTGTGCATTCAGAGATGGGTTGATGCTCCTGGCACCCAGTCCCTTCCCTGCCCTGCCAGGGTAGAGGTTGGTGGCTGGGGTTGGGCCTGGGAGATGCAAGTGCCCCTGATTCCCATTGGTGTCACTAGGAAGTGAGGGAATTCAGGGCTGTGCTGGATGGGAATGGCTCTGGGGGCCTGACTCTCCTGTTCTCCTCCAGTCTCATTCCCCAGACAGCTTCAGCAGTGCTGGCCTGGGTTCCTGTGGGTGCCTCTTCCGGCACTGATCCCCCTTAACCTGGGGCAAAGACCTCTCCCCTCCTCCCAGGACCTCTCATCTCTTAAACAGCCTCTGCCTCTGTCCTCCTGTGGTGGCTGGGGAGGGTCAGGTGGGGCTGCCACTGGAGACCAGGGATGCTCTGGGGTTCAGTATCCCTGGAGCGGGACTCCCCTGGGACACGGCATGCTCTGCAGGCTGCCAGCTGCCTCCTCCTGGCACTGGGGACTTATCCTGTGGGAGTAACCCTCCAAGAGAGCTTCTCCAGCCCAGAAAGATAAAGCTCCCAAGGCCCCAAGCTTCCCCAGCAGGCTCCTGCTGAGCAAGGCAATGCCTCTGCAGTCATCAGAGAAGCAGTGATGGGGTGCATGCACCAGTCAGTGCCCTTTACTATACCCTCTGCAGCAAAGGCCTGCGTTGCATTGCATTGCATCAATCACAGACGTGCCTAAGAAGCAGGAGGAAACCTGGTCGCAGCATGCTAGGGGCTGTGTAGACACAAGGTAACAGACCTTCCTTGCTCCTTCCTTGCTGGTCATCTGAACAGGCAAAGTAGGTGCAGGTTGGGGCATAGGGGAAAACATGCCAGTGCCATGAACTGCATGATGGCTGCGGCTGTCCTGCCACTTCTGGGGGGGTCAGAGCTGGTTGAGAAGGGAAGCGCTAAATATGGTAACCACAGCAGTCGGTACCTCTGAATACTGCGTTTGCTCACTTACAACACCTCCTGAATGAGATGCACACCTTGTTTTTGAAAGGCCAAGTGAAGGGGGAAAAAAGTTTGTTCCTTGAAAATACCGGCGAGGAGCCTGAAGCAACTATGTAAGAGCAGCTGGGGAGCCCCGCCGGCTCCCTGGGAAGTGCAGGCAGTCTTAGTTTTGCTTTCCCAAACAGCAGACCCCTATTTTCCTTGTTTATAACGCGCCCTCCAATTCCCAGCCGCTTTTTGGTGGGGGAGAAAGCTGTGCACGGTATGCCAGCAAATACGGTTCGTGCTTCACAGCAGCTATGACTGTCCACACACTTTCACATGTCGCCTGTAGCACGGGCGTACGTCTGCACCAGCCGGGCCACGTGATCTACATAGACTTCCACTTCCCTGTAATTAATATCCGCCAAAGCGGCAACAGCAGAGTGGCAGATTTAATTTACTCTTGGCATCTCGGAAGCAGCTGAGCCCTGGAAAAAAAATTGCAGTCATGATTCATTGGCCCTGCAAGTTAGCTCGATGGCAGATCTCCAATAAACTAACCTTGATCTCCCTTCCCATCCCGCGTGTCTCGGCTGTTCATTATGTCACACCAGCCACCGGCTTCGGCGCGGCTCATCCGGAGAGCAGAGGCAGCTCCCCGCCAGCTGAGCCGCAGCTTGCAAACAAGCTCCCCTTTTCTCTCCCTCGGAAAGCAGCGCTCTGCTTACGCTGCAGGGCAAGTATCTGCTGAGGACTTGGAAATGAAAGCTAGCGCTCTGGAAGGATCTGGGGGAACCGTCACTCAGCCGGGAAGGGTGTCAGGAAGTCATCGGCGACAGGCCAGCCTTGGCAACGGTAGCAAAGCTCCGGATTTTCAATTTGCTGCAGGCTGGGGCGTGCGATCTCATCCCAATATTGATGGAGCTGGGATAATAGCGTCGAGCTACGCCTGGCAGTTCAAACACAGCCCGAGACGGCTTCATTATCTGAGCCCGACGCCGCACCGTGTCAAAGCATTTGAAGCGTCAGCCAACCTTTTAGTAGCTCTGCCCGCCCCGCCGGTGTTTGTAGAGCGGATGCGTGGGTTTTCCGAGCGCCGAAACGCTGAGGCAGCTGCTCGGGGCGGTGGGTGTGCGCGCATGGAGCTGGCGGGGGGCTTTTAAACGGGGATGAGGACTACCGTATCTTCCCGCATATGACATGCCATGACATAAGAGGCTCACCTTGTTTTGGAAAGGCCGTAAGTAACCGAGTAGCAGCTCCTGGGGAGCGGGCGCTGCTCATTGCTCTGCTCCCCGGTAGCAGAGAGTTACCGGCAGAACCGTGAATGGCAGTAGGTGCCGTTACCGTATTTCCTCATATATAATGCACACCCCAATCTCCAGCAGCTGGTTTTTGGGGGAAAGGGTGTGTGTTGCATGCAAGAGCATATGGTAGCCCTTTGTTCAAAAGGACAGGGCCCCAGTTTGGGTGGCGAATCTGAGCTGAAGCCCTGAAACGGCACAAGGGAAACGGAATAATGGCAAGCCAAGCCAACCTACCCTTCCGTTTCAGAGGCAGGACTAATCAACGGGTTCGGTTACCTCCAATTTAACGAAGGCTGAGGAAGAAAAGGTGGGTAGTAGTCGCTTCTTGGTGCCTCAGTTTCCCTGCCTCCATTTGCAAAGTGCTTGGAGATCAGCTGATGAACTCCACTGTGGCATCAGCGCTTCGAGGATTTACTGGTGTTGAAAGTGCGAAGCCTTATTAAAAGCCCCCTTCAGCTCTGGAGAAGCTGGCGGTGAAGGCCTTTGAAAGCCTCATCTCGTTGCCTCTCCCCCCCGTCCCGCTGTCAGGATAAATATTTATACACGTCTCTCTGTAGAGGGAGCGGTTTCCTGGTTTGCCAGCCCTGATCTTTTTATCTGCATGAATCAAGGGCTATCAAATACGCCAAGCTGAGTTCTCTGAGGGTTATCCCAGCTCACTGGTCTGCCGTGGCTAAATGCCGCAGCTGGCCTGGGATATCAGGCGCTGGGACCATTTGGGGGCTTTTTATATGGAAGATTTCCTTTGGTGAATTTTTCAAGTGACTTAGCAATTCATGCGTGGGTTTTTCCCCCCCCCCCCCTCTCTCCTGGGTGTTTCTTTTTCCTCTCCTCTGTTCTGCGTCACCCCTTTGATTTTGAATAGATGAATGATTTTGAATAGATGCTGCTTTTTTAGCCTCTGAAGTCCTGGGAAGCCAATAGACGCGCTGACAGGCTTGCACTGGCTTTGGTGGGTTTTGCACTGGGCCTTTCTGGCTGGGGGATGAGGTCCAGCAGGACCTGTCCATGTTTTTTAGGCAGGTGACTGAACACCTTGAAGGATTTCAACATTGATTTGGCTCATTGTGGCAGAAATGTGGAGTTGGCTGTTGCAACCATGCTTTGGCAGAGGGCAAAAATGGCTTTTGTGGGGATTTGCACTGTTGCCTCTGGGTTTCAGAAAGGGGTCGTGGTGTGCATTGGTTGCAGTGGGTGCGATGAATGATGCTGAGATTTAAAATGCTCTTGGGTGGTGGAAGGAGCCAGGCAGGAGTGCAGTGGTTGGGTGCCTGCACCCCTAGGAGCAGCAGTCATGGACCTTGTGTCCTGTTGCACTTCTCTATAGCATCTCTTCCCTGCCTGTGCATGGACAGGCACTTCCAGAGGCCGAGCAGACCGGCTGCACGGGGGTTGCAGAGTCTTTGTGCCTTTTCTGTGCCACTGGAGGCACCCGGGTGACCCAGGCAGTTGCAGACCCCCACCCTCCTTGGCATCAGTCCCCCTCTGTGCTTGGGGCCATGCCTGGCCAGGAACACACAGATGAAAGAAAACCATGAAGGGACCCCTCTGATTTTCACATCTGCCTGGAGATCAAGGAGGTGCTCACGATGGAGCCCTGTGGCCTGGCTGCCAAGGGCAGCCCTGTCGGGGCTCTGGGGCAGGGGCAGCAAGCAATAGTCTGGGGGTGAAGGGGCTAGGTCTGGCATGCAGCAGGTAGGGGCTCTACCGTACGGGTCCCTTCTGGTGATGGCAGCAGAGGGCATGGTGCCAGCTTGTGGAAGGCCACCACTTAGCCTGGCAGTGAGGCATTGGTGCAGGACTTAATTGAGCTGCAAGCACCAGCCTCATCCATGGTAGCAACCTGGCTGTGCCCACTGGGCAAGTGGCCCAAACTCTCCCAAAGAGTGGCTGTGAGATGGCAGGGACAGATGCAGACGGAGGACAAGCTGTGTCTTAAGGTGATGGAGGTGGGCGAGGGCTCTGTTTCGTGGATCCAAGGAAGGGCAGACCCCCTTGAGGCCCCTTCATAGCCGAGCATGCCAGCAGGGCGGGCAAAGCAGTGTGTGATGGGTCTGAGCACCAGCAAAGTGGCTGCGGGGGGCAAGCTAATGTGCATAGCAATGGGAGCAGATCGATGGGCTGTGGGTCTCCCCACAGCCCAGAGGGGAAGGGACTCACTCCACTGATGCCTTTCTCTGCCAGGTCCTGCAGTGAACTCCCTCCATCCTCTGAGCCCTGGCAGTGCCAGCAATCCAGAGAGCACCTGTGGGTCCCACTTTCTGCTCTCTGTGGCTGCGACCTTGGCCCAGAGCAGCCCAGGCCCTCTGCTGCTTCCTCCCTCTTAGCCAGGTGCCGCTGCGCCTGTAATGGCTGGGCCCTTGACGCTTGTCCGGGCCATTCGGGAGCAGCTGCTCTTTAGCAGCCCTGCCATGCGCAATCACATCACCGGTGCGGCTCCAGCTGGCTGGACACAAGGCGGGGCAGAGCCCCTCTGCCCAGCCCCGCACTCGGTTCCTGCTCACTTGCTAGCTAATGAACAGGCTTGCGGAGGGAGCAAACAGCCCCAACCCAGGCCCAGGAGCTCCGGCAGAGCCCAGATCTCCTTCCATTTACTCCATACCCGTGCTCTTTCTCTTCCTTTCCACCTTCGTCCTCCTCCTTAGAGAGCAGCAGGTGTTGGCTGCAATGGTGTTTGCCAGGTCTTCCAACCCCCAGCTCCTGGAGTCCTGGGATTAGGGGAAACGTAAGCTCGGTCCCTGTTCCTCTGATTCAAGTGCCACCCACCTTGACAAATGGACAAGAACCAGGTGGGCCCAAACCTTCCCATGGGTCTTTGGGGCCTAGTTCTCTTGGGATCATTAGTGCAGCGCTGGACCCAGCCCAGTTCACATGGAACCAGATTGCAGATGCCCCGTAGCATCCGGGGCCTGGGGGATTTGGGTTCAGCCTGCTGTCACAGCAGGGAGCCAGATTTCCCGCAATCCGCTTCTCCCATAATTGGGTCCAGACTCTTTCTTTGCTGGGTACTGGAGCCTGGCTGCGGCTCACTGCGCTCCGTTCAACCCAAATGCCCGGCTAGCGCCTACCATCCCCTCTCTAATCTGCTTTCTCCAGTGAGGATGTGTCACAACAGGGATCTTAGCGTGTTTCCCAAGTTAAGCAGGTTCAGCCTTGTCTGGTGTTTGCATGGGAGACTCCTCAGAGGCCCACGGGCCCAGAGACAGTGACATGGGCGATACCTTTGCATGCTCTAAGCCCTTGGGCAGGCCAGAGGCCTCGATCTTGATGTTCAGGTCACACCTTCCTTTCCTTTCCAACTTTGTTCATGGCAAGGGAGAGCAGACGGGGTTGGTTAAGAGCCTTTCAGCTCCAGTTAGCATCTGACGCTGGTCAGCTGCAATGGAAATGAACGGCTGACAGCCGGTCGATGGCTCTGGGAAAGGAGTCTGCCCATAAAGCAACCTGGTGACTGGCACCCTGATAGCTGCACCAGCTTGCCCTGGCTTAACTGTGGCAAGTAATGAATCCCAGTATCATGGCACATTGGACGCTGCCTGCTCCCAGCCAGGGGGACATGTCTCCTGCTCCCCGTGCCACCCATTACTCTCCCCGGCTTTCCCCTCAACTGGAGCTTCCTGGAGTTTGAGCAGAAACGGCCTATTTTTGTGGCACCTGGGTCCCTTGCCTGGTGCATTTTCAAGGAAGGCCTCTCTCTCTCGCTGGGGAAGGAGCCGTGTGGGCAGAGGGAG
This sequence comes from Caiman crocodilus, assembly GCA_030014935.1. Classification (NCBI taxonomy): domain Eukaryota; kingdom Metazoa; phylum Chordata; order Crocodylia; family Alligatoridae; genus Caiman; species Caiman crocodilus. Next base: position 1,058,249 of record JAGPOW010003022.1, read on the forward strand.
CCGGGCAGCGCTCCATGTTCGCGGAAGCTGTGACTTTCCCCATGCAAATATTTAGCCCAGTTTTCTGCAGGCGAGGGAGGAGCAGCTGGGTCCCGGGGGCTGTGCCGGAGCGAGTTGTCTATCGCACCCAGGATGCCCAGTTCAGCCAAGTGCTGCCGAGTGGATGGCACCGAGAAGGGACTAACCTTCTCCACCACTCCTCTGCCTATCATGGGTGACAGCTGGAGGGATGTTCAAGCCCCCCTTGCCATCCAGGTCCTGACCCATGTGTCTGGCAGGAACGTGAGCTGGGCATACCCTCCTGTGCTGCAGCCCTGCTTCTGGGAGACTTTTTCCAGCCCCTCCAGACTGGGTGAAGGCTTGCAGATGTCAGTGGGCTCTGGGATGGGCCCCCAGACTCCCAAAAGCAAAGGGACAGGCGGTATCATCAGTGGGTCTGAGACATGGAGCAGTCAGATACATAGAGCTAAAGCTTAAACTGAATATAATCAGGGCTGAAATTGCTCTTCAGCTCCAGAACTCACTACCTCTTCCCACAATCCTGTCCCAATGGCCAATAATGGTCACAACGTCCCTTGACTGTGCTCCTAGCCTGGGACTCGTGAGACCTTGGCTCAGTTCCTCCCTCTGCCCCAGTCACTTAGTGTCTCCCACACCGGTGCAGGGGCAAAAGCCCTGACCACAGCCCCAGGAGGCAGCGAGGGCGATCTGGGGCTCGTCTGGGACATTTCCAGGCAGCATCTTCCCCCTGGAGAATGCCAGTGCAGTAAAAACACAGTGCTTTTGTGGGGATGAATCCACTCCTGCCAGGTCTTGGCGAGACACGGCGAGGGAATGTTTCTATCCGATAAGGTCAAGGCGCTTTGTTTTGATAGAGACTCTTATTGCCCCGTGTCATGCCTTTTATAGGAGCTGAAATGTTTCATCAGAACGCTGTTAGGAGAAGCACTGCGATAAGACTGACTCAGATAATCCCTGAATTCAAAGCACTCGGGGAACTTTTGCTCGCAACTTGGACCCTTTGTTCTGCTCCAGGTGGCAGGAGAATGGAGAGGCAGGAATCCCCCTTGGTTCCCGGTTTCAACCAGCTCGGCTAAGTATTTTAGACTGAGAGGCACGCAGGTGCCTATCGCTCCTGGGTTTCAATAGGAGTCAGGTGCCTAACCCCCTTAGGTTGGCTGTACAATGATGTTGGGGCCATGTCACTGGCTGTGCTCTGAGATCCTCATTGAGGGCTCCCTCCATGGTCCTCTCCATAGCCCAGTCCCCCCATCGTCTCTGCAGCCCATCACTGAGGGTTCAGAGGGAAAGCACCTTATGGCAGCAAGCAACAGCCTTGGCCTGGGGCTGGCATTTCCAGCCTCGCAGGAGCTGTGCAGTGCCCTTCTTTGTCCCCTTCGCGGCTTGCTTTGGGTGTTGCTTCTGTGGCCAGAAAAGCTATAAAGGCAAGATGCTCCCTAATGTAGAGGAAGCTGGTAACTGGGAGATGGTCCCTCAGTTAAGGAGCTGCTGGTCTGTTAGAGCCAGGCAGGGCCTGTAGAGGTTGCATGCTGCTCCACAATTAATGTTTGTTCTTCTCATTCATGTGTGCGGGGGTTTATTGAACCCGGTGACCACTCAGCACCCCCCTTTCCACTCGGGAGAGGGTGCTCTCCGCTCTGTAGCCAGAGGAGCTCTAGGGAAGGCACGCAGATGGCCCTGGGGTGGAACGTGCCCCATAACCTCATGTTGGCAGCCTGCTCTGCCCCAGCTGTGCTGCTCAGTGGTTGGAGCCAGGACCAGGACTCCTGGGTTCACCTAGCCTGGCCACAGCCAGAGCGGACAAGCCGCTGTTTCTCTCCAAGCTGCATTTTGCAGCTGCCAGCGGGCCCATGGCTGGCCTGTCTGATGCTTTGTCCACATGTGGCGGGCCAGTCGGGGACGCTCCCGCGTTGAGCCGCCCACCTCCCTGCGCCCGCCCACCTTCCAGGCTCCGAGTGCCTCCCTGGGGTGCCTCCGTCCGGCCGACCCCTTCCCTGGAGCCCACCCG
>JAGPOW010003022.1:1060377-1077751 GCA_030014935.1 Caiman crocodilus
ACATATCTAATCGGATCTCAGGTACCTTACTCACTCTCATCATCCAGAGGTGGTTGGAGTTTCCTCTGGAGGCAGATCACTCTTAGGGCATGCAGAGAGAGACTGGTTCAGGTTCACCTGGATGACCGCATGGCTAATGGCTACTCTCTCCCTTCTTCTTCGCTCGGGGCCTTTTATCCCCTCTCTGACCTCAGCAGCCCGGTCCAGTCGAAGCTGCCAAATCTGGTCACAAGCCGACCCATTTCCCAAGCATCCCTGGGTCCCTGCGCAAGGCCAGGGCCGGGTCTATTCCCCTGCCCAGGTGACCAGAGCATCCGCCTCCCAGGCCCAGGCTTTTGTCATGAAGACAGGGATGAGATCCCTGCCCTGAGGGATTCAACACCAGCCTCTTGGGCTGGCACAGAGAGAGGTTCCTGGAGAGGGGCACCCATGGTGGCATTTCTGCCACACCATCAACCTTTCACTGGGCCTGCCCCTTCACGCCCCTTACCTGAGTGACCCCAGGTGAGGAGAAGCTGCTTTCCCTTCCCTGGGGAGGACTGGAGCAGTGCAGCCGCGCCCCAGCTGGGCCTGTTTCCACTACGGCTGTCAGCAGTTTCCCTCATTAATTAGGCTCCTGTCAGTGTGAAGGAAAGGCAGCTGCCTTCTCCCAGCCTGGTGCGACGTGTGGAAGGGAAGGCAATGCGTCAAGGCTGATAAATCCTCCTGTGGCCGCTGACAGGTCCCTACCAGCGCGGCTGTCAGGGTGGACGAGGATGACTCCATCGGGTGGCTGTGTTGGCACTGTGGGGTTCAGAGGGTGCATGGTTTTACCAGCAGTGTTTGGGGTCCCCTGGGCCCCACAAACACCTGGAGGATGCCGCGATCCAGCTGCCGACCCTGCACCTGATGCTGTTCTCATCCCTTCTGGCCCGTGCTCCCTGCTGCATCCGTGTCACTAGGACATGGCTTGGGGACTGCTCTGGGCAGCATCTTTGGTGAGGCCAGGCTCAGGTGTCTTGGCGGGTGCTCCAGGTCAATTAAAATGGGGCCTCTCTGTTCCAGCAGCCTCTTCCATCGAGGGGACTTGTCCTTTCTCTGGGTGGTCCCCATCCTAATTGAGTAGAGCAAGTCTTCTGCGTGGTTCTGTGAGATCCTGGCGTGCGGCCACCAGCAGGACCCCTTGTCCCACATCACCTGTGAGCTGGAGATGGTCTAGGGCTGGGCTATCGGTCTTCTCCCGCCCGCTGGGTACCTGAAGTAGAAGCTGCACGATGGAGGTGAGAGGGAGGCACCTGCCCTGGCAGGGGACTTGGCCGGGAGCTCTTCCCAGATGTTCTGCACCGTGTGCCTGCTTGGCGCTGCTCATGCCTGGCCAAAAACCTTCATCTGGGGCCCTTCGCAACCTTTCTGGTTCCCCCTCCTTGGGCTTCTGTGCTGTGTACCAACCCAAGGAGTGTCTCAGCGGCGGAGTGGGCATCCCGTGCCAGGCTGGGGCATGTAATGCTGCACTGTTGTGAGCGACAGCCAGACCACGGGGCTCGCGGTGAATCCAGCGCCCACCCTGCTGGGCAGAGCTGGCTGGTCTGGAGGGCCTGGCAGGGAGGAGAGATGGCAAAGGGCCTGCATTGGAGAGTGGGGTTGTCCTGCCTCCTTTGAAACGGCAGTAGTGGTGTCTTTAACTTGTCAGCGAGTGTTAGCCTGTCCTTTGTGAATGGCCTGCCTTCTCCTCATCTCCCAGCACCCTGGATTTGTTACTGCCAGCGAGTGACATTTCCAAATGCACCCCCCCAGACCCTCCTCTGTCTTCATCAGGCAGCTGCAATGACCTCCCTCAATACGCTTTACCCCTTTGTAGACAGATGTGGTCCAAGCGGATGTTTCAGGAGCTGGCCTGGCACCATGGAACGGCCCAGGGGGAGGGCCTGAGAGGTTTGCCATTATTTGCAAGCACGCATTAGCAGGTAGGCTCCCTCCATGGGCATGGGAGAGTGCCGTGGCTGTAGCTTTCCTAGCTTGTCACCCCCAGCCTTGCAGGGATGTAGGGGGGAATTTTGTAGCCTGTAGCAAGAGCCAGCCAGGAGCTTGCACGTCTGAATGACCAGTGCATTTCAACTCCAGTCTGCATGCCCCTTTGCTCCCAGCCTGCCTTGCACAGATCTGCGCTATGGAGCCAGGTGCCAGGGTTCAGGAGGATTGGGTGTGGAGAGTGCCACATTGGCAGGGGGTGCTGTGGGTCAGGCACGTGGGCATGGGAGCTGCGTGCATCCGTGCCCAGGTGCAGGAGAGGAGGGTAGAGGGGAGGCAAGGGCACTGCATTGGCACACGGTGAGCAATGGTGGCTGGGCAGGCGGGTGTCCCATGAATATTTAAGGACCCCAGATGAGCTGCAGCCACTGGTTTCAATCACTTATGATAATGCACATTGGAAAATGTGTTGGCTGTAAATTATGCCGATGCCTTGGCAGGCTGTGCCCATGCTGCGTTGACAGCACGTTAACCCTTTGGGGGGCGTCTCTGCTTTCCCAGCGCGTGGCAGGGGCTCAGAGGTGGGAGTCTCTAGGCCGTGCTAAGCCCAGCTCCGATGTGCCCGGGATGCGAGCTGGAGGGTGGGTGGGGAGGGAGAGAGCAGAACTGGCCCAGGCCCCCTGATGCTGCTCCCATCCCGGACTGGAGCCCCCAGTGCACAACCCATCACCCTGCTCACTGGGGATGAGGGTCAGACCGTTCAGGCATTGGGGCTGGGATCTGGGGGGCTACGGGCTTGGCTCCCTTCCCTCCAGCTCCATGCCTGAATGGTCTGACCCTCATCCCTGCGAGGGGTCTTGCACCGGCAGCAGCATTACTCAGCCAGGACACTTGCACTCTGGGCAGGGGCTTGCTGCTCTTTTGTCTCCCCACTGCCCCCAACATCACCCCACCCTAGGAGTGAAGGCCTGGCATCAGAGGGCCTGGGTAAGGTCTGCTGTCTCCCTCCTCAGCTCTGGCTCCATCTTGCAACCTCCCCGCTTGGTCCCCGCAATATAAATCAATGAGCAGCTGGCACCCTCTAGTGGTCCCGCCTGGAGAATGGGTGCAGCCAGCTCCGGGTGTGCGCTGGGCTACAGCTGGCTGGACGATGGGGTCCCGCCTGCAGGGAATCTGGGGACAGGGCAAGCCCCTAGGTTGGACAGAGGAGTGAAAAAAAGACCTTTATGCTTTTCCCAAGGAGAAAAATTCAGGACGAAGTGGGAGTGCTGTGGGCAGCAGCTGGGGGGAGCTGCTGACCCCAGGGCCCAGCCTGGCTCCGCTGGGGTTAGCAGTGCTAGGAGGCAGCCTGGGCCAGGTCTGGCCTGGCCCAGGGAGAGTGTCACCCTGGTACGACCCCCGTGCGAGGTGTTTTCACGTTTCACGAGTGCCCGTGCAAGCACAGCGCAGCTCATGAGAGTGGGAGCAGGGAGTGGCAGTGTCAGGGCTGGGTGGAGGCTGCTCGGGGGGATGCTCCAGGTGGGTCCCCATGGCTGGGGGTCACTGGGGGAAGAGGGTAGAAGCCCTAGTTATCTAGTCATGGAGCAGACCCCCTTCTCCGTGGAGGGTTCAGGGGTCACATCCTACCCACCCTTTTGGGCAGGGAGAAGGGACCTGGCTGTGATGAGCCACAGTCCCCCTCTGCCTCTGGGGGTGCAGACGTGGGGCCCGTCGCTGCTGCACTGGACCATGCCCTCGGCCTCGTGACAGCACCCAGGAAAGAGGAATCCTGCAGCCAGGGCTGTGTATGCCTCTGCTCATGTCTGCCCGGAGCCGCAGGGGCAGGGTTGCGCTTCCCCTAGCTTGACTGCATCCCCATGGTTGTATTTGAGGGCCATGGGGTGGGGAGGGGAGGGAGGTGTCCAACTTGAACTTGTCAGATGGGGGGTGCTGCAGAACGCCAGTGCACCCCCAACCTGCCTGCAATGCTGGACCCCTCTGGGGTATGTCATCATTGTCCCACCTTGCTCCCCACCCCAAGACGGGCTGTGATGGATGTGCCAGGGAGCCTGCTGTCTTGCAGGGCTGATGTGGGACAGACTTCACGCAGACACAAGCTGTTGTCACTGCTAGGCTGGAGGGGGCTGTTGCCCCTTCTCCCTGCCTCTGGTGGAGTGGATGAGGGAGCTGGAGTGCCGCTAGATGGCATCAGGGGTCGGCTGCCCGGGGAGAGCTGGGACTGGGAGCCCCCAGGTCTCTGGACTTGAGCCCTGCCAGCCCGAGCCCTGGCTCCTTTCGGATGCTGGGGGCAGAGCAGGATGCTGCTGCCTGCAGGGGTCATGAAGCGGCTCCTGTGGCTGCAGCCTCTTGCTGCATCGGAGCCTCTTCATGAGCATCCCACAGTCCCATTCGCACTCAGAGGGGCAGGAAAGCCCTATCCTGCAGGCATTGGGGCAGGGAATGGATCATTTCCCCCTCCTCCCCCACTGGGGCTTGGTGGTGCTCAGGTGGACACCCCTGCCCGGACCCCGTGGGGACTGATTCTCCCTGGCTTGGGCTCACCATGGGTCCCCATGTGTCCTGGACCCCGGCGTCCCAGCCAGCTGCCCTGCTCCCCCTGCCACACTTCCCTTGCCCCTGGGGCAGCTCCGCAGACTGCTATGGGACAGTGCTGGGATTCCCTGCCTTCGTGCTGGGTGCTGTGGGCTGCAGCCGGCCTGCTCCTCTGGGGAGGGACAGGAGGGGCTGGCACTGCCCCCCTGAGTTAGGATGCAGGGGGCAGCAGGCCGTAGCAGGCCCCATGGCACATGGGGTGGTTGCTGAGGTCAATAGAAACTGCTCCCCTGGCATCTGGAAGTGCCAAGAGCTCACTCCTTCTTCCACTGCATTGCCCCTCCAGGGCTGCAGGGCTTTCGGAGGGTGGGTGAAGCCTGGACGTCTGGACATCCTCTGCCTGGGCTGTGGAGGGGCCACATCCAACCTGCCCCTTGGGGGCAGCAGGTTCAACTCCCCTGAAATGTCCCCTGTGCCCCCACACTGGCCCTTTAAGAGGGAAGCGGTAATTGCATAACGGAGTCTTTCCCGGCATCATCTGGTTTGGGTTTCAGGGACTCATCCAAGGGCTTGGAGCAGATAAATGGCTGGAACGAGGCTGCGGTCTAATGGGAGCATCCTGGGAGGGGCTGGTTAGGGCTGGGGGTGTGGATGGGGGAAGGACCTGGTTTGCCTCAGCCATTGGCGGGGGCTGTGGGGCCCAGCTCTGCTGCTCTCACCAGTTTCCCTCCCCACACAAAGGGCTCTGATGCATCCCAGACCGGGCTGGGGATGGGTGGATTGTGCCAAGGTGACTTGTTTGCACCGTGCCAGCCAGGCTGCCTGGGCACCAGGACCCCCCTGGGCTCTTTGTTCACCCACCTGCCCCAGAATAGACCCTACATGCCCCCCTCGAGGCTTTTCCCCCTCCCGCACCTCCCTGGGTGGCCCCAGGGGTGAATGTCACCCTGCAGCTGCTCCTAGTGCCGCTATGCCACCGGCTGCAGTCCCACGCTGTCCTGGCCCATTCCCTCCCTCTACTACAGGCTTGGGTCGAGCACCCACCTCCAGGGAGCACTGATCCGATGCAGACAAGCATGAAGGGAAAATGCCAAGCGCAGAACTGAGATCCTCCTGCTCCACAGCTGCAGCCCCCTTTTCTAGCTCTGGGGTGCAAGGAGAATCGCCATCTGCATTATGGGGCTTAGGACACGTGGCAGAACACGTCATAGCCGTTACTCAGGACCAGGCTTGAGTGCTGCCAGTTCGGTGCGTGACAAAGCGTGCAAGCAGGGGAACGCTGTGCCATCCACCCCATTATGGCAGTAAAAGTGACACCCATGGAGCATGTGAGATGTGGCTCTGGATCAGCCATGGGCCCTATGCATCTACCCCGGTGTCCTGGGCTGGTCCATCCCCTGCCCCTCTTTCTTTACAGCTGGAAGAAGGATTTGCATGGCAGGGATATGAGGGAGAAGAGGTGTCTGGGAGACTGGCTGTGTCAGGTGAGGGGGGGGTCCACACGTGCAGGTGTGTTGGGGGCATACGGCACCGTTTGCTGTCCTTGGCAGCTGCAGGGGGAGGGCTGGAGCGGTGCCCATGGACAGACCACCCCCTCCCAGCAAGGGCACCCAGCATGGCCTGGCTGCCTCAAGGAAGGGCATCTTTCGGCTGCTTTGCGGGGGGGGTCCCAGCTGCACCCCAACCCCCCCCGCTTCCCTTTCTTTCTATTTGCTCCATGGTTGCTCCTGGATCTCATGGGTCACTGCTCTCCAAGGGTCCCTGTGATGTGGAGATCCCCACCCACCAGCATACCTTCCCTCCCGGCCCCTAGGATTCAGGGAGCACGACAGCCCCCGGCGCTGCACTTGCTGTTGTTGGACTCAGGTTAACTCTTTCCAGAGCATCCATTTGCAGGGCTTCATGGCACTGGAGTATATTGTGAGACAGCGAGAGGCAGCAGAAAGATTTCCTGGGGCATCTGCTGGTGATTAATGGTTTTTATTTCCTTGCAGAGATGCCATCTTCAGGGCAGGAACAGAGCCTGTGCAGAAGAGAAGTCTGGGCCCTTGGAGCCCCTTCCTTGCTCGGAGAGGGGACGGGTGGACTGACAGCAGAAACAGGGGGATCCCACTCAAGGCAAGGAGGGTGCAGGGGCTGTTCTAGGGCAAGGTGATGGGTAGCAGTGCCCTCAGGGCAGGGGTTGGCCCATGGGTGTGAGCTTTCTCCCCAGCCCCTTTTGCACCTGGTCTGCGGGCGGGTCTCTGGCTCACCCCCCATGGCCCTGGAAGCATTGGCTTGGTTGCAGCTGCACTGCTCCAGCTGGTGGGGTGCAGGCTGCATGGCATCTGGGGCAAGGGGGAATCCCTGCATTGGGGATGGAGCTGGGCTTCTTGAAGCATGTTGCTGGCCAGGCTGGAGAATGTGTGCACATGAATGTGTGTGTGTGTACATGTATGTATGCACTTGTGAGCTGAGGCTGCAGGGAGGGGGGTGTGGGTATAGTGTGCCCCAGGGCAGCCTAAAGGGTGTGGATCTGTGCAAACGGGGCTGTGCTGCATACATCAGAAACCCCAGGGGACCAGTTTCTGCACAGCAGCTCTGGTGCAGTGAAGCCACAGGCAAAATTGCCTGTTTTTTAAAATTTTGCTGTAATTTGTCTCAGCCATTTTTGTGCTAAGCACAATGGTCTGCCCAGAGCACGGCCTGCCTCATCAGCACAGCCAGGACACAGCCATGCGGGGGTCAAAAGGACGTGTCCTTTTCATTTGGTTTTCATTAGATGCATTAAAATCAGGGAAAGGGGGTGCTCAGCATCGGTCCAGTGAAATGCTGCCCTTGTTCTGGAACGAATGGTGGGCTGGGGAGTGGGGGCGGGAGACCTTTGCTTTCACTGGGAGCATTGGTGTTTCTGGGCTGTGTTCGTATCCAGAATGAAGGTGGGCAGCAAGCCCTCAAAACCCTTGGCAAAATGGGGTTTTCATCTTGGCACCGCTCTAGCACGTGAGTTAAGGTGTGTATGTGGCGGGGAGGGGGTGTGCATATGCCAGGTATAAGTGTGTGTGTGTGTATGCAGGAGTATGTGCTGGGTTTAAGTGTGCGTGTGCAAGAGAGAATGCTGGGGGGTATGTTCATGTGTTGAGTGTAAGAGTGTGTGTGGGGCGGTGTGAATGCTGGGGGTGCATGTGGATGCTGTGTGTGTGCATGTGCTGGGTTTACACGTATGTGTGCAAGATCCTGGGGCATGGCATAAGTGAAAGAGGGCAAGGAACACGATGAGAGTGAGTATATGCAGTATGTAGGCAGAAGTGCCTTTGTGTGCCCGTGTGCATGTACCAGCGTGAGAGATCATGTTGGGTTCACACACGGGCACCTTGGTGTGATTATGTGTGTCTGAGCAAGAGGGAGATTACATGTGTGTGTGAGCTGGGCAGTGGGGGTCCCCCAGCCTCCCATCTCCTGGCTCCTCCTCCCCCAGCTTTGCTGCTGCTCTCGCTTGCTTCCATCTCCTCCGCAGCAGCCGTTCCTAATTATGTGCAAGTGAGCACGGCCTGTTGGATCCAGATGGTCCATCAACCCCAGAGCAGGCCCCGGTCTCCGCAGCAGTCAAACGGAGACGGTTCCTGGCATGGCTGGGGTGAACGGACGTCAAGGGCCGAAGCCGGGCATCACACGTGTGCAATCTGGAAGGCTTGGCTCCGGTTCGGGAGCAAAAGCGCACCGACCTCCATGCAGAGTCATTGAGGAGGAGGTGGCAGGAGTCATTGTCTCCTCTCTGATTTCCTCTCCCTTATCGTTACATGTGTGTAGTGCCTGCAGGCCCTGGTGGAGGACGTAGCCGTGCTACGCCGGGTGCTGTACGTGACTGATGAGACGGCCCCTGCCCCCAAGGGCTGACAGGTGGGGCAGGGAAGAGGCAGGAGAAACAATGACCTGAATTATGCAGGTGAGGTACTGGGCCCAGAGAAACTATGTCAGAGAGGGCCACAAATTAGCTTTGCACCCACCCAAGTGCCGCTCTGATCCCTTTCCCATGCCGAGTCTGCTGTTCTGTTCTCCGCACCGTGCTTCCTGCCTGATTTTTTTTTTTTTTTTTACTTTCCTATCTGCTGCCTCTGTCTACTGCTCTTCTATCTGCTCCCTGTCCTATCTGCTGCCCTGCCATCTGTTTCCTGCCTGATCTGCTGCACGCAGTGGCTGCCCATGCTGCTTGAGGCATGCGTGCTGCAGGTCGGCCATCCATGGGCTACGTGATGTGCGCAGGGCTCATGGGGATGCCGTCGGGGACCTGAGAGCACGCGCTAGTCTCCTGCGGTTTGAAGGTGCTGCAGCACCAGTCTGTTACTGGGATGGGTTGGCAGAGGTGTAAAGGGGTCGTACTTCAGCTCCAAGGGCATGGGTTTGAGCCTTGCTCTGAACTCATGCCAACAACTGCTCCCAGCTGTCAAGGGGCACTGGTTCATTGCAGATGGGCATGATACTGCCCACATCCTTCCCTCATGTGCTGCCTTCACCATGCCCTCCTGAGGGCCTGCTCGGCAGGGGAGAGCCGTGACCTCGACTGTCCAAGCAAACCACTACCTTGTATATCGTACTTTTTGCTGTCATACCTGGCTATTGCTAGGCAGAAGGCCTTCCCCAAAGCTGTCACTGGGGAGAAGCTGGGAAGCATCTGATCATCTCCCCATTGGGAAATGGGGTTGTATTCCCAGCCCTCCTATTGTAGTCTGTCTCCTATGGTGCAGTCAAGGGGGCTGGCTTGATAACTGGGCTGGATAGCCTAGGAGCCATCAGGGTGTGGGGTGGACTAATAGATTGCCAGATAGTGCTGGCTTTCAACCAGAGCCGTTCTGGGGCACGTTAGACAGGTACCAACAAGGTGGCTTGTTGGGAAAAGGGCTTTGAAGGTGCTGCAGCCACCTCCAGCCAGCCAGGGCTCTTCGTGGGTAACTGAATCGATGTAGAAAGCTCTCTCCAGGTGCCCAGATGGGCTGCTCTACATCCTAGCCTGAGAGATGGGCAGCTGCCTACAGGCCCACTGCAAAGGGATCTTTATACTGGAGAGCCCAGTCAGTGCACACTGAAGGTGCCCCTTGCACACAAGATGCACATGGCAGCTGATTGAAGCTAGCAGTGCCTTATCCCCATGGGGGCAGGGAAAGGGGCTTGGCATGGCAGGGAGCAACATCTTGGCAGGGGCCCTGGATTGCAAGCTCTTTGCAGCAGAGGCTATCTCTTTCTAGGCATGAGTGGGGTAGGACCCCGGGGTCAGTTGCCCCCAGCTGTCTTGGGGTGTGCTGGACCTGGAGTGTGTTAGCACTGTGGGGCGTGTGGGTGTGTGTAGGAGCTGGGGAGGAGGTGCCAGCACGCTGGCACGGAGGAATGATGCACTGTGAGGTGGCAGCTGGCTAATGGGGTCTGCACGTCTCCGGTATCGCTCACTGAGGCAGTGGAGAGAGATGAGCCTCATTAGCAGCAGCGGGGGGAGATGTACAGACCCTGACAGCAATGGTCCTGGCTTCTGCCCTGCTGCTGTGAGACTGAGCGTGCATCTCCTGTCACTCCTGATACATGAACTGAGGCAGGGGCTTAGCCAAGTGCCGACGCCAGGCTCTGGGGCCTGGTCTCCCTGCTGCTGGGGAAAGTCCTTCACACTTGAGTAGTGAGGGTGGCACACGGGCACAGCTGGGGTGGAAAGATCCCTTGCCCTGAGAGACTTTGTGTGATGCATCAGCCATTCGCACCCCCTGGGGAGGTGACTGCTGCAACACCCCCACACGGTGTTTGTGTTTCACGGTATCTCACAGGTGGAGCAGAACCCACGTGCCCGACAGCTCCTGCTTCCTGCAGTCTCATGAGATCCTGGATGGAAACGAGCCGGGCTTTCATTCTGCTGATGGGGAAGAGGTACGTGTGGCCTGCCTGCTACCGTGCAGCAAACGGGGCAGCACTGGGAGATGGGAACCGAGCAGCGATCTCCTCCGTCACCTGTGGGATCTCAGAACAAAGCAATGGATCACCCTGATGCAGGAGGCATCATGCCATTGTAATGCAGTGGGTGCGTGCAACCCAGCTGGGCTCAGGCGCCGAGCTGGGGTAGCAGGACCTGTTTCCCTCCTGTGCGCTGAGTGCTACATGCTAGTTATGATCAGATTTGCCCCACTTTACAAAGAACATCAGGGCCAGATGGTCTGCAGGTGCAAACCTATAGGCTTTGCTGACATCTCTGGACTGATGCCTGTTTCCACCAGCTGAGGACCTGGAATTTATATCCAACGGTGCATAAGATCCAGCAGACGTGCTCTGTTTGCCTACCTGTGCTATAGGGCACGCAGCTCGGCAAGGCTGAGAGCAGGTTCCCTTGTTAGTAGCACATGCTCTGTGCTAGTCCCACCCCCACCCCGTCTACTCTGTGACCACCAACTTGATGTCTTCCTCGATCTTCCCTCTAGCAAGGGGTGGTGGGAGGGCTCCACCTTCCTGCTGGCCCCTGACAGGTGGGGGCAGTGGCTGTACCCATCCTTTGGGACCATGTCCCAAAGGGCCATGGGCAGAGTGAGCTGCCGCATGTTCCCGCAGGGAAGGACGCCTGTGCGTTTTGCTTTGCTCATTGCTGTCAGAGCAGGGAATCGGGAATCTGGACTCTTCTGTTTCGTTTGCTGCAGCCTTCTGGTGGGATCGAATCCACCTGCCTATTCTTCAGTTCCTTCGCAGGTTAAGTGGATGTAGTAGTCGCCCCTCCACCAAGCAGTAGGAGACGTCTGGGCCTTGCCGTGCCAGCTTGGAGAAGAAATCAGTGGAATCCGGGTATGTGCTTAGCGTATCTTCCCTTAGCCCTCTATACACAAGTCCTTGAATGGAGGTGGTCACAAATGGCATACGGGCTCATCCCTTATCAAGCTTTTTCAGCCCAAAGACCAATACCTACTTTCCAGGGGGCCTGTCTGCTTCATGAACTCCATCTAATTAAAGTGATGAAGGCAGAGAGCAAATTAGTAACTGTCCTTGCTGCTTGCTGCAGCGCCCTGTAATGCAAACCACACCACGCTTAAAGCCAACACATCATTGTTTCCAAAACCCAGCCACGCTCTGTCGCTGAGAACTTGTGAAGCCAGGTATAATAGCAGCACCTTGTGACATTCCCCCTAATAACCGATCTGACTGCATCAGCGTGGGGTTGCACATTTCATTTATGAATGTCTCTCTGTTGAATGATGCTATCTAGTGAGTCTGGCTTCTTCTATTGCAAGCCTGTGCTTTATCTCACACTTCGGGGTGATACCAGGTTGTCTCTGAAGCTGCAATTGCCTTTTCATTGCCATATAAACCTTTAGACAGAGGTACACAAATCAACCTCGTTATTTCAGGTTTATCCCTAAACTGGGTTGTTTAATAGCTCTTAGTTGGCTTCAACAAAGAGCAGCTCTAGGAGAATAATTGTCCAATAAAAACGAATTATAAAAGTTTGGTGATATTTCATACCCACTTGCTTTAATTACCCTTAATTGCTACTGTACGCAACCAGCAAGAGGAGAACCACTCTGTCACTACATGGTGGGTGCTGTCTCTGGGATAAATGGGGAGGATTGGAACTGAGTGCTGCTCTTTGGGTTTGCTGGAGACAGCTTATTTGCTTTGGGCTGAATAAATATCAGTTGTTAATTAGTGCATATTTATTGAGATGCATGAGTCTCTAATACACATTTGTAAAGCCTCAGTGTAAATAGATTTGTCATTGGATTGAGGGAAGGAAGAGGAACTGAGTCCTCTCTGCCAGCATAGCAGAGCTGGCCAGGGGAGAGAAGGGATGGAAAGGTGGGGAGAGGGGTCCGTACCTCTGCTTTGCGGGCCATGAAGATGGTTGCAAAGATGAAAGGGAATGTCTTGCTGGGTTTGCGGGAGTGCTGGGAGAGCAGGGCTGCATTGTGCTAGGTGCTGTACAAGAAACAGTGAGAGACTGGGCCTGTCTCCAAGAACCTGTGATCTAAACAGAGCGAGGAGGAAGGGAATATTTCTTCTTCATCTTCTGTGTGAGGAAACTGAGGCACAGCACTAGGGAATGAACTGGAGCTGCTTCAGATCCTAGACCAGTCCCTCCCCAGAGCCACCCTCCATGCAGGTCTCTGCCTGCTCTCCTGCCAGCCTGGGTACTCCTGGCTCTGGGAAGTCAGTGGGGTAAACCCCAGGTGGAGTGAGAGCAGGCAGGCACAGGTGATCTGGAGCAGGGGGAGGGCGGTGGGGCTGCGAGTGACTGGCAATGGCGCTGTGTGAGCATCTGCTGTCTCCTAAGGGACTAGCTGGACTGTCCGTCTGTGATGCCGTGGGCTGGAGCATTGACAGAGCCAGGCGGGCTCATGGATGCTTGGCCGTGCAGGGCCGAGGGGACATTGAGAGGTCAGCCCTCTTCTGCAATGCCCAGCCCAGCCCAGCACCCAGTCTCTGGGCTCAAAACCCTCCAGGGGCAGGGATTTCTACCAGCTGGACCTAACACGGCCAGTGGCACAACTCCGCCAGCCCCCAGCCCAGTCCAGTTCCTTGCTGGACTTATCACCAGATAAGTGTTTCAAAGGCTTTCTTGTCCGGTGACGTTCCTGCCCAGAGACTTCCTCTGAGGTGGCACCTACAGCCTGGGCCTGGCCGGGGGCGGCTGGGTCCGTGAGGTCAAGTCTGGAAGGCAGGGCAATGCATCGCTTTTACCACGGTCATCTGCTCAGGGGCTCTCCTGTTAAGCTGACCCCCGCTCCCCAGTCTCCCCGCTGCTCCTGGTTAAGCCATCGCCTGGGAAGCACAGCCAGGGACTGCTGATTCCCACCCCGCTTGCTAACGCTGGAAAATCAGTTCCTGGCAACTTCTCCATGGCGGCATTTGGTTGCAAACGGGAATCCTTGAGGTTGGAGGATTTTGCCTGAGTCAGCCTGTCCCACTGAACGTGGCGGGGTGGGGGTGGGAGCCCGCGGTTCACTCGCTCCCCCACCGCTTCTGTCATCAATTTGGGGTTGGAAATGTCTCAGCCTTGCGTTGCCTTTTTCCGTCCTCACCAGACCTCCCCCCGCCCCCCACTTGGCGGGAAGAAGAGGCGCTCGGTCTCTGCCAGCAGCTGGCTTTGGGGCCCAGTGAGAGATGGATGCAGGGGGGGCCAGCAGCCCCCAGCATCGGGCAGCCAGTGTGGCTGGCCCTCGGCTGGCGAAGGGCTCGGTGCTCCACTGCCCAGCTCGCTGGCGTGCCAACCTGGAGGTGCTGCCGATGGGTGATATGCTGCTGTATCTCCTTGCACCCACATCCTCATGCTGGAGGCTCTTGGGTCACTTGGCTGCATTTCCTTTCTGCTCTTGGCAAAGGGGAATGAACCTGCCTCTGCAGGGCTGCACCTGGATCTTGTGCTGGGTTAGAGCAGCCTTGGAGCTGCTCTGAGTTGCACATGGGGAGCAATAGCTTGCCCAAGCCACATTCCCGCCCCTACTGCAGGGTCTGGAGCAGGGCTGAGGAAGAGGAGGCCCTGGGCAGGTCCAAGGGGCTGCTATGAGGCGCCACTGGCACTGGAATGGCAATGTCAGGGCTGTTCTGGCAGCGCCGTCGAGCTGGGCTGTGCTCTGGCAACGTGCATGGGAGGCTCCCAGTGCTGTGCCAGCTCCTACCGGGGCACGGGGGCCTGAGCTGCTGATCTCCCCCTTGAACACTGGAAGTTCAGCAGCTCCAACTCCAGCCCCACTCCCCTGCTGCGAGCCAGGGCTGGCGCCTTTCACAGGAGCTATTTTGGTCTGGAAAGTCGGCAGCAGCTCTGGACGGGGGGATGCTAATGCCAGGCCCTGCCTCTGTCCTCACTCTCTCCAGCAGCTGGGGTTGGGAGTGGGGAACAGCGGCCAGGGCACCCCCGGCACTGGGGTGTGCCCTCTGACCCCACGTGTCCTGCCTTCCATACCCACGCTAATGTGCCCTGATGAGGCCAGCAGCCGGTGGGGCCTGTGCTGGTGGGTAGTTAGCACCGAGGTCCAGGGAGCCTCATGGGCCCCTGGGCACCCTGTGCTGCGCTCTTCACGCAAGGGGGGTTCACCCTGCCCCACCCTCAGTTTCCCCTGCAAGGAAAGCAGTGGAGGTGGCTGCAGGGTCCCCAGCCTCAGTTTCCCCTGCAAGGAAAGCAGCGGAGCCGGCTGCAGGGTCCCCAGCCTCAGTTTCCCCTGCAAGGAAAGCAGCGGAGCCGGCTGCAGGGTCCCCAGCCTGTTTCCCCTGCAAGGAAAGCAGGGGATCCGGCTCCACGGTGCGGGGGTGCAGAGGGTGCGGGGGCGCAGACAGGCGGCGCTGCCCGGGGACCGCAGGTTCGAGCCCCGCAGCCGGCGGGCGGGCGGGCGGGGAAGCCGGCTGCAGCTGTGTCAGGCCTGGGCGGGGAGCGGGGAGGGAAGGAGGGGGTTTCCTTGCCCCGTCCCAGCTGCGCGCAGAGCTCCTCCGGCATTCCTGCACGCTGCCGCCCGGGGAGCGGCGGGGCTCGGGACGCGGCACCGCGGGCAGGTAAGCGCGGGCGGCCCGGGATACGCGGGGGCACTGCTGCCCTCCTCTCCCGCATCGCGGACCAAGCCCCGGGCGTTGGTGGAGGTGGACCCCAGCCGCGGGGGTGCAGAACAGATGTGCATCCAGCTGTTCCCGCGGCCGGATCCTCCCTCCCTTCTTTTCGTCTCGCTGCGTCTCCACCAGGCTGGCTTGCAGGGCAGGGTGGGGAGACCCTGGTGCCCGCCGTGCCCTCCTCGCTGCTGGGAGCAGGACTCCCTGCCCGCCCGTCGGCCCCGATTGCATGGCTCTGTGCACACTCGTGGCAAAGGCGGCCAGGGAGAAGAGGTCTTCGGAGCCACAGGCTATGGAGCCCAAAGGGAGTTTTTACTGGGGGGTGAGGGTGTCTTTGGGGTCAGCTGCACGACTGGGCGAGATTGAGGGGCACCGAGTGACCCGAAAAGAGAGCCTGAGCTACCGGAGAGAGAAGGGGAAGGACAAGCCCAAAGTCTCCAGGTGTGGGGCTGGTTCAGGTCATTTGCTTTGAACGGGACGTTAGCAGGAAAACGTCTGAGCAATCGAGGAGGAGGAGTTTCTCCTCTCGGGGCCTGCTAAAAAAAACCCTTGACTGGAACCCAGCCCCTGGCAGGCGTCTGCGAGGCCTGTGGAGGCTGCTGAACCGGCCCCCTCTCCATTGCATCAAGCAGCTTGTGTCTGGGGTGTGGGGACACCTGGGAAGTGGGTGCTTGGACCACGTGTGTTCAGGACACACGTGTTACCCGAGGACGGCTGTGGTGTGGCAGCCACAGCAATGGGCCTGAATTCCTCCTGGTGGAGCGGTGGCTTTGGGCGGTGGTATGGCCAGGCTCGGTGGCATCTGAATGCATGGCTGTTCCTCTCTGTACGCCGGCGGGGTGATGATGCCCACGGCCTTTCAGAGCCTCAGGCACTCAGGGGAGATGCTGCACCTGTGACACTACGGGAGGCTCTCGCTGGGGTCCAGAGCTGGAGGGGAGTGGAGGGGCAGGTCCTGAGAGCAGGTGGTTGGCGAAGCACTGTGGTCTCTGCCTCCACCCCTTATGGCACAGGCCAGGTGGGTCAAACAGCTGGTCCTAGGACCAGACTGGGGTTCGGGGAGATTTGAGGCTGAGCCTGTTCCCCTTGAGTGCAGCTTTCCTGGGCCTGTCGCTGCCCACCCTGGCAGGTCAATGCTTGTCCCAGAGCTTCCCTCCAATTCCCCAATGCCAAGTGCCTGCTCTGGGGCCTGAGTGGCTCCTGGCTGAGGTCCTGCTAATGCAAAACCTAGCAGCCATCCTCTTGGTGGACATCTGATTTGCACTGGCCCCTTTTGCTTCTAGGGAGAGTAAAGTCTGAGCCCTTCTGGAGCACCATGTGGGGCATCTGGGCCTCGGCCCTCTGTGTCACCAGCCTCCTGGGAGCCTGTGGAGGCGGAAAGCTGCCTGCCTCCAGAGAAGGTAAGTGAGCTGCCTTGGAGGGTAGGGCTGGGTTAGGCGGTGCGGGTGGAGCAGTGCCTGGGGCTCTTGCATCTGGAGCAGTAGCAGGCTGGGGATACAGGGTGGCTGGGGTCCAGGCTGCAGGGGTAGGGGTTGCAGGGAAGGTTGCTGCTCATTGCATGCAAAGCACTGGGTTCGAATCCTGTTCCGCTTGGTGCTTGGCAAGAGGGGGTTTGGCGTGGTTCCTCTGTGAGTCTGCTAGTCATTCTCAAGCGGGCATCGGTGGAGCCCAGGACCTGCTGTGCTCCTTCCCATGTCCCAGCTGCGGGAAGTGTTAGCCCCAAAAGGCCCTGCTCTCTTGTCCCAGCCCCTTTGGGGTGTGGCTGATACACAGAAGGTGGCCTGGTGGCGAAGACCAGGGGCTGGGGCCCAGGGTCCGGTGTGGGGTCCTGTTCCCAGCCCTGCAGAAAGGGGCATTGCAGGAAGGCAGGCCTTGGGACACCTCCAGCCTTTACTGCCTTCATCCTTGCTGCATCTTGTTAGGCCCCTTGGCAGCTGGGGACCTGGCACAGGGGCAGACTGTCCTTGTGATGTGCTCACAGCCCAAACCATTGCTCTAACCACCGGGCAACCCTTCCTCTCTGCCTCCTGGAAGGCAGGGGGGATTCACAGAGAGATTTTTGCCCCCCACTTTGCCTTTCTGCTCCACATGTCAGGCTGCTTTCTCTCAGAGGTACTGGGTGTTGGCTACAGCCACCCAGATTTGACTGGGCTGTGCCAATGGTCCTGCTGGGACCAAAGCCAGAGGTTCCTGGCTAGAGGGTCTTGCCCCTCTGCTCAGGGTCAGACTGATGGTGTATTTGGGGTCAGGAAGGAATTGGTACGGCCCGGGGGGGTTTCCTTTCCTCTGTAGCTGGGAGGAGGTGGGGGGCAGTGTGTTGCACTACCGTATAACAGTGTATATAACCAACCTTGTCTAGAAG
>JAGPOW010003022.1:1077851-1105729 GCA_030014935.1 Caiman crocodilus
ACGTTCGGGTGTTACATCTTGTGTTGCGTCGGGTTGACCGCAGTTTTGCTCGGAGGTTGCGCAGTGAGTTTGTACAGGATGGCTTGGATGGGGATGGTCCTGCCTCAGGACCGATGACCTGGACTACATGACCTCTGGAGGGCTTTTCTGGCCCAACTTCCCTTTGATTGCATGGGAGGGCTAAGTGTGTCCCAGGACAGTGGCCCAGGGCTGCTTTGGAGCTGGGTGGTGGTGGTGCAGCTGGGCCATGCTGTCAAGGGTGGGTGTACACGTCTGCCCAGCTCCCCCGCCAGGCCCAGCCCCAGACCCCACTAACAGAGCGGCTCATGGACCCATCCTCTCCTCTAGGCCCCTGTGCGAGCTGGAGGGCCCAGATGCCACCCCCACCTCCCTCCTTCACCCTCTGCACTATGTGGTTTATACACTGGAAATGACAGGCTGGCTTCCATTTAATGAGCCTGGGATTGTTAATTAAGGCCACATGGGTCCCAACATACAGGGGACTGCTCTACCTTGGGGGTGCTTTTGTGCTCCCCTGTTCCCACTGCCTCTCCCTTTCCATGCACAGGGGATCTGCCTGCAGGGTGGTGAGGTGCTTTATGGGGTGGGGGTGATGGACAGGACAAGAAGTGACCTGCAGGGTGGGGGTCCTGTCTGTAGGGAGCTGTTCCTCCGGGCTCTGTCCTGCTGTCAGGGCTAGTTAAGAGGCACGCTGACCCTCCGGCCTGCAGGCTCTGTGCACGTGAGTCCCTGATGCCCGAAGGTGCCCTGGGGCATGGAGAGTTGGAAAATCCCTCTCCCCCCATGCTGGGAGCTGCTCACTCCTGCTGCTGCTGGTGTCTCCTGGGGTAGAGAGGAGCCGGTGTCTGACGGGTGGCGCATCCTGCGAGAGCATCCCTTGGAATTAGGCCAGGGACAGCACCCCTGCTTTTCAGTGGGGAAACTGAGGCACTGAGAGGGGAAGCAACCTGACCAAGGTGATGCAGGCAGCTGGTGACAAGAGCTCGAGCACCAGTGTCCCAAAACGCCGCCAGGTGTGGTCTCTGCCCTCTTCCTAGCAATGCAGAGGCCTCTTGTGCAATCCTTTGCACCAGTGCGGTGCGCGTGAAGGTCTGTGGTGGTGTGAATGGCTGTTTGGGGCAATGGAGATCTGAGGCCTGTGCCTTTCCATGGAGCATCCCAGCCGGGACTGGCAGGGAAGGCTGGGCCAAGAGCTGACAGAGGGGCTCAGCAACTTGGACCCCACTATTAGACTTGGCACCTCAGCCAGGAGCCCTGGAGCTGGGGGTGAGGAGGAGAGGGGAATTCAAGGGCCTGGTCCCCCACTGGAGTCTGCCCTGGGGCTCCTGCGATGCCATGTCTGGATCCCACTGTCCTTACTGCTCCATCACCCCCCACTCGCCCCACCTGGCAGCCAGGAGGCCTTGGAGGGATGGCCGAGCCAGCGTGGAGTGCCCCGAAGGTGCCGAGCTGGGCATGCTGCAACCCGGAGCTCATGCACGTCGCTGTCTTACGGTGCACAATGTGTGCAGGCCTCCCCCTCCAGCTGATCCCTCGACACGCCTGCCCAGGCAGCACGGGCCAAGAGGCTGGAGTCACGCTGGGTGGGGTGGCAGCCAGCGGTGAAATCACTGACGGGGCCTCCTCTTGGAGCGGGTCCCTCTTCCTACGGCGCGGTCTCCCTGCCAGAGGGGCGTGGGGATCCTCCTTTGCCCGTGAGCACATCGGAGCCCAGATCGCTGGAAACCGGCAGAGGCGGCAGCTCGCTCCGTTCCCTGCAAGGACTTGGCTTCGACTGCGTGTCCAAGGGCTTCTCTGCTCCCCCAGGCTCTGGTGACATCATTTTGTAGACAGGGAAGCTGACCCAGGCCCTGGGCTCTGCGTGCCTTCTTGTTAAGCCAGTGACCCCTGCGGGGGTGAACAATTGGAGCATTTGCACTAGCAGCTCGGGCTGGGCCTGGCCTGCTAATTGTGGGGAGGGTGGGAGCAGGTTTGGATGCAGCCTGGCAATGGGAATACGGAGGTTAGCTCTATGCAGAGAGCTGCCCTATCCCCTTCATTCAGTCTTGGTCCCAGACACCAGGCTGCCTTAGGCATCCTTGGATGGCATCTCTTGAGTCTGGAGGTCTCGCGGTGGCTTTGCAGAGGCTGAGTTTCCAGGCGGGCAGAGGAGTTTGCTAAAGGGAGCTGTAGACTGTGGTGCCCTTTGCCAGGGAGGCACCTAATGTGTGTTTTGTAGAGACTCCTGCAGATCCTTCTTGCTCTAGGGGTCGGCTACAAGGAGCTGGGAGCTACTGTGCGAGCCAGGCTCATTGGCTTTGAGTCCAGACTTTTCCATATGGTTCAGCTTTCCCATGCTGAATTGGCCCCGTCTCGGTTACTGAGTGAAAATCCAGCCCATGGGTCCCAGCTATTGTTTGCTCACTGGCCAAGCAGCATTTACTATGGTGGCAAAAGCCCATGTGATGTCCCATTTCCAATGCACTAAACTGTCTGCCCAGCTTCTGCAAACTGGGATTGTCCTTGGATCTGGTCTCCGCCGTGGCCTGCCTCCCTGGCTTCAGATGAGCCCATGGAAAGCATATTTTGGGAATCGGCTTAGATCTCAAGTCAAGCCTTGAGCATCGTCCGAGTGATGAGGCCACACAGCAGGCACTGCAGTCTCTCCAGTGCTCAGCAGCCCGAGACAGGTGCTGGAAGTGCCGGGGAGCACAGGGGTTAACCTAAGTGTCTGATCTCAGCTCCCCGCCATGCATGCAGCTGGTTTGGAGGGATGCAATGATCTCTTTCTGGGTCCTGTGGAGTGTTGCTGTTTGACAGCTACCACCCCAGAACTGGCTGCATATCAGCCACAGCAAAGCAGTTCCTTGCTGACTTTGGCAGTGCAGGGCTGGAGCATTCCCCACCCTCTTCCAGTGCTCCTCAGAGGGACTAAGGGTTGGGTTTTGGAGCTGGGGCCCCTGGGGTGGATTCAATCAGCGGGTCCATCTGGCGCACTGGTGTGTTGCCAGCATCCCTGGGCATGGACAGGACATGGTTCTGGATTAAAGAGGTTGCCAGCACTCCTCGGGGTCAGTGCTGAGACTGGCTCACCCAGCTATGATAGCAGGGGTGACAGGGCAAAGGAGACCCCAGGGTACCCACAGCGAGCTCAGCGTGGGCAGTGCTGCCATGGGCTACCCCGTGATCTTGCCTGGGATTCAGCCAAGCACTGCTGGGTTCATCTGGAGAGTAAGGTGACCTTTCATTAGGATGTGTCTTGGGAATCTTCATGAGAAGAGGCTGAAGGAAGCAGACATGTCCAGCTTGCAGAAAAAGTAGTCACAGGGGCACATCATAGCAGTCTTTAGCTACTTGAAGGGCTGCCATAAAGAAGAGAAGAAACATCTTTTCTCCCTTGCTGCCGAGAGCAAGACGCAGACCACTGGCTTGAAGTTGCAGCAACGTCAGTTCAGACTGGATCTCAGGGGGAAAAAATGTTGCTGTTAGGACAGCGAGGCAGTGGAATAGGCTGCCTGGGGAAGCTGTGGCCTCTCCATCGCTGGAGGTGTTCAGGAAAACGTTGGACAGGCATCAGGCAGGGATGATCTAGGTGTAGCTTTGCCTGCGTTTTTGTGAGTATTTCCCATGCTTCTGGGCTTTGCTGGTTGCCACAGGATGCCAGAAAGGATTTTTTCCCCACTCTTCTTGCTACATGTGCCGGGATTTGCTTGCTTCCACAGAGGCATTGCGTGTTGGCTGCAGCAAAGGCTGGGGATTGGGAAAGGAGAGCACCAGTGCTCCTGTTGGGACTTAAACCTGGAGGTTCCTGGCTTGCCCGTCTGCTCAGGGTCAGATGGATCATCACATCTGGGGTCAAGAGGGGTTTGTACCCCATGGTCAGAGGGGGCTTTGGTCTTCCTCTGTAGCAGAGGGCACCACCCTCTTCCTGGGACCTCTGGCGCGTATATACGGCAGCAGGCCGGCGGGCGCTCTGGTCCCCTTGCTTTACCATGGCAGGTGTGAGTGAGTGTTACATCTTGTGTTGCATCAGGGTGGACTGTGCAGCTTAGCTAAGAGGTTAGATAGGATGTATGCAGGATGGTTTGGACAGGGATGGCCCTACCTCAGGCAGGAGGTTGGACTCGATGACCTCTGGAGGTCCCTTCCAGCCCGACTCTTTCACCCATCTTCTCTTTTGTCCTGACCCCTTTCCCCTTCTCTCTGGTCAAAGTTGGCTATGGGCTTGGTGCCCCAGAGGGGATTCAGAGCTGCCTGAACCCACCTCATGGCGCCCTGGTCTCACCTGGTTTGGCTGGTGGCGTCACACAGGGTGCTCTGGGTATTTTTGGCCTGTGTTTTCTGTAGGTGAGGGATTGAAATGGTGATTTTGAGCACCTCTTTAGGAAACGGCAGCTTGTGCACTCAGAAGCCCAGGAGACCCCACCCCATCCTGTGGTCCTTGACTAAGCTGAAGTGCTGCAGAGACACTGCAGGGCCATAGGCTCCAGGAGCCCACTGAGGAAGAGCCATTCTTCAAAGAGGAAGAGGCTTTGGCAGGGAAAGTAGGACACGATCCAGGGGTGATCCAGGGGTTGGAGTCCTGGAGCTGCCCCCCGGGACTCCTTGCTCCATAGAGGAGGAAGAGGGTCATGGTTTAGAGCAGCTGTGCCCCAGGGAGGCAGGAGCAGACCCTCCTTAAAGGATATTGCCGTTTGGGATGTCCCAGGGCTGGGCCTAGATGGGCTCTTTGGATGATGGTGATGCCTTCCTGGCAGGCCAAGTCTCTGAAACAGAGCAGGGGTCTTGGGCATGGAGTCAGTCCAAGAGCCAGAGCAAAAAGAACATCTCTGTCCTGCTCCATCAGCCACTGGCTTGATTTCAGGAGCCCAATGCATTTTGTTTCTGGGTGCTGGCAGGTTCCTGGATCTTTCCCAGAGGCTTCCTAGCAAATGACGATGGTAGCAGTTCATATGGCTCTCTACGGGGGCAGGGGGCTCCATCATCTATCAGCCCCAACCTAAGCCATACTCCAGCATCTCCAGGCTAAGCAGTGCAGGGTCTCTTCTCTCTGCCAAACCTTTGGGGCACTCGTGGGCTGGGATTTGTGTAGGCAGCTCTGGGACCGGAGCATGGTGATGTAGGAAGGGGATCCATGCAGCCATGCTCCCTGACGCCCAAGTCCCCCGCACAGCTCCCAGCCCTCTGAGGGCACGTGGCCATTGGGAACAGCTGATGACAGCAGTTTGTCTTCCAGGGGACCTGTGTCCGCACCTACAGCAAGGGGAGCTGAGGCTGGAGCAGAGCAGTGACAGCCATGCCAACATCACGGGTAAGGAGCCCCCTTCTTCCAGTCAGGGTCCATCTGCAGTGTGGCGGGTCCGTGCAGGGCACCATGTGCCTGGGTCTGGGCTGTGGAGCTGCTGGGGGAAACCAAGGTGGGGGGCAAGGGGTGTTGAGGAGGCGCTGGGCCCAGGAAGGCAAATCCAGCTGGGATTTGGAGAGGGCAGTGAACCCCCTTACTCATCATTACACCTTGGGGAGAGGAGACTTGGGACCAACTGCAGCCCTGGTCGCTTGGGGGTGGGAGAGAAGCCCCAAGTAGAAGGTAGTCCATCGTCTATGACAAACCATGGCCCCAGGGATGCTGAGCACCTCCTTCTGCACTGCGGGCAGAGCCGCCACCCCTGTTTGGGGAAGCAGGGCAGAGAGGATGGGGCAAGATGTACATGGCCCTGCAGGGAGCTGGGGCAGAGCCAGGCATGGAGCCCAGGTTTTGCAGTGCCCATGTCTGGGCCTTCAGCACTGGGAAGCTCTGCGCTGCAGAGTGAAGCTGGTGAGGAGCTTTGGGCTGGGATGTATTTTCCCCTTGGAAGCTGCTGGTCAGGTTCAGAGCAGCTTGCAGAGATGAGACATGGGGACTGGCATCCGCCCACCTGGCTTCAGACCCTGCCTGGTTCCCAGCCTCACCGCCGGGGGCTCCTTTCCCTTGTCTGAAGATCTGCCAGTCTCTGCAGCATGCGGCGTTTCCCCCGTGCAGTCGCATAGACTCTGCGAGCGTGGCCTGGTCTCACCTGGGCTCCTCTTCCCTCTCTCCCACAGGGTTTAACCTCATTACAAGGTTTGCTCTCCTGAAGACCTCATCCGTCAAGAAAATCCGCAATCCCAAAGGGCCCCTGATCCTGCGGCTGGGCGGCACTGCTCTGGTCCGGCCCACGGAGTGAGTGTCTGGCTGATTCCTTGGTGGCCAGGGTCTTAATGCTGTCAGGAGATGAAGGGTTGGTGGGTAGAAAGGCCAGGAAGATGGGACGTGAATCTCTTTGCAGTGGGGCATGATGCCCTTGGTTCCTGCTGGCGGGAGTGAGTGGGCACGGTAGGGAGATGTCTGGGGGTTACGTGGCTTTGCTCTGCCTTCAATCTAGGTCCCTGGGGTGCAAATCTCTGCACATGTCCATGTTTCTGCTGGCTACTCACCTCCAACCCAGTCGTCATGCGCTGTCTGGCCATTGGCCTAAAACACCGCTGCATGCCCTGGGCGGAGGGGTACAGGGCATTACTGTTCATACCAGAGCCATTTGTGCGTGATCATGGGCAGAGAGCCTGGCTGTGTGGGGCATCCATCCTGTAGCTTGTCTGGTGACCACTTCATCCTCCTGGCTCTGACCTGCGCAGGGTGACTGCCGGGCATGCGGTGATGCCTACTGCTCTCACATTTATGGGTGCAGGGGGTCATGGTGTGGCTCTGCAGATCCATGGCTTGAGAATATTGATCGCAGTTGATCTCAGCTGGGCCTCTGGGCATCTGCGTGGGGTGGTGTTAGAAGCTTTCCCTGCCTCCAGCAGGATCAGGCAGCATCCTGCCTTTCTTTGTGTATCCAGTTTTATGCTGCTCCATCGCTGCCAGCAGAAGCAGCCCAGCTGCCGTTGTGTGGGGCATCCGTGCAGGGGCAGCCCTCTGGCTTCAGCTTGGAGGTGCAGCCTGAGCAGGGGAAGGGAAGGGGGTCCCGGGATGCAGAGGGTTGAGGACACAGCTGCAGCATCTATCTGTGCAGGGGTTATCCAGTGCACAGAGGGCGTCTCTCTGGAGCGCAGCAGTAGCTATACAGAGCGTTACCCAACGCAGGGGGTGTGTTGCTCCGGAGCATAGCAGTGTTGTATTTAACCATGCTCGCGGGCTCCAGCACGGATATGTTGGGTGGGAGCTGGCAATGCTTGTGCTCACTGCAGGACTCAGAGGAGGGCTTCCCCGAGGCTGGAGGGCAGCAGCTGGGGGCCGCACAATGCCACAGTGGAGCTGTAGTGGGATCTTCTCACTGAGTCCTGGAGCCAAACCTCTGCTTCTGGGCAGCACGTCCTGCAGTCTGTCTTGTACATGGAGAGCAGGCCCTGGAAAGGTTCCTTTGCCTCCTGCTTCTTCCCCCTGGCGCCATGCATGATGGCAGGTGGTGAATTACGGCAGGTGAATCATTCCAGGCAGAAGGCGGGTACACTTAACTCCATCTAGCCCAGCCCTTGCGTTCCTCCAGGAGCCCCTGGAAGCAGGGAGCTCCTCTGGCATTTACCGCAGAGACCCAGGGCAAGGGTGCGGCTTGTAACCCAGCCAAGACCTCAGGGAATAGGCCGGATGCTTGCGTCCAGGCTGGATGGCACCAGTGTGGGAGATGCTAAATGGGCGCTGCAGAGCTGCTGGCAGTGGGGGCTCGTTCCCCCTGGACTGGGTCGGGGTTGGGGAGGTGGCAGGGCGCAGTGGCTTGCTCTGCAGAGGTGCCAGCTGGGGGTGGGTGCCCAGGCCGGGGTAGCAGGGTGAGCACTGTTGAGGATGCCTCGATCCTAGAAAGTAAATCATGCTGGGAGGCGAGGGACCGGGCAATCGGCCAGGCTTACGCAATGCCTGCTCCAGCAGGCGTGTGTTTCTCTCCCACGCTTGGCCAGGCGCCGGCAGGGGAGGGGGCTAGACTGACCCATGGAAATGCGTAGTCCTGGCTTAGCTTCTAGACGGAGCTGCTGGCTCTCTCCCCTCTCGACCCTGCGTGCGGCTGGCTGGGGATGGGCTCTCCCACATGCTGGGCTTGCAGAAGCTGCATCGAGGGAGCATCCGAGCAGGGGGGTCGGGTCCTGCAGTGCCATTCCCCAGCGGTAGCCTGTGTGTACGGTTGTGCCCCTGCCCAGTGCTTCCTGCCTGGGCTGTGTGCAAAGTGCTGGGAGCTTGAGTCTTCCAGGCAGGGAAGTGAGTCAGGGCCAGTGGCCTCGAAAGCGTGGGAGGTAGCTGGTTGCACAGGCCATGGGCCGTACAAATGCCCCCCACTCCACGTTGCCACTTTCACCAGCTCCTCCCAGCGCTGGCCCAGTCCCATCAGAGCCAGCTGGGGTCCCAGCCAGGCCCAGAGACATCTCATGGAAGGATGCAAGCTGCTAGGAGGATGGGCAGTTGTGAGGAGGAAAGATCCTCGGCCCTTGGGTTCAATTCCTGCTCCCATCAAAGACTTGCAGAGACCCCTTTGCCTCGCTGGGTCTCATGCCCAATGTCTGCCACCAGGCTGGAAGGGCAGCAGTGCCTCAGAGCAGTGTCTTGCCATCCCCACCCCTATGGGAGCTGCTGGGGGTCCCTGGAGCCTCTTTCCATACCTGTGCACCCTGCTGTCTCCGACAGCTCTGGGGTGCTGCCAACTCCCAGCAGAGCTTTTACCTACCCAGTCTCTCCCAGTCCTGAAAATTGGTCCCACTCCAGAGCAGAGACTATGGGAACCCTTGGGGTGGTGGAGATGAGGCTAGCTGGTGTCTTGGCAGCCAGGCCAGACTGCAGCACCAGCCTCAGCAGGGCCAGCAAACCTGGCTCCAGTCTGGACTTTTGGCTGGGGGACCGAGGCGGGAGTCCTCCCTGCCCTGGTTCTTGCACCGTGCTGGAGCTGGGGTCAGCCCCGTCACCCTGTCCGAGGGACCCGGAGTGTGGAGACCCATGCTTATCCCTTGCTTTCTGTGCCAGGGTCACCCTGCAGTCTGCAAATGCATGCTGGAGCCATGGACACGTTTGGTGTGTGGAAGTAGTGTCTGTAACCCAGGCGGAGGCCCCAGGGGTTTGGGGATCAGTAGCATGTAGGCCAGGGTTGTCTCCTTCCCTCCTTGCAGCCCAGCCGGCTGGCACCCTGCTTTAGACTCTGCAAGGGCAAGGAAGGGGGTCATTGCCCGTCTCTGCCACAGCCTCTCTGTGTGACCTCAGGGGAGTCACCTCACCCCCGCACTTCCAGCCTCCCACCTGTTGTCTGCGGGGATCATTTGCTCGTGGGGGCCAGGCCCATCTCCTACTCTGTCTGTCCAGTGCACATCACCGTGGAGGCTGCCATTAAGTAACATGACATCTATTGCCACGCAGGGAAGGGGTGGCCCCTCTGGGTCCCAGCTGAGCAGATGTGGGTCCTCCACCACCTGAGCCTGGGTTGGGATCTGTGGGACATGTTGGTGGCTGCCAGGGGAGGTCAGCGGAGCTGTGAGGGGTCCTAGTTGGCTTTCCAAACTGCAGCCGAACCCCCACCGGGTGAGACAGGAGAGTCAGTCTTGCCTTTGCAAAATGCCTTTGTCCCGGCCATCCTGAGCAAGGGGCAGCAGTGATGGGGTAGAAGCGCTGGATCACACAGCACATGGTGGGATCCCAGTCCCACTGCCTGGCAAGGAGAGCCCAAGTGTCCTGTCCATGCCACTACTTCCAGAGGCTCCCCCTGCAGCTTTGCTCCAGCTAACAGGACTTTCTCATGCTGCGTTGAGTGGCTGTCATGCTCCACCCCAGATGCAGCTGCATTTTGGGGGTGGATGAGGCCATTCTGATACTGCACCTGTCCCAGGGAAAACCCCGATGGCTGAGGAGATGGGTCCCCCTGCTCACATAGTCTTCCTGCCAGAT
Organism: Caiman crocodilus; assembly: GCA_030014935.1. Lineage (NCBI taxonomy): Eukaryota > Metazoa > Chordata > Crocodylia > Alligatoridae > Caiman > Caiman crocodilus. The sequence continues at coordinate 1,087,726 of JAGPOW010003022.1, forward strand.
CTTTGCGTGGGTGAGAAGCACCTCCCTTCACTTCCAGCTGCTATACCCGGCCTCCCAGCGAGCTGCCACAGCCCTCCTGGCCCAACACCTTTGTGCCTGCTGGGCATTCACTGCCCTGATCCTGCCCATGCCCTGCAGTCTGGCTTCAGGTCCCTTTGCATGAGCTGAGCACCACAAGATCCCCATCATCTTGCAAGTGCCCAGGCCATGCCCAAGCCAATGCGAACAGTCAGTGCTCTGGGACAGGAGCCTGGGAGAAGCATCCTGTGCGGAGATGGACTGACTCATGCCTGGGCAATGCGATTGCAACAGCAGGAGCAATTCGGCAGCTGGAGCTGGCACGTGCTCCAGCTTAATCCATCCTGCGGAGCCCTCCAGGCCTCCTGCACTGTCTGATCTGCCGTCCAGGTGCCCGGAGCAGTAGGCCTGGCTGCTGGCAGCTGCCACGGCAGAGAAGGAGCAGGTCTTGGCTTGGGCGTCTTGTTGCTTTCCCTACTTGTCGGTGCTGCCTGGTTGGGGGGGTGGAGCGCGGGGGCTGTGGTCGGGCTGTTTTCCTTCTTGTTGGCCTGAGGGGAATGGAAAGTGGGAAGCAGCTTCTGTTTGTGCAGGGAAGGAAGTCCCTGGGGGGGAGCAGGGCTGTGTCACTTGCGAGCCGCGGGGGCTTGGGCACCCACAGGAGGAAGGGGCCCAGTCTGGACCCTCTCTATGGGCTACATGTCAGGGTCTCATGGGCGTGCGAGGGAGATGGTGCAGTGGAGAGATGCTGCATGGCACATACAGGGGCTAGGGTCCTGTAGGAGGGGCACTGGGGCATCTTCCCCGGGTGCACCAGTGCATCGGGAACTTGCCAGAAGGGCAGACCGATGGACCCTACCTCCCTACATACCCCCACTGGCTGGGCCTGGTTATCCCTCCTACTGTTTGTTTCTGATTTATCTCCTGTTTCGAAAGCGCTGGCTTCTCTCCTGCAGCACTGAGACAAACAGCTTCAGCCCCCGCTTCTTCCCCCTCCCCAGCACACGAGCCGGGTCTGTTTTGACCAGAGCTCTGCTGTCTGTGTGGCCTCCAGGTCTCCAGCCTCAGGCTCCCCCGGCTCCCGTCACACACTGATGAGACGCGCAGCCTAGGGGGAATGGCATCTCCGGCCACGCATCTCCTGGCATGGGTGCATTGCTGCATGCCCAAAGGTGCTGAGTTTGGCAGTGATGGTGCTAGGGGTTTACAGCAATCCAAGAGTGCCCTAAAGGTGCGGGGGGTCTCTTTATCCTTACGCCTGCCCATATCCATCACTTGCAAGATCCACGCATATTGACCCATGCCCACGTGCCTCTGAGTTGGTCTCATGCCCACAGACCCATGGAAGGGCACACGCTTTCGCACCTGCATGGATGGCTGCGCCCATGTTCACTCACGCAGCGGTGCACGCATGCGTGCACACACGGATGCAGATGAATGGGTGGGTCTCACTCCCAGAGACCCCTGCAGACACACGCTCAGCCTCAGCCCTGTGCAGGCAGCATCTGGGCTGGTCTCAAGGCATGTGGATCCGTGCTCTCGGAGGCAGAGATGTCCTTGTGGGTCCACACACACACACCAACACGCATGCAGCTCTCCAGGCTCCGTGCTGGAAAGGTGCTTGTGCTGCCTTGACAGCTCCTGCGGGGCTAAGGAAGGAGACAGCTCCCCATAGTGATGTCAGTCTCTGCTTCCACTGATGTCTCTTTTCCTCCTCTCCCTGCCCCACTCCTAGGCAGGTGTTCCCCCTCGGCCTGCCTCAGGAATTCACCCTCGTCTTCACTTTCCTCCTGAAGAAGAAGAGCAGCAAGGAGGACTGGTATCTCTTCCAGATCACCGACCGGCAGGGCTACCCCCAGGTACCCTGGGCCTGCACCCATGCCTGCAGCACTCTCCTTTCCTGCTTTCACCCTCTCCCTGGTGTGTCATGCCCCACTCCTGCTGGCTTTACTACAGCACAGGCTCCAGAGAGCCCTGGAGTCGCCCAACAGACCTGGTGCAGGGTGGCTACTGCTGACACGGGTTTTCCCTGGGAGCTAATGGCTCTTGGTTGGCCAAAGCCATTTGCTCCCTGGGTCATGCCAGCTATGGCGTGAAGGAGACACGGGCTCTGCTCTGTCCCTGTGCATGGGAGCAATGACCTGCTGTGCACAGTGCCTCCTGCGGGCATGTCTGGAACCGGTCCCCTGTGTGCCATGGGCTGTGCCAGCTTGGGATCCTGCCTTGCAACTGGCCCCAGCCCTCACCCCAAATGGGAGGGGGTGGAAGGAGCTGGCTTGGCTGCTGGCAGTGGTTGCACGATAGCTTGGCCTTAGCTGTCCAAGCCCCCGATCACCAGGCAGAGTCTTTGCAGATGCCACTTTCTGCTCCTTATGACTGGACCTGGCTGTCTTTTCCCCTCTGGCACCTGTAGAAATTGCCCTCTGCCACTACATCTCCTCTCTCCCTAGCTCTCCCTGGCAGTCCACGGCAAAGAGAGGAGCCTGGAGTTCCAGGTCAAGGGCCAGGAGAAGGAGTTTGTGAGCACGGTCTTCACTGGGAAGGGGGTCACCTCCCTGTTTGACCAGAAGTGGCACAAGATGGTGCTGAGCGTGCGGAGCCAGGGGGTCTCGGTCCACATAGATTGCAGCTACATCTCTGCCAAGCCCCTGGAGCCCTGGCGGGCGGTGGCCGGCGAGGGCAACACCTTCATCGGTCTGGATGCTGTGCAGGGCGTGCCAGTCCAGGTGGGTCATCATGCATGGGTCTCGAAGGGGCCAGTCTGGGCAGGAAGGGCCGGGCGAGGTAGAGGAAAGCAGTAAGAGGGTGTGCATGCACACACGTGTCACAGGCCCATGGCCTGCAGCAAGAGGGAGTAGGGTCTGTCCTCTAGACGGAGCAGGGACATGCAGAGGCTCCCTGGCTGAAACGGCTTCTGGGGCTCGGGTCAGCCCCCCTATGAGTGGGGGCTGCCTGTTTTGTGGCTCTGATGGGGTCCATGTGTTCCCACTCCTGCAGTTCGACATCCAGCAGGCGCACATCTACTGCAGCCCAGAGCTGGCCGTGCAGGAGGGCTGCTGCGAGATCTCAGCCAGCGGGGTGAGTATTAGCCTCGCTGTCCAGGGTCTCCCCAAAGCCCTCGGTCTCTTGGTCTCGCCTGGGGTTGGTGGGGCCAAGGGGCTCCACATGCATACTTGGCTTTCACCCCTCTGGCATCCGGGCACCGCCCAGGGCAGGCAAGTGACTTGTCCCCCGATCACACAGGAAGCCTGTGGCCAGTCTGGGGGTCGAACCAAGGCCTGCATCCCAGCCTGGTGCTCTGAGTACCAGAGCATCCTCCCTCCCTGGGCAGGAGGAAGATCTCCCCATGTCCTTGTTGCGGGGGATGATGCATCCCCATTGCTGCCTCCAGCTGTCAGTCGAAGTCTGGGGGTCCTTTTTCCCTAATGATCCATGGGGGAGGATCTTCTGAGTTTTGCCCTCCTGCATCCTGTCTATACACGGGGCCTTGGTGGCCGTGCTCAGCTCCCAGCCTCTGCATGGCTCTGGAACCCCGGCCTCACGTGCTGATGAGTTCCCATTTCCCCTTTGCACAGTGCCCTTCTGAAGCCCCCAAAACCCGGAGGCAAGCAGAGACCTTGCAGAACAACAACCTGATCGAGATCAACCCCCAGTCGGAGGGGAAGGTGTATACCCGCTGCTTCTGCCTGGAGGAGACCCTGGGGGGCCAGGTGAGAGGGGGATGACTGGGGCAGGCACGTGGGAGGAAGGAGCTGGGAAGTGGCAGGGCTGCAACCACCCTTGGGGCTGGGAGCTTGCAGCCAGCTAGGCAAGCTAGGCGAGGCCAGCAGTGAGGCAGAGCATTTAGGGAGCCGGGCAGTGGCAGCCCCCCTCCCAGATGTCTCTGGTTGTAGAGCCCCCGCGCCTGGTGTATTGCATGACTTGCTGGGCACCAGGGCTTGGCCAGCTGGAAGGCATGTCAGGAAGAGCTGGGAGAACACTTAAGGCGCCGTGTGTGTGATGGAGAGGGGTCGTGCCTGGGTAAGAGCTGGAGAAGAGATTAAGGATCTGGCGGATGGAGCAGGACTGTTTGCTCTCTGGTTTCTCCCCCTGGGAGCAAGAGCTGCAAGAGAGGATCAGAGCTGCTTCCAGCTGCAGGAGGCCTAAAAAGTGGCTCCCAGGTGGAAGAGGGCTGGGATCTAGGGAAGCTGCCCCGGCAGGCTTGGGCGAGGCATTCCCTGGTGCATCTCTCTGCTGCTCCTTTCCTCAGCTCTCCGCTCAACCGCGGCCGTGTTCTTGTCCCAGACTAGCTAATCCCCCAAAGCAGAGCTGCTGGGGCACGTATGATGGGCAGGGGGACCTTGCATGGGGCAGGGGACAGGCTTGGATACAGCATGCCACCCAGCCAGCTGCGCTCACTGGTGCTGTGCGTGTGTGCTCGCGCCTTCACTTCCCTTGCAGCATCCCTGGCAGCCCGAGAGGTCTGGGCTCGAAACCTGCTGGCAGCAAGGAGACAGGATATGAAGGACGGCCGGTTTCCTCTCTGTCTTGTCGCCTGTTCAAGCCCTTCCCCTCCTGTCATGGTGCCGTGGCCTCGACAAGCTGGCTCTTCCTGTGTTTACCACTGGGCTGTGCAGCTAGTGGGCTCCAGAGTCTGGCTCCCCATGGCCCATGGCTGTGCAGGGCTCTGGGAGCTTTCCGTGTCCCCCGTCTCCCGTGGAGGGGCTGCTGGGTCCCTGGGCCTTAGGACCAGGCATGTCGCTGAGCAATGTTCCCTCCTGGTGCCAGCAGGTCACTCCACATGGAGCATCAGCGTGGCAGTCAGCGCTACCAGTATGCCGTGTGCTTGGGAGGGCAGCCAGGTAGCTCTGAGAAGTAGACCCATTCAGGGGCCAGCGCAGCCCTGGGTGTCACTCAGAGCAGCCTCTGGGCTGCTGTAACCCCTGCCTGATGGGTCCTGGGCAGCAGAGATAAGCCCTAGCAGAGCACGCTCCAGCACATCCCCTCCCTAAACCTGCCCCCCACCCCACATACTGCCTGTGCCAGCTAGCGAACCCCCACCGGTGCCCAGAGGATCCAGGCCACAGCGGTGCTCAGCGACAAGAGCCGCATCTCCTTGCATTTGCAAACAGCAGCGAGAGGATTGCCCTCCCTGGCCTCCGCCCTCGTGCTTGCTTGGACCCTGTCCTCCCAGCCTTTCCCGACGGGGCTTTGTCCTGGGTCCAACCTCTTCCCTCGGCAGTCTAGGGCAGGAGGCACCCCCGCAGCCAGCCGTACCCAGCAGCTGCTCGGAGTGCATGGAGCAGGACTGGTGTGTTGTGTGGGCAGGGGGTTGGGGGAGGTGGGGGGAGCGACTCATCCTGCTTTACCTGTGGAGGTTCGGTGCCTCTGGGCAGCGTGCCTTATAGCTGTGCGACAGGGTGAATCATGCCCTTTCAGGAATAGGTTAGCCAAGGACGCGTCCGGGGAAGGGGAAGGGGCTGGACTAGAGGTGACCTCCCGAGGCCCCATCCAGCCCTGCTTTTCGATGGTTCTTCACCCCAGCCTGGGAGCCGGGCTGTCTGGCTAGGAAGCAGGCATCGGCTAGGGGCCTGCGAGGGTGGGTTGGGCTCTTGGCCTGGCAGAAGGTGGTATGCTCAGGGCTGGGCCACAGCGCACCCCTCCAACAAACAGCCCCTGGCACAGATCCTGGTGCCCTCTGAGTAGCACAGACGGGAGACGGGAACCTGCATGCTCTTGAACCCAGAACCAGGCTGGAAAGCCCAGCCCTGTGCCCTGAAACCCCTCCTGTCTGAGCGGCAGAGAGCAGGCCTCTGTCCCTGAGGTCTGCCTCTCCTCCAGGGCTCTGGGATGTTCCCCAGACCTCTTGATGCAGCGCCCACACCCCTGTGGTGGAGAACACAGTCGCATTGATTCACCCCCCTGCTTGAAATCCTGCATCACATTTTCCGTACGCTGGGGAAGCGAGCAGCGACGGGGCTGTCGGGTCAGCGGGAGAGTCGGGGCGCGAGCGGCTGAGTGCCTGGCAGGGTGCGTGGGGGCCGAGGCCAGGAGAGGAGGGGAAAGGCTCCCTCCTCAAACAAGCACCAGGCTTGTCTGTGCCGAACGGGGAGTTCTGGGCTCTGGCTGCTTCCTGCGCAGCCAGGGAGAGAGGCTCCAGGCTCAGAGGGAAATCGGACGGGGGCGTCTGTCCGAGGGTGCCAGGGCAGAGCCCAACACAGGCAGGCAGGGCAGGAGGCTGGGGTTGGGCACGTCATTATAGGGTGCCTCTGGAGTCATGCCCCAGCCAGCAAAGACTTCCTGGGTGGGCAGGTCCAGCCCCTGCCGTCACCGGCAAAGCTCCATATACCCCGTGTGAGCGGGCAGGCTGCCTGCCTTGCAACGACAGGGACTTGGATGGCAAGAGCAAATGGGCCCTGGAGGGCAAGGGGTTGGAGCCCAAAGCAGCCTTTGTGGGGGCGCTGGCAAGGAGGTCCCCCCACCTGGATGGCTCTAGCTGTGTCGTGGGGAGCCGTATTGAGCTTCCAGGCAAGGCTGGGGGGTGGCATGACAAGAGTCAGCTGTAGTTTCCAACCACGGGGGAAAGATGGTGCCTTCCCGCTTCTCCCAGCGGGGCGGCGAAGGATGCCGGGCGCTGGCCCACCCAGCCTCCCCTTGCCCGCGACAGAGGCAGGAGGGTCTGTAGCACAGTGGTGGCTCTGCTCTCTCTGCAGGAGGCGAAGGCGCCAGGGCAAGTCGGTGTGAAGGGTAACCAAGGAGAAAAGGTGAGGGCCAGGGGGTGCATGCAGGGCAGGGGGGGGGATTGGGACCTCTCCTGTTTTTCAGCCTCCCGGATGGGTGCCCCCAGCCTGCCCTGCCCTGAACAGATACCCCCTGAGCATCCTGCTCCATGCCCCCATCGTTACCATGCAGCCTCTTATCTTCCACACCAGAGACCTCGATCCCCAGGGCACCCTGGCAGGCAGCCCGCTGCGCAGCCTACGCCTACATTTCCTCGCTGCCACTCTGCGCTCAGCCTGGCCAGGGGGCCTGGATCCCAGCCCGGCATTGGGAGCTGCCCTGCCCTGCCCCGTTGATTGGTGCGGGGCAGGGGGGGCTCTTCCTCCTGCTGCCTTCCCGGGCAGCATGGGGAGACACCCTGTGCACTGTGCTCCCTCCACAGAGGCAGCGGGGCTCCATCCTGCCTCCTCCCCTCCCACCAAGGCGACGGATACTGAATCAAAGAGCGGCTTGTCCGGCTTCTCCTGCAGCACTTAGAGCGGTGTTTGCTCCGCATCGCTCCTGGAGAGATCCCAGCTGCTTCTCAGGGCTTCCTTGTTCCAGCCAGACTGGAGCTGCCGGCATCTCCGAGCTCTGGCTGGGGCTCCCGGATGGCTCTGAGATGCTGGGCAGGCACCGGGACCTCGGCACCGCCAGTGCTGCCTGGCCTGGCCTCGCAGCACGAGTCCTGGTTTCCCCTTTCATCCTGCTGGAGCTCAGACTGAATATTATCAGGAGCCCCGGGCAGGTGCAGGGAGACCCCCATAGCTCTGGGTTCTCCAAGGGGTTGGTTTTTTTGCACCCTCACTCGGTTGTGGCAGAGCCTGGGGCCAATCGGCCTGACTCCTCATCGGCTTTTGCTGGTGGGAGCTGCATGTAGAGCTGGCTTCAGCAAGGAAAATGACTGTGCCCAGGCCCACATTGCAGGCCCAGATCAGAGGGGCACAGCGCTGGTGTGTGGCCCCGTGTATTCAGCCTCTTCCCTGCCTACACACACACCGATGCCCTCTCTCTGTGTTGCTTCCCACAGGGCTACCAAGGCCCCCCCGGCCAGCCAGGCATGCCAGCGGGCGAGGTAAGGCGAGGCATTTGGGGGGCTGCGCGGTGCTCCAGCTGTGCCAGCTGTGGGGGGGAGGGAGCCGTGTTATGAGCCGGGCTCCCCTGCCCATCCACGCATGGCTCAGAGCAGCGAGGGAGCTGCTCTCTTTGCCCGTAGTCTCCTCATGTTGCTTCCCATGGAAGAAGTCCAGCTGGTCTAAGTGGTTTAGGGAGAATATAGGGCACTTGATGCCTGCCTGGCTGGAGCTGGCTGTTCCCGTGGGAGCAACTTGCAGCCACTGGTTTGGCCGAAGGAGCCTGTGGTCAAGCCACAAACCCACACATACAACCCCCAGGTCAGAGCTGGCAGGTCCGGGAGCCCCAGGAGAAGGAGCTGGGAGGTGGAATATGTTGCTGTAGGAGCAGCCATGCATTTCCCCCGGCCCTTCCTATGCTGCTCTTCCCCTCCTGCCCCCAGCAGCAGTTTCTGGGAGTGGGGTCAAGGTCAAGGTCAGGGTCAGGCCATTAGGTAGTGGCCTCTGGAGGGCTCCTGCCTGCTGCTGCTGGCCTGGTCCTGGCCTCTGCAGCGGACTTGCAGCTGCCTCTGGTGTTGCCCGTGTCTCCATCTGTTGCACAACGCAGCCCTGGGCTGTGCCCAGCACCGGGCCCCACCGATGCCAGTCAGTCTCCAGCAGCACCGGGGCCTAACTCAAGTGCCTGGTTTGGCTTGTCGTTAGGAATATCCTCTCTACCCCTTTTAAATGCTCATCACCCTCCATACCCCTGAGGAGGGATCACGGTGGTGCCCAGGGATCCAAGGTGGGAAGGTTTCAGGGCTGGTGGGGTCAGCGGTCGTTCCCAGAGGTAGTTAAAGGCTTGCCCTTCTCTTCTAGTGCCCGCCCTGCCCACTGAGAGCCCAGCACACCAACGTAAGTCAAGGACCTGAGGCTGGTTTGGGGTTTAGGCTGGGGGACGGGGTGTGAGGGTGGGAGGAGGGCTTCTCCCTGCTGTGCGGTGCTTGCGGGTCCTCCTGATTAGAGGAGCGCTCTGGGTCCTTCACTCTTCCCTGCTCTGTCTCCTGCTCTTGCCCACGCTCAGGAGAGGCAGCGTGGCCCTGTGGTCGGGGCTCTTGTCTGGGAGACCCATGTCTGCTTCCCAGCTCCGCCACAGCCTGCCTGTGCGACCGCTGGTGAGTCCCTTAGCCGCCCCCCCTTTGTGCTGGAGATAGCGGCCTGGCTTTCCTGCCTGGGGCTGGAGGAGTCGCCACGTCACGGGGGGCTCCGGTCCTCTGGCAGCGGAGACGGAGTCCCTTTTCAGCTTGAGGTGGGAATCAGGCCAGGTCGCCGGTGGGTCCAGCCCCCAGGTCTGACCCTGCAGAAGGCAGAGCCGGGGCATGGTGGGGACCAGCAGGCCAGAGGTCTGGCTCTGGGCTGCCCCATGCTCTGACACGGGAGACGAGGAAGTTGAGTCCCTGCCCTTCCAGGTGGTGCATTGGCACTGCCGGTAGACCTTCCACATCTCCTAATGCAGCGCGGCTGCCTGAGCTGCCCCGAGCGAGCGCAGAGAGCAGCCCGGGAAGGGCCGTCCCAGCCCGTGCCCGAGCTGCAGGTCGCCCGGGCCATGCACAGCCCCGTCCCTCCTCGGTGCAGCACCGTGGCTCGACACTCCCACATACCAGCAGGGCTCGTCATGGCCTGTGCATCAAAGGCCCCAGCCTGCCAGGGCTCGCCGGCACCTGACTGCTGCAGCGATGGAGCTGCTTCCCGTGGGCCTTGGCTCCCGGCCGGTGGGGAGGGGGGACGGGCCCCACAAAGGAGTGACGTGAGGCTTGCCCCTTGTTGCCAAAGCCGGGCGCAACGCCAGGGCTTGGACCTGGGCCCTGGCCCCGTTTCACGGCACCGATGGCAGGCCTCTGGCGGGAGGCCAGGAGCACCTGGTCCTAATTCCTCTCCCCACATCTCTGCCCCCATAGAGCAGGACAGGCCTGTCCCCATCCTGCCCCCAGCTCTGCCGGCTCCCTGCTTCTGCCAAGTCAGAAGATGCTTCTGCAGCACCGGGCTGGGTTCCTGTTATCCCAGCCCCATGGGACCCCGTTCCCCCATCCAGTGCACCCCAGGAGCTTCCCCGGGACCTCGCCTTCCTCAGCTTGCTCCGACCCCCCCTATTTCATCTTCAAAGACCCCCCCCAGACTCGTCATCCTTCCTGGCCCAGGTCCGCCGGAGCATCTGGCTGGCTGGGGAACATCTCTGATGGCTTCCAGATGTCAGCAGGGTTCCTATGGCAACCCCCTTTTGGCACAGGGCATGACAATGAATGAAAGAGCGCGGGAGCAGAGGAAGGAATTAAGGCGCGAGGGAAGGAGGCGGCGGCGCAGCGCTCTGCGGTCTGACATTCCCCTCCGCTCAGCCGTGCCACAGTCGCTCTCCCAGCCAGCCGGCCTCTGCTGGGGAGCGGCTGGAGGCTCGTCTAGGGGAGAGCACTGCTTCCTCTGCTTCGTGCTCCTTACCCCCCTCCCACTCCCAGCGCCTCCTGCCCGGTGGCAGGAGTCCAGAGGACCCCAGGCCTTGCAACAAGCCTCTCCGTGCACTGGTAGATGGGCCCTGACACGTCGATACCGTGATACTGGGTCACGTGGGCATCCGGGCTGGTCACCGGTGCCAGAATCTGCCTGAATTGTGGCTTTCGTAGGAATGCAATTGCTTACGCCTCTTTTTCCCACCGTCCCCCACGCTCTTCCCTTCTTCCTCTCCTCTCCTGTCCTCCTGCACGTTGTCCCCCATCTCTCTTGGCTGCAGGGAGGGCCACGTTGCAGTGACAGGTTTCTTTTCTGTCTCCTTAGGTCACGCTTGGTCCCCCCGGTCCCAAGGTAAGTGTGTCCCCACGCTGCAGGGCAAGCAGAGCCCAGGGCCCAGCCCCTCTTTGGGGCATGGCCGGTTCTGTTTATGCCACCCCTCCCTGGCTCAGAGGATGCTGGTGTTAGTGAGTGCACACTCGTGTGCTTGCACACACATGTCTGTCCTGGTGTTCATAATTGCTTGCGTGCTTTTGCGTGTGGGCTTCCCCGTGTGTCCAGGGCTGGGGGCTCTCAATGCTCCAGCTGGCCCTACAAATCTCCCCTTCTCTTGCACAGGGTGGGAAAGGAGAACGAGGACTGCCTGGGACCTTCGGCTCGAAGGGGGAGAAAGGCGAGCGCGTGAGTGATTGGGATGGTGACCCAGCACTGTTCGGCTTGCCTGATGTGGGGGCTGGAGGGTGGCACCCTGGGTGAAGCGCGCCCGGAAAGACCTAGTTGTGTCCCACGTCCTCCTGTTTTGCCTCCCAGGCTGGTACCTCCCCCTGCCCAGGATGCCCTAGCCCTCAAGCTGGCAGGACCGCACAGTTTGGGGTCCCTGCCCCTGTTCCCAGCCAGCCCTGGGCGTTGTCTCCCCACCCATCGTCCCCCTCAATGGCACAGGATAAGCGAGCGTGCTGTCCCAGATGTGGCACGGAGGAAGGTGCTGGGTCTCAGCCGAGGAGGCTCCAGGGGCTGGTGGGGCCACGTCTGCTGGGGGAGGTGAGGGGAGGGAGGCAAAACCAGACCCCACTCTCTGCTTGTTGATCAACCAGGGCTGCATCTAGGGATGGGCCTTGGCCACAAAGCCTGAGGGTGTCTCGTCTTGGGCTTGACCCTTTCCCATGGTAGCTGGGCTGGTGGGGAAGGGCCCTCACCAGCGACCACTAGAAGAGAAGCGACCTTGTGCTTTCCCATGGCTCTGGCGTCCCATCGTGCCCCAGCCCCAGGGTCTTAAACAGCTCCTCACCCCCCTGCATCTGCTATGCCAGCGCTTTCTTTCCTCTGAAGCCTGTCCCTTCCCTCCGCAGGGCTCCGACTGTGTGCGCACCTCGCCTGACGGCCCCTTGCAGGTGAGGTGCTGTCCCGCTTTCTTGCCACCTTGCCCTCAGGGATGCCTCACGCTCCTCTAACCCTCATCCTTTTTCTATCCCAAGTGTGCCGAGGGGCCGAAAGGCGAGAAGGGGGAGCGTGGCGATGTGGTGAGTGCAGAGCATTTGCATGGTGGCAGGTGGGGGATGCCGAGCTGGATTCCCCCATTGCTACGGCTCATCTTCCCCCTGCCGCCGGGCACCTGAGGTTCTCCCTGGCCTCTCCAATTGCTGCCCTGCCCTCCTGAGCCTACTCCCCCAGACTGGCACCGTGGGAGGCAGCATCCCCTGTTCAGCTACTGCCGGGACACAGCACCTGCTGGCTGTCTTATACAGATGGGTAGTTTCCCCAGGGGCTCTCCTGGGCCTAAACGGGAGTTTTGGAAAGCCCAGGGCAGTCAAAATAGGCATTGCTCCCAGGGAGTTACGCCCTTGACTCTGTGTCTTGCATCGGGACCCATTGGCCTACATGTGGCACCTGCTCCGGTCTCTGCTTCCTTTCAATCCTTCCTCCCTTGGCAGCTGGAGAGACTCGTGCTCCCAGTCCTTGCATAGGTTAATCCCCCACTGTAGCCTTTGCCAGAGGAGACCACTCAGATGTTTCCCTGCAGAGCAGCCAAGTGTATATGGGGGGAAGTAAATATTTATCAGCCAGGATTTGTGATGGGATTGCAGAGGATCCAACCAGCCATCTGGCGTGGGAGGGAGGCCTGTTCGGGGAAGTCCTGTAAGGTGGACACAGGCACAGGATCCTGCTGAGAGTAGCAGGGAGCCTTTCTAATGCCCCTTGCTTCTGTTGTGAACAGGGCCTGACGGGTTCGATGGGCGCTGATGGGCAGAAGGTAATTCCCCCTGGCTGTGGGTCCAGGACTGGAGGGGTGGCAGGACCAGGAGGGGCAGGGCTGTGTGGAGGGGTCATCCCACGTGGCCGGAGAGGGCACCCCAGGGGCAGGGGCTCTCTCCTGGTGGGGAAGAGGGTGTTGGGGGGAGGGATAGGGCCAAGTGAAGGTGTGAGCTGAGGGTTGGACCCAGCAAAGGGGTGGTGGGAGAGTGAAGGGAGGCCACATGGAGGTGAGCTGGATGCTGGAGGTGGTTAGAGGGGGATGAGTGGGGGTTTTGGGGAAGGGGCCTGGGTCCATGGGAACGAGACAGCCCCTCCTCGAGGGAGGCAACCGCATCCTCCACTGACTGCAGCTCTCCGACTTGCTTCCTGAAGGGCCAGAAGGGCGAGAAAGGCGACGGAGGGCTCCATGGGAAGCCAGGGCGCCCAGGCCACGATGTAAGTCCTTCCCTGCCATCTCCATCTTCAAACCCAGCCTCTCCCCTCTGAGAACTGCTCCGGGACATGGGATTTGGCAGGTGCTGAAGCCACCCCTGTGGCTCCTCGGCAGCCGTGAGGTACCTGGGGGAGTTGCCAGCTCAGTCTGCAGAAGAGACCCCCTGCCCCCATGCACCCACCGAGGGCTCTGAGCCTGCGGGGTCTTCCCCGCACAGGTGCAGCGGAGCGGGGACCTCGCTGGAGGCAGAGCTGACTCCCGAAGTGCAGGGTTGCTCCAAGCCATCAGGGTTCTGTGGGCCAGAGGCACTGAGGGTGTAAATCAGCACAGCCCCTTTTACCCCTTCATGGAGGATCTGGCCCCTTTCTTCCAGTGTCTGGCCTGGCTCAGCTTTCCTTCCTTTGGGGATCCTCAGCTCCAGCCTCTGTCCCATGTGCTGGCATCCTGGGGGTGCCCTCTTAGACAGCAGCGCGCTCCTACCTGGGCGCTGAGTAGGGGCTCGGCTGCCCACTCTTCTCCCAGGCTGAGCACGGCGGAGAAAGGCTCAGTGCCCAGGACCCTTGGCCACCTCCAATATCCTGGTGGGCCGTGGGCTATTAGACAGACCCAGGGGCTAGGTAGCCAGGTGCCAGGGGTGCTGTGTGCCCTGGGGGTTTGATGCCGCCCTGGTCCTGTCCCTTCCAAACCTCCCTTGGTTTAGAGTCAGGCCTTGCCTCATTGCTGGGCTCTGGTGCCAAGAGGTACAACCTGTTTGCAGGCACACCCAAGCCTGCAAGAGCTGCGTGTGCTGGACAGATTCCCACCAGCAAAGCCCTGTTCCCCGCCCGACATTCCCCTGGCAGCTGTTAAGTGGCTGTGCTGTACAACAGATGCTGCATCCACCCCAGAGGTGGCTGCATTTCACCTGTGGCTGCTGAACCCAGCAATACATATGGCGAAGAGGTTTGAGATACCTCCAGAGGGAGGTTGCTGTATATGTGGGAGGCCGTCTTTGCACTGCCGCGTGCTTTGGCAGTCTCTCTGGCACTTGTGTGGGATTCCCCGGTGCGTGAACTCCCTAGAGCAGGGGCCAGGCCGTGGTCTTTCACTGGCAGGAGCTGACGGCAAGTGCACGCTGCTGTGGGAGGGGGATTGTACTTGGGTTGCTGATGCCAGTCCCTGCTGCTGCATCTTCACTGCTATCGGTACCCCAGGCAGCTAGTTGAAAGCTGGCTCAGGTGTGTCTGCTTATGCTGCAGGCCTGCCTCCAAGGTACGTTGACATTTCCAGGGGCCACAATCATAGAAAATGAGGGTGGGAAGGGACCTCAGAAGGTCACATCTAGTCCAACCCCCTGCTCAAAGCAGGACCAGCCCCAACTAGGCTTCTGGGTCTTAAACACCTCCAAGGATGGAGAGTCCACAGCCTCCCTGGGTAACCTGTTCCAGTGCTTCACTCTCCTCATGAGAGAGGTTTTCCTAATATCTAACCTCAACCTCCTTTGCTGCAACCTGAGCCCATTGCTCCTTGTTCTGTCATCTGCCACCGCTGGGAACAGCCCAGCTCCATCCTCTTTGCAACCCCCCTGCAACTCATCGAAGGCTGCTATTCAATCCCCTCTTGACCTTCTCTTCTTCAGACTCCAGCATGCAGTGGTGTTATTTATTACTTGAGTCATGATAGCAGAACAAGTCATGGAACAGGTCCTCATGGTGCAAGGCACTGTATGGGCCCAAAGCAAAAAGCTAGGCCTTGCCCCAGTGAAGCTACAGGGATGGCTAATTCTTCTTTCCTTCCCTGACAGGGCCGGCCTGGAGAGATATGTGTGGTGGGGCCCAAGGGCCAGAAGGTACTGTGCTGAGGGTTCAGTGGGCGAGAGATGACTTGCGGGTGGGGACCCGGTGGCAGAAGATGCCAGGCTTATGGCTCTGTTTGCTTTCTAGGGTGATCCAGGGCTTGTAGGACCAGAGGGGCTCGCTGGAGAGCCAGGTCCACCTGGGGTGCCCGGCCCCTCAGGGATCGGACTGCCAGGGAAGCCGGTAAGGATTTGGTTAGGCTCCCAGACCCCCCGGCCACCTCTCCAGTGGGATGTGCACAGTTGCCGCTCCAGCCTGCCAGCCTCTCGGGGGCTGCAGCAATCCTTGGGGCCAGTGGGCTGCATACTTAACTCTAGTCCATGGCATGGCTGGGTGTGGGGAGCTGCATGTGCCATAGCTGCAGGCTTCCCATTGCTCACGGACCAAGCCGGGATGCTGGGGTCCAGCGCTGCAGTGGCCACATTCCCCCCAAGCTGGGCTAACCCCTCTGTCTTTATTCCAGGGGGACCCTGGGGGCCCACCGGGTCCTAAAGGAGAAAAGGTAAGTGCCTCCTCCACAGGTAAAACCCAGCATGCCCAGGGCAGGGCCTGGCACGGCTATAGCCATGCTAAGAGAACCCCATCTCCTCTGGGTCTGGAGCTGGCCCAGGATGGAGGGTCCCGCTCAGATAGGACCCCTGGATGAATGGGTACCTTGGTACCCATCCTCTCATTCCAGCAGAGGCCACAGCTGCCACGTGGAGCAGCAGGAAGCAGGCCCCCCAGCAAAGGGGGTTGAGGCAGACCCCATTAGCAAGGCTGCCCCCTTGCCTGCCTTTGTCCCCGAGCCGCAGTGAAGGGCAGGGGGTGATGGGCGGGCGGACAGATCCCAGAGCTGGGAGCTCAAGGGCTTCGGGGAGAGGAAGTGGCTGAGGAGGCCGTGGAGCTGGAGGGGTTGCTGCTGCAGAGCTGGGCGGCGGGGGAGCGGGTGGAATTGGGCTGCTTTTGCTTTCATCTCCTTCCAAGGAGAATCCAACCCGCCACCCACGGGCCGAAGCTCTGGCGAGCCCGCGGGAAGCAGCAAGCTGGGGCGATGTCAGCTCCGCGTCTTGGAGTCGGGGACTGTGTCTGCGCATCTGTGCAGCAGAGCCGAGTTTCTTGTCCAGGCTCTGCTTCTTCCTGCTGGCTCCTCGTGCAGCTTCCCTGGGCATAGGCCTGGCATGGGCAGAGCCTTCCCCAGAGGAAGGTAGCTTGGCAGCCCCCAGCTGTACCTGTGTAGAGGGTGGGCATCTCTGGGACAGGATAGTGCAGGGGGTGGAGGAGCAGGGTTGGGGCAATGGTGGGGCTGGGTGCAGGGAGCCAGGGGCTTATGGGTCAGCATCCGCAGAGCTGGGAGCAGAGAGCCCAGGGCTGGGGTAGCAGGATGGCTACAGGGCAGCATAGAGGGGCATCCTCAAGCCTGTGTGTAGGACCAAGGGGGCTGCGGAGGAGCTGTAACCTCAGGAACCCCACACTAATCCCCAGCCTCATGCCCTGCCCCTGCAGCTCAGCTCTTGGCTGCGGCGTGGTCCGGCCAACCACGTTTCCCTGGCGCTGCCTGGTGTCTGGCCAGCCCCGGGCTCAGGCTGTTTGCATTCTCTCTGGCCTCTGTTTCTAGGGTAATTCGGGAGCTCCTGGACCCGAAGGTTCAACTGGGAAACCCGTGAGTGCCAGCCTCCTCTGGCCTGGGAGTGGGGGGTTGTGGGCTCAGCACTGGGGTGGGCAGGGGGGGTTGCGGCTTTGCATTTCAGCTGCTTGGCAGGAGCAGAGGTGGGCATTGAGCCCAGCTGTCAGGGAGGGGCTGGGAGCGTCTGACTCTGGGCCGAGGCCCCTCTAGCTGTCCTAGAGCTGCTAATACGCCGGCCTCTCTCCTCCAGAGAGATGGGTTCAAATGCAGCTATCAGATCAGGGGAGCCAAAGGAGCCAGCTGGGCACTGGCCATCAGGACAGCCCCTTCTCAGGCAGAGCCTGGGACCAGAACGGCCAAGGGAAAGGGGGTCCGCAGCAGGGTGGAGGTGTTTGAGCAGTGGTGTGTGTTGAGGGGCCGGGCGGAGGTGAGGAGCGTTGGCCGAGGGAGCTCGGGGCTGCTGATCGTGAGCAGGTGGCAAGGGGCTGTGGGCTGGGGGGCGTCTTGCTGCAACAAGCTGGTGCTCTCCCCAGCGGGCTACAGGGGGTTGCTGCTGCCCAGTGCCCTGTGCTGGGGCTTGCTCACCAGCTCTGCGGTGTGTAACCAGCATCTGTTTCTCAGGGGAAGCCCGGGACCCCCGGCCTGAAAGGCAACAAGGTGGGTACCGCAGCAGGGGCGGGAGAGGCAGTTTGGGGAGAAGCGCAGTGCGGCGGGGAATGGAGACGTCCCGAGGCTGCCGGCTGCACGTGGAGAAGCCTCAGCCTTCCTCCTGCCCTGCCTACCCCTCCCTGGCGCTTTTGTGGCTGGCTGGAAAGACTCCCAAGATAGAGGTGATGCAGGGGCATAATAGTCCCGTGTGCCCTCACCACCCAACCCTGCCTGGGTACTCAGTTGGGTCCTGGCAAGACCTAACCCCTCTGGGCCCTCTGCATTGCACCCCCGGAGCCGGGGGGAGGCCCCAAGTTGCATGTGCCTCGTGCTGGCATCAGTTGCAGTCACCTCCTCTTAGGGACCCCACGTTTCACCAGGAGGGTGAGTGTGGAGGGTACCCAGAGCTATCGTCACGTGTTTCCCCTTCTCCTCCCTCCCCCAGGGTGATCCATGCGAAGTGTGTCCCACCATCCCCGAGGGGCTGGTCGACGCCATTGGCCTCCCAGGAAAGCCAGGGCCCAAGGGCGAGCCCGGAGCACCGGGGAAGGCTGGGATCGCGGTGAGTCTGAACCAGCCCCTGCCTCTGCCAGTGAAGGACCCCACAGGGCACTTTGGGGAGCAAGGGGAGGCCGTCTATGGAGCACCGCACATCTGGGCCATGCGTGGGGAGCAGAGGGGGAGGAAGGAGGGTGAAGGAGTGGGTGGCGGAAAGGGGCTCTAGCTGCTTCCTGCCTTCTCCTTGCCCTGCTCACACCACCCAGCCCCCTGCCCGCTCCTCATCCAGGCCCTAACTCCCTGCTGCCCTCACCGGCTGCATCGGGGAGGTTGCTTTGGGTCCAGATGAGAGGCAGGATGAAGGTCAGCACTCAGTGCCCAATCTGCCCACCCAGCTCCCAGGTCTGTGCCAACTGGGAACCAGTCC
>JAGPOW010003022.1:1117657-1130305 GCA_030014935.1 Caiman crocodilus
GGTTGAAATCCCTGCCCTGGGGGGTTCACCAGCAGCCCCTCAGGCTGGCACAGGGAGAGATTTGTGGAGAAGGGCGCCCAAGGTGGCTTTTCTGCCACAGGGGGCACCCTCCTTCCCTTGGCCCCTGCTCCCCCGGTGTGCCTGCAGTGGGGTGGCACGTGCTACCTCGTCCATGCTGGCACTGAGCTCCCCAGCCATGGGGCTGCCATCCCTGAGCCCCCTACCCCCCATCTGGGTGCCCTGCCCCATGCATCCCCAGTCCGCTGGGGCTCCCTCCCACCTGCCCCAGTCCCTGGGGGACCCCCCAGCACTGACCCCTCTGTGTTTGCAGGGTGACCCCGGGGAGTGCACGTGCCCTCGTGCGGACCCCATCTCCGGAGGGATGCCGGTAAGCGCCGCGACCATCTGCGCCACGACTGTCCGCACCACCCTTGCCTCGCAGGCTCCTTGCACCGCCAGCTGTGGGCGGTCTGGGCTGCCTGCCCCCCGCGCTCCGCCGCCCTGTCCCCCGCCAGCCCAGCTGCTTGCCTGCCCCAGCGTCTGGGGCTGGAGCCGGGCCGCCTGCACCCTGGGTTTTGCTTCGCCCCCGCTAAAGGCTCTCCCCTTCTCTTGGACCCCCAGGGAGCCCCTGGACTGTGGATCGGGACCTCCTGGCAGCCTCAGCCTGGCCCTCAGGTGTGTGCGCTTCCTCCTCTGCCTGCTCAGCCTTGGTGTCCCCGCGCTGGCCCACGCCGCCCACTGCTCACCTTGCCCTGTCCTAACCGCCTCTGTCCTTTGTTCTGGGCTCTTGCAGGGTCCCCCTGGTGCTCCAGGACCTCCAGGCCCCCCCGGTGCTCCAGGGAGACAGGTGAGTGCAAGGGAGGGGGGGACCATGGTCTCAGATGGCAGGCACGGACCTGATCCTTGCCCTGTGGGTGCCTGTAGCATAGCTCCGGTTACCTGTGCACATGCATGTGCTCATGCGTGTGGAAGTTCCTGTGCACGTGGCATCTCCAGTCATGCTCAGGCTCTCATAGCTCTTTCTCCCCTCCCCAGGACATCTTTCACGTCCGGGGCCTCTCCAGGCTGAGGGGCCCACAAGGACTCCCTGCGCTGCCCTTGTTAGCCGGTGCAGCCCTGTGTTCTCTAGTTCAGGCTTTGTGAGTTGCTTCATTGGGAGCAATTCGAAGTAATGGCCCATTATAGACAGGCCTGTTTGCAGGCTGGGTCTGACCACTCTGAGCCGTCCTAGGCATGGCATGAGGCAACCCGGCTAGACACAGCGCCGTCCCCGACTCTCCCTGCACCACTCCGCATCGCATTGAAGGGTAGATACCATACACCGCAGTCTGTGCTGGGGCCACGAGCGCGCAGGCGGGCATCAGTGCAGCTCAGGCAGCTGGCTGTCATGGCAGTGTGGTTGTCCAGCCAGCACTTGGGAGCACAGGGCAGGGCATATTTTTATGGGACGCCATAAAAAGAAGAGAGTTTCTGGCACCACCTGTAACTAGCAGCCCTCATCCTGCAAGCATCCGGCCTGAGCTGCGATCAAATGTTGCAACAAGGGGGACCACGTGTGATGGTGCTCATCAGATTAATGTGTCATTCACATCACAGATGAGCAGGACCCAGAGCCCAGCTTTTTCCCCGCACCCATGTTAGGACAGGCATCGAGTAGCTACACATCGACCCCGTGTGTGCACAGCTGACATGGCCAACAAGGGGCTGGGCCCGAGACCTGTAGCACAGCGTCTCCTTACAGTGAATGGAGGGGACGGCAGCGAGGGGGGGAGAGGATATCGGTGGTAGAAGACAGCCCTTTGGAAGGACTGAAATATTCACACTGTCTCCTTGGCTCCACAGGGAATCCCAGGACACAACGGTTTGCCAGGCTTGCCCGGACCAGCGGGGGATTTGGTAGGTATAAGAGCGGCTCCTGCATTATACCCAGATAGTCCCCAGGTGCCTGAGTCAGCCGGGGTAAAGCTCATGTGAGAACGGGACCTGTTCTCCATCATGCCCTCCACGGCTGTAAGCAGTCGCACTCAGCGCCGGGAGCCCCTTGCCAAAGGAACTGTTGGCTCTGAGCGCTTCCTCTCCGTGTGTATCCGCTGCAGGGGCCGCTTGCGGTCGTGGCTGAGAGAAACATCGCGGTGCTCAAGGTAAGAGCCTCCCTGGCCAGCTGGGCCACATTTGCCATTCAGGGTAGCCTCAGGTGTGGAGGGGCTAGGCCGAAACCCCCATGCTGAGGAGCTGTTCTTCCACCGTTTGCAGCGGGGTTGCTTCCACCTGCCTCTGCAGTCATAGGCGACTGGTATGGGGTGCACGGGGGTGCACGTGCCCCCCCGATGGCCAACACTGATACTGTCGGTAGGGCAAGTGCCCCCCGACAGGGCCATCACCGTTGGCAGCTTCTGCGGGTGCCCCCCCAGATTCAGGAGGCACTAGTCACTCATGTCTGCAGTGCCTGGGGACAGGGATGCTCAGGAGCAGGATGCTGGGCCGTGCAAATCCTTGGTCCAATGTCACCTGCCCAGCCCTGTGTTCCCACAATGGGCTTTTAACACTGGATCTAATGGACTGACTCCTAGAAATAGCCAGCTCTTGTAGCTACTTGGTCCAGTCACTTGAGGGAGATCTCGAAGTGTGTGCAGGAGGGTCCAGCTGGGAGCCAGGCAGACCCCTCACGCCTCTCCCCCATCTCTCGCTAGAACATCTGTGGGGATTGCGCTCTGATGCAGACCGGCTTGCCAGTGCCCAGTGGCCACAAAGGAGAGAAGGGCGACCAGGGCATGCCTGGTGCTCCTGGCTTGGACAGTTGTGCCCGGGTGAGTATGCTGCCAGCTCCCAGCAGCTCTTAGGAGGTGGCTTGGCTCCAGGGAGACCCCGGAAATAGTCCCCTGCCTGGGCAACCTCTGTACCAGGAACACAGCAGAGCAAGGTCCACCCACACATGCATAGTACATGCATGACATCCACCTGCATATATCACATGCTCATGGGAATGGACCTGATCCTCCAACATGCCTGGATATACAGCTTCCTACCCCGCTGTACAGCTCCAGCTCTTGCTCATTTGCCCTCTATTTCTGCATACAGGTGCCTCCAGGCCTGGGGACCATTGCCACTTTGCTCTACCCACCTTGTGCAGTCATTGGCACTTTTACAATGTGGGCAGGAAGGCAGAACAGCTGCAGCCAGCCGTAACCCCTGGCTCAGTGGCAACAAAAGGGGCAGGGGGTTGGATTCTGGGGGGCTTTTGGGGGCAGGGTGGGTGCCAGGGGGAGCAGCAGGCTCCATCTCTAAGGGCTTAGCAGATGCCACCTCCTTTCCTCCATAGTGGCTCCCTATCAGGGTTGCCAGCACTCCCACCACAACACCTCTTCCCCAGCTGCTCTGGGAGGCAGCAACGCGGAGCAAACAGCCAGGTCTAACCCTGCCATGTCTTTCCTCTTTCCCAGTGCTTCGAGCAGTTCCCAAGTGCCGAGGAAGCCCGGGTGAGTTGAGTCTGTTGAACCTGGGGAGGGACGAGGGGGTCTGGAGGGAGGGAACCCTTCTCCGTCTGTCTCCTGGAGCCTGGCGAACCACAGGGTGAAATCCTCCTGGCTTGGGTGCTGGGACTCAGGGGAGAAGCCAGCACAGCTCAGCACAGCCTGGGGGGGCATCACCTGAAGGGGAGGGGGTAAAGGAAGGATGCAGGTGGAGAACCCATGGGCTTCATCTGCTCTGCATTGCCCTACCACCATTGCCCTTTGCTCAGCCCCTTTGCCCTGGGGCGTTGGAGAGGGGGGCATGGCCCAGGGGTGGATGAAAGCAGACCCCTGTCTGAGCTGCTCCATTGCACCATGATGCCTTCCTCTGCCTGGAAGCAGGGGCCAAAGTGTGTCCTGAAATAGCTCCTCTTCCTCTCCAGGGGGACGAGCCTGATTGCGTGGGGGAGCCCGGGCACCCTGGGAGCCCTGGTCTGCCCGGACAGAGGGGAGAGCAGGTACGTGTATTGCTCAGGTTGCTGCAGGGTAGCTCAAGCTCCCTGCCCCTGGACCCACCGTGATCTCTGCAGGTCCCTCAGCCAGCTCCCCCCCACCAAAGCCTTCTTCCTGCCCAGGGGAAGCCGCCAGGGTTGCCTCACGCTCCATGGACCCCAGCCCCAGACTCTGCAGCGGTTCCCACAGCCTGGTGCTGTCCGCGGCCCTGGACACCAGGCCCCAGACGGACGAGCCGTGTGACAGGAGTCAGGGCAGGGTGGCCCCATTCCACCTCCACATCTCTTGGCCTCCATTGTAGGGGTCTGTGACGGGTCCTGCTCCATGGTCTGCCTGCCCCGGGTTTGGGCAAGGTCTCCACAGCCAAAGCACCGTCTGCTCCTGCCTCGTCCTGAGAGGGCTGGGCATGGTGGGGAGCTGTAATCCCTTCCACCCTCCCACGCACACTTGCATTCATGAATGCACCATGTCTTTACGCCCCCGTGCCCCATGCAGCGCCCGGGCGCAATGCTCTGCTGTGAGATCTGCCGGTCTCCCGGGTCCAACCCTTAGCTGCTCTCTCTGCAGGGACCGCCTGGCGTGAGGGGATCCCCGGGACCACCTGGACCCATTGTAAGTAGCCTTGGCCATGACCACCTGCTGCAGCCTGGGCTGCCAGTCTCTCTCCCTCCCCTCCCACCTCCTGCTCTGTTCAGGAGCAGCCCAGGGAAGGCATCCATTGAGTGCTCCAGGGGCCATTCCCGGTGCCAGGCTGTCGCCCTGCCCTACACCCCAGAGCGAGCTCCCAGGCCCCAGGCAGCGGCAGCCGGATCTGCTCCCCAAGCACCTGGGCTGTGGCTTGCTGGAGAGGGGCAGAGGGGAGATGAGCTGAGAGCAGGTGCCCCCTACCCCAGCAGAGACCAGCCCAGGGGCCACAGTGAGGGGCGGATGGGGCAGGGGACCCCAGCATTGGGGCAGAACTGCCTCTGCCCGTGGCTGTAAAGGTGTCCTCGAGCATCTGAGTTTGAGGAGGGTGAGTGCACAAAGCCGGAGGCGAGGAGGCGTCCTGCCCAGAGCAGGAGCTGATGCAAGCCGGCATCCTGCCCGCCACGGCGCTGGCACGGCCAAGGGGTGACCTCGCTGTTTCTTCCCTCAGGGCCCTCCAGGTTTTCCTGGAACACCTGGCGCACCCGGACTGCCTGTAAGAACCAGCACTGCACGTGCTCTGTGCGGTCGTGTGTCGCTCTGCTTGTCTGGCTTTGTTCCCCCCGTCCAGTCCTTGTGGTCACACTCTGCCCCTCAGCCCCAGCCAACCCCACTCCCCCCACTTCACGGGGCTCTCGACCTCCCCAGGCTCAAGGGCTTTGGCCTGGGTGAGGAGCCCTGGAGCTGCTCATCTCCATGCTCCGGTGGCCTTTGGCCCGCTCTTCTTTCCCCACCTCTCTTCTTGCTTTCCATCCCTCCCTTTAGATGCCCGTCGTGGGCCGTGTTCTCTTCTCGTGCTGGCTTGAAGCTGCAGCAACTTAGGTTGGGACTGGATCTCAGGAAAAACATCTTCTCTGCTAGGACAGCGAGGCAGTGGAATAGATGTCCAGGGGAGCTGTGGCCTCTCCATCACTGGAGGTGTTCAGGAAGAGCCACTGGTCAGGGATGATCTGGCCCATGCTCTCCTGCGGCTTCTGGTCTTTGGTGGTTGCTTCATGGGGCTAGGAGGCAATCCCCCTCACCCTGCTATGTGTCAGGGTGTGTTTTTAATCCTCTCTCAGTGGCATTGGGTGTGGGCTGCAGCCAGGGCTGGGGATTGTGCCCGGGGTATGCCCAATGCTCCTGCTGGAACTCAAAACCCAGAGGCTCCTGGCTAGAGGGTCTTGCCTCTCCACTCATGGATAGACCAATGCCACTTTTGAGGTCAGGAAGGAATTTACCGATGGTCAGATTGAGCTGGACAGTGGGGCTTCTTGCCTTCCTCCATAGCCGGGGGTACGGCCTCTGCCTGGGATCTCTCAGGGGTGTATTAGCAACCTTTGCAGCAGCAGGACATTGACTGCCGTGGTCCCCCTGCTTTATGGGTGGCAGGTTTGGGTGTTAAGTCTGGTGTTGTGTCAAGCTGACTGTGTAGTGTAGCTAAGAGGTTAGACAACGGCTTTGTATAAGACGGTTTGGGTAGGGATGGCCCTGGCGAAGGCAGGGGTTGGACCAGACAACCTGAGGCCCCTTCCAGCCCAACTTCTCTGTGATTTTATAACAGCACTGAGTGCAGTGGGGCCACATCCCTTGGACCTGTCCTGGTGAAGGCACTGGGTGGAGACATGGATTTAAGGGCATCTGCGCCACTGACTCCCTTTGTGGACTTCGTCAGGGCACTTGACTTCTCCGGGCCTTGCCTCCTATCTGGCCCTCCTTCGCCCCCTGGTTCTGTGCCTCCTGTCTGGTTAGATGGCAGGCTCTGGAGGGCAAGGGCAGCCTTCACGCGCAGCCCCTGGGTCCTCATTTCAAGCAGGGTCTGTCCATGCTCCTGGTGTAAACTCTGTCCAGTGGTGTCACTCCAGTGGGGCTGCATGGGTTTGCACTAGGTGAAGGTCTGGCTCAGAGAAGCAGCTGGCCCTTGGCCCCAGCCTCCCTTCTCTGTGCCCAGGGCTCACTGACATCCTCTGCAAAGCCCAAAGGCATGCTGGTGGATGGCGTGTGCTCCCATGCTGGGATTGCAGCCTGGGCATCCTCCGACCCTCCTCAGCGGAGAAAACGGTTGGGTCCACATCAAGGGTTCTCCCCCCTTTATCATCATCACCCTCTCTCTTGATCTCTCCTCCTCCCTCCTAGCCCAGGGCAGGCTGAGCCCCTGAGCCCTCTCCTGCATACCCCCCTGCCCTGCCCTGCCCTGCCCAAGGGCCGCGTCTTGGGTGCCAGGCGCAGGGGAGGGAGGCATTCACATCCTGGTGTGTCTCTTGGAGAGATCACACGGTCCCCTCCCCACCCCTGCACACACACATCGTCCACTTCCTAGTCTCGTGTCTGGCCTCTCTCCCACTAATGTCACTGTTGTCCCAGGGTCCGTGTGCGTGTCATTAATGTGTCCTGTGAAACCATTGTCACCTTCCACCACCACGTCCGTGCCATGTAACTGAAACTAACGCCATCCACCAGCTCTTCGTTCCTGTACCCGTCCCCACCTGGTCCACCTGGAAGCTGTAGTGACTGGGCAGTGGGAGGAGGGTGGAGATGGGGGTGTGGGGGGGTCCTCCTTGGCCTCTGCCTGGTGTCAGTCGTGCCTTGGTTGTCCCAGTGAGAAGCTCATGTGTTTTTCTCGTCTCTTTTCACGCTTGCTTGGGTGTGGAACATCTCCTCCCCTGCCCACGCTTTGTGTCTCACACGGTGATGCATTCATTACACGCCCGAGCAGTGGAGGCAGGGGAGAGACAGAGGGGTAGGACGCCTTGGGGCAGGGGGTCTGGAGCTGGGACCACGGAGGGCATGCGCTGGAAAGGGTTGGGTGGATACGAGCACGAGCAGTGAGCCATTTGTGCGGCAGGACCTTCCTCACCTGGCTGGCTCCTTGCTGGTAGCCCCAGGTCCTCACCTGCGGAGGGACCCTCCTTCGGTCGTTCTCCAGAGCATGAGGCTGCCACAGCTCTGCCCGTGGGGCGACCGGTCAGTGCTGGCCTGGGCTCTGAGCTCACTTCTGAGGTCATCTCCACCAATCTGGGAGGAAGGGAACGTTGCTAGGAAACGTAGCATCCAAGAGAGTGACCGCTGGTCCTTTGGAGATGGGGCAGGTGAGCCCCTTGCTGAGGGCTGTGGACATGTGGCGCTCCAGCCACAGGCATTTCCACACCCAGGGCCAGGCCTTCATGGCTGCAAATGGACTTTGTTTCATCATTTCATCTACCCCATGGGTGTGGGGGCAGGCCTGCTGGTTCAGGCATCCTGGATAGCACCAGGATCTCCAGCCTGGCTGCCTCCCAGCCTCCTTCCTTTGAGACAAGCACAGGTTGTTGCTAGACAAGTGGGATGTCCATGTCCCTTAGGCACAGGTGCAAATAGCAGCTATGCCGTGCTTGGCACTGGCAACAAGGCCTGTGCTGGAGAAGCTGGCCCCGATAGGGTAGGCTTGCATAGTGCCCAGAGCCAGGAAAGCCTCCTGCACCCAGTTGCATCAAAGGGAGCGCGAGCTGAAATGCCCCATACCTGGCCTGAGAGCCGCGCTCACACCCAGGTCCATCCGGCCCATTCTGCCCTGCCGTGCCATGCCATGGTCGGCTTGGGGAGATGAGCTTGAAGCCAGACACCTCCCTGCAGAGCCTCCTGTTTTCTCTCCGCAGGGTCTCCAAGGCGAGCGTGGACCCGGTGGGCTCCCTGGTGCGAAAGGGGAACCGGTGAGTGAGCCCGCTGCAAAATCCCCCTAGGCTGGGAAGAGGGCCTGGCTGGTGCTGGGTGCCTGTGGCAACCCCCTCACCCCCCGGGACCGGGAAGAGGCATCTCTGCTCTTGGGGGCTTTGGAGTTGGGGAGAGACAGGGGCTAAGTTCCCTTGGCTGTGCTGGGTCTGCCCAGCCCTGCCCTGGGACACCTCCTGGTCTGCAGTGAGCAGGCAGCATTTGCTTGCAGGGGGGTGATGTCCATCAGTGCTCAGCAGGGAGGTCAAGCCAAGACGTGCAGGTGTGTGGCACCTGGGCAAGCCCAGGGACAACACAGCCCTTGAGCCTGGCAGGTCTTAACACCGGTTTTCTTCCTTCCAGGGCCCCCCCGGTCAGCCCGGCTATCCTGGTGCAACAGGACCCCCAGGCCTGCATGTGAGTACCAAAGGCAGAGGAGGAGCCTGGCGGGCTGGGCAGCTCATTAGCCAGAAGCTTTGGGGTGGGGGCTGCAGCTGGCATGGGGATGGCAGCAAGGCCCAGCTCTGCGGGGCAGGCTGGGCTGCTGCAGTGCGGAAGACGGGTCTGACCAAGCAGCGCAGCGTGGGAAAGACCCCGTCTGCCCACCTGGAGGGGGAGCTGGGTGCACATTTGTCCCCCGGGGTCACTCGAAAGCACCGTTGGCCTAACTACCCTCACGGAGCAAGGTGATACAAGCCCCAAGGTACCAACACCGAGATGGATGCTCTCTCCTGCCATCAGCGCCCTCCCTGCCAGCCCCTGCCCACCAAGCCCAGGGGATGTCCCCAGCCCTCGGGCCCACCCAGCAAGGCTCAGGCCCTCCCCTATCTTCTTTCCCCAGGGCATCAAAGGTGAGCGAGGCCACATGGGATCCCCGGGAGAGAAAGGGGAGTCGGTGAGTATTGCCTGCCACCTCAGAGCCCCTGAGGAAATCAGTTCCTTTCCCAAAGCCCACCATGAGTGTGGAGAGAAGAGGCCGATGTCCCGGCAGAGACCACATCAGCTTCCAGTGCCCTCACTGAGGGCATGCCCTCATGAGGGCGGCCAGGCCTATGGTCAGCAGTAGGAAGGAGGAGAAGAGCAAAAGCAGCATCTTGGGTATGGTGGGGTGATGGCAATGGCCACTTACACCAGGGACAGGGAAGGGAGGCAGCTGTTGGCATGAAGCAGCTAGGGCATGATAGGAAGTGCAGCCTCATCAGCCCCTACATTGCCTTGCCTTTCCCGGGGGAGAACTGCAGGCAGCGGGGTCCCCATCCTGACGGGGCAACTGGGGGCCCCCACAGTAGAAATAATCCCGGTGCATAATGCCAACATCGCCCCTTGCTCTGCATCCTCGGGGCTGCGCTGTCGGACCAGGGGTGTGCTGGATTCAGGATCTCCTGAGGGTGCCTGCTGAAGGGCTCGGGCCTTGCGGAGCCAGGGCATGCGCGTGTGCCTGATTCTTGTTCCCTTTGTCTTTCCCCAGGGTCCCCCCGGTGTGGATGGCAATCCCGGTCCCACAGGGCCAGTGGTAGGTTCATGGCTGAAGAGCCTCATGTTAAAACTGCACTGAAGAGCCCAAGCCTGATCCCAAGGGCAGCACCTGGCCCCTGGCATCCCTGAGGCTGGATCAGCAGCTCCTCTTAAGCCTGGGGGTGGGGGACGGGAGAGGGTCCTGGCATGTGCGCTGGGGAGCAGAGGCTGGAGGTCTGGCCTTGCCATCCGGTGGGTACCACCTGCCAGCCACGCAGATGCTACAGCCCCTCCTGGTTTGCTTTCCTTCCACCAGGGACCGAGAGGAGAGCGTGGGCTTCCAGGAAACTCTGGGGAAAAGGGAGATCAGGTGAGGCTCCCAGTTCCTCCAAGGGAAGTCCTGGACCTGGCCAGGGGGAGGGAGGCTCAAAGGGCACTGCCCATGGGGCACACTCTTGCACCCCCCTAGGCAGGGCAGCCACCCATGGGGATCCTACATTGTCTCCATGGTGGCAGGGTCCCCAGGCCTGCAGCCCCTCCAGGCTGCCGGGGTAGGGGCAGCCCAGCCTTGCCCCCATTCAGCAAGTGCACTTACGGGCCTGACCCGGGTGGCTGCAGTGGCAGGACTCTGCTCCAGGGTCGGGGAGTCATCAGCATGATTCCTTAGCTGCCCACCCCACTTCCTTGCAGCCCGTGTGGGGTCTGGCAGGGCTGCCACTGTGGATCCCAGCTCGCACAGGAACCCCCTCTCCAAAAACAGCCCCATGAAATGCCCCATCCTGACTTAATGAAAAACCAGCTCCTGGGTGGCTGGTGTTGCCTTTCCCCTTGGCCGGCTGTTTGACAAAGCTCCACTGCAAACTAGTGACATGGATCCATTTACTGTCTCCGCAGGGATTCCAGGGACAACCAGGCTTCCCCGGCTCACCTGTGAGTACATCCTGGCGGATGCATCGTATTTAGGGGCTTGGGGCGTATGGCAAAGGAGAGGGAAGAGGGAAAAGGCCTGTTGTGCTGCAGGCTCCCATGCGGATGGGAAAAAGCACCTCAGTTCTCAAGGGCTCTGGCAATGGGCAGAGATAAAGGCTGAATCCTCTTTGCAACACCAAGTCTTCCCTGGTAGCAGCATCAGGAGGATGGAGGAGGTAGCTTTTTAAGAACCTCTCCACCTACATGGGCGCAGGTGCTCGAATGGGTCCGGTGAGTGCCAGGAGCTGGCAGAGAGTATTTTAGGAGAGGGATATGCAAATCTGTAGAGTTTATTTCAGGTTGGCTAAAGAGCAGCGCATTTCTTAGGGGCAGTACAGAGGGCAACAAAGGCACCAACCTTCCCTGGCTGCATTATCCAAGCTGCTGCAACTGCAACCTGGAACCTGGCTGCATTTGGGACGTCGGGCCGGCCCCAGGCATCCTCACTGGGGCTGAGAACAGGCCGAGGCTGGGGGAAGGAGAGCAGCCAGGGCTGGGCCAGAGGGGCATTCTTCCAGCTTAAATTTCAGGCCTGGTTGGGAGGGGGCTAATGTCCAGTCCGCAGCAGGAGCAACAAGTGACCTCCAGCCACGTGCAGCCCGTGCCCAAGCATGCTGGGCCCAGCTGCCGGGGGCAAGTACAGCCATGACTTGTCTGGCTTCCCCATCCCGCAGGGAGTGGCCATCCTCACCGATAGCTGGTGGTGGAGACCCAGCCTGGCCTGGACTTAGTGTCCTGATATATCTTGGCACTTCAGTTCTGGCCATGCGATTGCAGCTGCGGTGGTGTCGAGGCCGACAGTGCCTCTGCCTTCATGTCCTCTGGCTGAGTTCTCCCATGGGTGGGCAGGCAGGTGCCTCCCCCCAGGTCTGGGTGCTGAGCCGTTCCACCAGCTTCCCCAGACCCTCAGAATAAGTGGTTTTGATCCCTAAATTTTTGCTGTTCCCAGGGCCCCCCCGGTTTCCCAGGAAAAGCTGGATCAACCGGGCCCCCAGGCCCACCTGCAGAGAAGGTGAGTGCTGCATAGTGGGCATGAGAGCCTATGGGGCTGGCAGTCCTAGAAGAGACTCCTTTCCCCCTGCCGGCAGGGGTCTGAGCCTGTACTGGTCTCTGCGGGGAAGCAGAGGAGCTGCCCCAGCCTGGGGGAACCCCAAAAGGGAAGGCGGACGCTGGAGCCCCCTGCACCAAGCTGGCTCCGTGGTATGAAGCTGGTGCTGGGCACTGGTACGACCTTGTATGCAGGCTGCTCTCCAGCCAGGGCATGGCTTTAAAGATGCAGGGGCGGCACCCACAGCTCCCATAGCACCCTGGCAGCCCTGAAAAACTGAGCTGGAAGAGCACAATCCCATGGCATTCCCGGGGCTTTGTGGGCACCTGCTGGCCACCGCAAGGAGTGCAGTTTGGGGGGTGAGGGTGCAGGAGGTAGGCTCCACCTGGGATTTGCCTCCCAGTCCCAGAGGGGTCTGAGCTGCACAGGGTGGATCCAGACCGTTGACAGCTGGCCTTCTTGGGGGGCAAGGGGCAGTGCTGAAGCGTCTGCCTCACTCCAGGGTCTGGGGGGGCAGTCGGGATGGGTGACACCAGAGCTGAGCACTGCAGGTCAGCTGTGGGCCAGCTGGATGGAGGCACAAAGCGACCTGGGCCAAAGTGGACACCTGACATCTAGCCCCTCAGTGCTGCCGATGCAGAGCGCGTCTTGCCAGGGAAACTGGATCTAGGCTTCCCGGAGCTCAGGAGGCACCTGCCAGGCAGCACTGCTCTCCCTAACCTGCCCCGTCCAGGCTGCTGGCCCCACCCTCCAAGGTCTTGCTGCCCCACGTGGGCAGACCTGGGTGGAGAGGTCAGTGAGTGGGGAAGCTGATGGCTAAGGAAAGGCTTGACAGCAGCCTTCATATGTGGGCTGCAGGAGTGC
>JAGPOW010003022.1:1155110-1166269 GCA_030014935.1 Caiman crocodilus
CACCTCCCTGGACCTGCTCGAGATGCATCTATGGATGCACGACAGGGTACCGTTGGCCTTCTTGACTGCCTCCCCACACTGCCGGCTCATGTTCATCGTATGTTTCAAAGCAGACCGGGTATGTGTGTGGCAGTCATAGCCTCACTGTCCCACTTGCCAGGGTTCAGGGACAGCTGCCAGCCGAATGCTTCAGGGTGGAGGATGGGCACTGTCTGCGGTGCTGTATAGCCAGGTGTGCCAGGGGAGATCCCAGACCTAGGACACCAGGAGGTTGTCAGCCCTCACCCCAAGTCTACTGCTGCCGAACTGGAACATCCCAAATCCGACCAGGCTTTGCAGCAGGCCGCACCGGGAGATGTTTGCACTGGATTCGTCAGCCTTTCCCCGGGTGTTTCAGGAAAGAAAAGCTGGGGGCAGGGAGGGACTCAAAGCACGTGTTTCTACACCAGTGTAGGTTACTTGATTCCAGTGTGGTATTACCTTTGGAAAAGTCAGGAGTACAGCTATGTATGTGCCATGTGTCTGCAGCTCATCCCAGGGTAACTGCTTTGGCTGGAAGCAAACGTGCTCTCAGCCACCTGGGGCAAGGTGCTGGAATAGCCGGGTGTCTGTCTACACCAAACCCAGGGGGAAGTTTACCCTGGTGTAGGACACCGGTGTGTCCTGCCCTAAGCCAAGGAGGTTGTTATACTTGTCCTAAACTGTTTCTCCAAATGAGCTAGTCGTGTGTCTGCCCATTGCTAACTGGGTGAAAGAGCTTGGACTTAGATGGCATTTCCCACTTCTGCCTGTTTGTACCCAGCCTGGTGTAGGCTGGAAAGCCAGCTTGCCCTTCCCAAGCCCCATGCCAGGACCATAAAGTGCCATCTGGAGCTGAGTCTGGTGCCCTCCTCAGATCTCCATTGCACTCACCAGTGACAGCTACCTTTGTGGGCTAAGACTGAGCGCAGGAAGTATCTGAAGTCCCAGACTACAGAGTCTGGCATGGAGGCTGCTTGCCTGTAGTTTTTCTAGGGGTATCCAAATCCCAAGACCTTTGGGCCTGAGCCTGCACGTAGGGTGCCTGCTAATGGATTTGGGAGTATCTGAAGCCCCAGGGAGAGCGGCTGGGACAGAGGATGCTCGCCGGTTGTTGTGCCATACCTGGTGTTTAGAGCAATTGAATTCGGCCTGCTCAGTCGATATGGTTTTTGGAATGATTAACTTCTGCTCAGTCGATATGATTTGGAACTGATTTGACCCAGAAGATAAAATATATTTATTAAAAAACCCCAGAACAACTGCCTTTTTATTCTTGGTCACACAGTCCCCTGGCCTCTGCCTCCCTCTGTTTGTCCTGAGCTGTTGCTCATCCCCATCTGTCGTTTGAGACCTCTGTGCTTTAGCAGCCACGTTCAGCTTGCTGGAAAAAAGTCCCAGAGTCAACATCAGCTTCCTTGACTCCGAAACACAGCACAGGTGAGGGCAGCATCCAAGGCTGGGGCATGGCAATGGCGGTGTTTTGTTCAGGTCTGTGCCACGATGCTCTTCTGCCAGCAGAAAGGCAGGGGGAAAGACCACAGCTGAAGCGATTGCATCTCCATAGCTCCCAGCTGTGAGGTCTAGGCTGCTGGGACCCCTGAAGGGACCAGCCCAAGGGCATTAAGCAATAGCATCACCCCTGGGTGTGCGGCACCTCTTCCTACTGGCTGTGGATACCTGTGTTAGTAGCCGGTGGTGCTCCCTTTGCTCTGAGCAGCCTGGAGCACGTTGCCTGAGCCCTGCCCTCTACCCCTTGGGGAGGGGGCATCTCCTGGTCCTCCTCGTAGATGGAAACTGAGGCACAGGGCAGGAGCCAAGGGTGGAGGATGGCAGCAAGTCAGCAGCGGGACAGATGGGAGAATCCAGCACCTGCTGCTGTTCAGGGTGGTGGTTCGTAGCTGCGCGGGGAGGGGGTGCTGACGTGCCCGGCCTGAGCATGCACTGGTCCATGAGTGCCCCACACCTTTCTGGAGGCTCTCGGGGCTGGAGGCGGTGGTGCAGCCACTGCTCTTCATGTTAGCAGGGACCATTGCCCTCTGCCAGGCAGGGGCCCTGCTGGCACGGGTTGAAGCCATGGGGGCTCCTAGGAAGGGCCCGCGGGATCCCATACCTGTAGCCCTATATCCTCTCCTGGGGCTGGAGGCAGTGATTATCCCGGTGCAGTAGCTGCTGTCTGGGACCTCTCTTCCCAGATGCAATAAGCTCATGGTCTCTTACTATGGCTGGCATAGAGCAAGCTGCCCCCACCTGCTCCCTGCAGCCTGGCTGCACCACACGAGCAAGCAAGATGCCCCCTTCTGCTGACAAACCTTGGTCCTG
Organism: Caiman crocodilus; assembly: GCA_030014935.1. Classification (NCBI taxonomy): domain Eukaryota; kingdom Metazoa; phylum Chordata; order Crocodylia; family Alligatoridae; genus Caiman; species Caiman crocodilus. Next base: position 1,157,451 of record JAGPOW010003022.1, read on the forward strand.
CCCTGCCAAGCTGCAGTCGCAGCTGTCCCAGCTCCTTCAGTCCAGACTAATCCTGAACTGGGAGCGCCCTCCCTGCTGAGCTAGGTGGTGGGAACTGGGGTGTGGGTGCCATCCCACCCACGCACCTCGCCTCTCCCCAGCCAGGCAGGGATGGTTGCCAGGCCCTGGCAGGGTCACTGCTGGATGGTCCCACATTGCTCTCCATCTCTTTCATGGCTGGTGGAAGCACTGGCCACCGGGCTCCCAGCAGCGTCCCCTGAATGCAAGTGTCCAGTCCCTGCCCAAGGGCTCATGCACCACCCCCCATGCCACCTAAACAGCAAAGGAGGCTGGCAGGGGCTAGACCAGAGATGAGTGTGTGTGTGTCAAGGGGTTCTAGCTCTCTAGAGAGTTTCTCCCTTGAATTCTCCATTCGTCTCTGCAGCACCATGGGAGCATCGCTGCCGTCTCAGCCTGGTGCAGTTAGCTCTGATCCGCAGGCAGGGATCCCAAGGGAGTGCTGGAGCCTGTCGGTGCAGCCGGGCACAGAGGACACGTGCATCTGGGCTGTGAGCGAGCGGCCGCAGCGCTGCTCGCTGGCTGCGGGTGATGCAGCTAATGAGCCCCAAGCTGTCACTCCTGCACATGGGCCCTGGCCCTTCCCCTGCCACCCCGTCCCAGTGCTGCAGCTGAGAGGCATTTTCTAGGCTGCTGGCTCTCCAGGCCAGGCACCAGGAGCTGCTGATTTCAGGGGGGAGGGAAAGGGGGGGGGTCCTCCATAATTGGCAGAGTGCTGGGAGCCTTAAACAGAGGGGAAATACCTCTTCTCAGGTACGTGGGGGCTGGTATGGGTGGGGTGAGGTAGGCGGGGAACAGCAGGGATGACGAGGACTCAGGACACCTGGCTTCATGTCTTGGCTCTGCCACAGATGCCTTGAAGGGGTGGTGGTACTTTATCAGAAAGTGCCTCAGTTTCCCCTTCTGTACAATGGGAAGAAGCTCTGCTTGCAATGCAGATCCCAGCTGCTGCTACTTCAGCAGTGCCCAGGCAGCCCCCAGGTGCTAGGTGCTGTACAGACAGGCCATATTGGGCACAGCCATCCCCTTGGAGCTGGTAGTAAAGGTGGGTTGGTCAGGTCCCTTTTCCTAAGCCTGGACAGACTGCATTAACAGGTGGGACAAGTGACACGTGCATGGGAAGGGGGGGGGTCATTAAAGCAGCAATTGCAGGGCAGCAGAGGCTTGGGGAAGGGACAAGGAAGTCTCCAGAGGCAGGGATAGGACCCAGGCATCCGGCCTCCTCTCCTCCCTTGGCTCTGCTCAGTCCCAGCTCTGGGCTGGGCGCCTTCCCCGTAGCCGGAGCCTGCACTAAGGGCTGGAAGGAGGGACCGGCGACCCCCAGCCTGGGGACAGGCCCAGCCCAGGTGAGTCGGGACCAAACCGCAGGGAGCCTGGCTGGTGCAAGGGGCTGCAGGGCTCGCTCTGCACCAGGCCACGAGCCATCTGCAGGCCTGGGGCACCACCTGGCGGGCAGAGCAGGGATTGCACACCGAGCACAGCCTGCCTGCACAGGGGTGCCCGGGGGGGGGGGGTCCCTTTCCCTGAGCACCTCTGGGGATGGGGGAAAGGGGGGGGGGGTCAGGAAACAGCTCTTCCCCTCCAGCCTGACCTCCCGTGCTCGGCTTTCTTCTCAGAGACCCCTGCCACTGCCATCCAGGAGTCCCACGGAGCAAACCTCACCCAGAAGGCTCTTGGCCAGGTGGGGAAACTGAGGCAGGCATGCAGAGCTGGCGCAGTCATAGTTTCATAGCTGTTAGGGTCAGAAGGGGCCTATTAGCTCATCGCGTCCGACCCCCTGCCCTGGGCAGGAATGAGTGTTGGGGGGGTCAGATGACCCCCCCCGCACCCGGTGTCTGTCCAGCCTCCTTTTAAACACCTCCGAGGACAGGGACAGCACCGCCTCCCTTGGCAGTGTCGTCCATATTTTGGCAGCCCTCGCTGTAAATAGTGTTTTTTCCTGATGTCCAGTCTGAATTTGCTGTGTTCCAGCTTGTGGCCACTATTTCTAGTTACCCTGACGGCCACCCTGGTAAACACTGTATTCCCTAGTTCCTGCTGCCCCCGCACCCATGATGAGCTTGTAGGCGGCCACGAGATCACCTCTCCGCCGCCTCTTGCGGAGGCTGAAGAGGTTCAGGTCTCCCAATTGGTCTGCATAAGGTTTTTTTTTTTCCTGTAGGCTTTTAACCAGACGAGTGCCCCCCCCCCGCTCTGAACCCTCTCCAGGCCATTTGCATCCCTCCTGAAGCGCGGTGCCCAGAACTGGACACAGTACTCCAGCTGCGGCCTCACCAACCCCGCATCGAGGGGAAGCATCAGCTCCCTGCACCTGTTCATGATGCACCTCCTTATGCAAGCAAGGGTGTGGGTACCTTTCCTTACGACCTCATCACACCGGTGAGTCACGTTCACTTCGGAGTTGACTACATCCCGAGATCCCTGCCCGCAGTTGTGCTAGTTAGAGCGGTGCCGCCCAGGCTGTAGGAGTGTTGCTGATTCCTCCTCCCCAGGTGCAACACATGACCCGCAGCCTTGTTAACCTGCATCCTGCTCCGTTTGGCCCATTTCCCCGCCTCACCAAATCAGCCTGGATTCGCTCCCCGCCATCCAGTTTGTGTACCTCCCCACGTAGTTCGGTGTCATCAGACAACATGGACAGGGTGCCTTCTACTCCCTCGTCCAAGTCACTAATGAAGATGCTGAATAGTACCAGTCCCAGTGTAGCAAGCTCCCCAGTTTTTCTTTCTTTTCTTTTAAAATGCTTTCCCTCCCATTCTCCAGCCATTTCTGACTTGTTCTCTCCCTCTCTATTTCCCATAGATAATTATAAGTAAGCTAAGATGTAGGCTAAGCTTTAACATTTTATTTTAGGTAGTAAGTTTTATGTTTCTCTCCCCTCTTTGCAAGTAAGTGCCCTGCTATTTTGAGCTAGATATCCGCTGTTTTAGAAGTGATCATGATTATGTTTGTATTAATTTTTTACTGCTTTTATATTGTGTGATTACTGTTTTAGGCCTACATATGTAAGTTGGCATAAGTCATGGCTAGTATCTGTCTTGTAATGTCAAGCCTCCATCTTGTGTCCCCTGAAGTTGTAACCCATGACTCACACCTATCCCTCCTGTGTAACTTGGTTCCGGGATGACTGGGGATGAATGCGGGTGCTTGAGAGACAATGGCAGTAGGTCTAATACTAGCTCCCTCTGAATGACTGAATCATCAACACCAATACCTGGACCAACGACCCAGCCCTTGGAGCCACCCTCAGCATTCAAGATACAAAAGATGAGGCGGCCCACCATTGTGCCACGGCTGCACCTGTGTAGTATGAAGACCTGGAGCCCTCTAGACCAAGACTGACCTTGCCTGGATTGCTGACTCGGACAGGCCTAGAAGAAACGGCCCCATAAACCACCACTTTCCGGGTGCATCCCATAAGCCAATTTGGCCACCCAAATTGTGTAATAATCTACATTGCAACTGTTCAGTTTATTTATAAGAATTGGGTGTGACCTGTCCCTCCCTTCTAGCATGCCCACTTCGCCCCACATCTTCTATCGCACCCACTTCTCCCCACATCTCTTCACACACAAAGGCCCATGCACCCAGGTGACGCATGCAGAAGACTTAATGCGTGCATGTGTGTGCAAACATGCTCAGGCAGAGCCCGGGCCCATGCACACGTCCACGGCATGTGTGCACAGAAGGGCAGGAGGCACACAGGCAGCACGCAAAGGCATACAAACACACGTATGGGCAGCCAGAGTCAAGGCAGGGGAGATGCTGCGGATACGCCGGCGTGCCTGGCTGCGTGTTCCTGGCGCGTGCGCCTGACACAAGGGTTTTTCAGGGGTCACGGTGTCCTGGCAAAACAGGAAGCTAGACAATAGCGGGCCCCATGGGCCAGCGCATTCCTCCCAGGTGCTGACCTAGGCTCGGGGACAGGGGTGAGATGACGGCAGCCTGTCATAATGGCGCACACACAGTCGAACACACACCAGCCCCACCCCCTACCCCCGGCACACCCATCCCCATCCCTATTCCCCCTGTGTCCCTGACACGTGCCCCTACCACAATCATACGCACCCAGAGATGCACCCTCCCCCCAACCCGCCCGACAAAAACCCCACGCACAGCAATAGGACATGCACACGCACATGTGAGCGCGCACGCGCACACACACACACACGCGCGCACGCACGCACCACAGAGCAATGTGACCCAGACACAGCCCCCGCAACATCCCTCCCAGCAAAAACCCCATACCTTACTATGACCCAGACATGCCCTGATCCATCCCTGACACAGCCCCCCCCAACAAAAAAGCCCCACAACAATATGACCCAGACAAAACCCCCCCCCAACAAAAGTGCCACATAGTAATATGATCCAGACATACCCCGAACACCCCCACAACAAAAAAAAAAACAACTCATGCTGCAATATGGCCCAGACACCAAACATAGCCCATACATGCCTCCACCACACCCCACCCGGCAAACCCCCATACCACAATAGGACCCAGACATGGCCCTGGTGTATCCCCAACAACCCCCCCCCCTAACAAGCCCCCACACAACAGTATAACCCAGACTTCCCTCCTTAAATAGCACCCCCACACACACACACACACGCACCACTGATCTACTGCAGACATGCCCCCCCCCCCAAATGCACCGCCTGCCCCAGCAAAACCCCTATGCTTTTAGCTGGGGCCACTGCTGCTACCCCTTACACATGGGCTCTTTGCCTGCAGGACCACAGCCAAGGGGGTGAGGGCTCAAGCTGCTGTGCAATACCGTGGAATGGATTTGGGGACCCCCCCCCTCCAGCCCTGTCTTATTTGGGCAGGCTAGATGGAGGGGGTGGCAGAGCATGTATCTGGGAGCTGGTGTGCTATGGATGGCTCTTTTATATTGGGGAGCTCAGTCCGCTCAGCTCTTCAGGCTGTGCCCTGGCATCGAGGCACAGTCCCTGGGCAGTGCAGGAAGCTGTAGCAAGGGCACAGGCAGGCACAACCCCCCTCCACCTCCTCAGCCATGCTCCCCACACCCCCGTAGAGAAGCCGTGGGGTGCAGAAAGCACTTTCCCAGGCCAGTTCTTCCCCACCTGTGCCCCACTTCCAGCCACTGGAGAACAGGCCACTAATGAGCTGGAAAGCTGGCAGCTCTCAGGGGCTGCCAGCCGGGGCATGGACAGGGTGCCAACATGCAAAGCATTCCCTGTGTCAGGGCCAGGGAGATTTATGGCTGCACAGAACAATGGGGCCAGGAACTGGGGCAGAGGGGAGCAGGAAGGCGGCCCACGAAGCAGGAGGCAGCAAGGGAAACGCTAGCTCCCATGCAAGGGAGATGAGCAGGACGGTAGCCAGCCTGGGGTCAGGGATAGCAGGCAGTTCCCTCCAGGCCAGGGCAAAAAACCCACTTCTCTCTGCAGGTCCCGAGAACAGCCACAAGCAAAGCCATGTGGGTGACATGCTTTACCCAAAGGCAAGCCAGAAATCAGCCCTGACACAGTCACCATCATCCCTTGGCCTCAAACCACCCGAGTCCATCCAAAGCAGACTTCAGCGGGGAGGTCTAGGATCTGGCCGATGCTGTATAGAGGGCTGATGGCAAGCAGGCTGCATCGGTGGGACAGGAGACCACAGAGGCGCTCCAGGACGAGGCTTCCTTCCATTTATTTACAAATAATAAAAAGCACAATAAATACAAAAGAACCTTAAAATACAAGCCCTCTGTATAGGCAGGTAGGTAGGTAGCTTGCTCTCTCTGTTCCTCTTTGCTTACAGACTGACTCAAAGCCTGGCCAGTGCAACTATTCTCAGCCAGGCCCATCCCACCTGGAGCAGGACAGAGCTCTTGCTGCCCCCCACGCTGCCTGGGAGCACCGGAAAGCTGCGAGCACAACAGAGCATTGCAAAGGGTAATAGAGACTAGGATGCGCCGGCAACCCAAAGACATTGCTGGGGAGAAGGCTCAGCCACTGCCTTCACCAGGAGGCTGACATCCTGGATTGAGGCCCCGGGGCAAGACTATTTTCTGCCCAGGAGCATTAGCACCATCCAGGCAAGGCCAAGCCTGCTGACTCCTTGGTTATCCTGGCAAGCGGAGGGCTGGGGAGTGTGGGACCCACTAGAGGAGCACGCTGATGCCATGCTACTGTCTCTGTGCAAAGGTGCGTGGGCAGCTTGCACACCTTTGCACAAGGAGTGTTTGCATGTGCTTGGCTGATGCATTGTTTCAAGGGCTCCTGAGGCCTGTGAGTTAATGGCTGGCTTTGGCAGAGATGCCAGCACCTCTTCTTGAGCATGGTGATGGTGGGAAGCCTGGGGAGCACCTGGAGGCCACAGGACAGTGGGGAGATGGGCCTGAAAAACGTCTTGGAAGAGACCGGGAAACCTGAATGGGGACATCCCACAAGTTGCCCCTTAAATGCCACAGGCATCGTGCCCTGCCTCCGGCTTCCCTGGGGCTTTGCCCTGCCTCCGCAACACCCAGCCCTGCACTCCGGGGAGCTGGCCACTGACAGCTTGCTGCCCCACGGCCCTGGGAGGAGAACAGCCCATGCCCAGGTCTGCCCTTGCCCCCAGTGCCCAGTACCCAGACACCCCTTGCTCTCCGTGAGACCAGCGCCCGGCTCCACGTGACCCCGGGTGCTGGAGTCAGCAGTTCTAGCTGCACCCCCAGCCCTGCCGCTCCCATCATGTGGAAGGCAGGGCTGGTTCGCTGATCCCTCTGCCGCTTTGACTTGAATGGAGGCGGCCGAATGTTTAGACTGAGGCCGTGAAGCTGACCAAGCCAGCCGCGGCATTAGGCTAAAGCATTTGAACAGCGTAAGGCTCCCAACAATGCCCTGTTTAGCCAGGCTGGGATTAGACCATTAAGACCCTGGTGTCATGAACAAAGCTGGGTACTGGGGTTAAAAGAGAAAGCCAAGCTGGGATGCGCTTTCCTGCTCTCAACACATATCATCTCCAGGCCAGTGCACAGCGGCTTCGGTGTCAGCAAAACCCCCCCAGGCCCCGGGAGCAAAGGAGACCAGTGTGGGATGAGATGCAGGGCTCTGAAGGGGCACAGAGAGGGATTGGGGGGTGCTAGCACCCCACGGGGTGTCTGGAGTGGGCTGTGGAAGGCCCCAGGATGGGCTCATGGGGTTGCAAGGGTAGAGGCTCCCGACAGGTTGTGCCACCTGCTCTCAGGGGCAAGGGGCCCATCTCGGTGTCACTAGGCACCGCAGGGGGGAGCAGTGTCTGCCCACCGGGAGGCAAAGGGGTTAGCTCCAGGCTTGGCTCCAAAGTGTGGGGACTCAAGGGCCACCTAATGCTCAGAGGTGCCTCTGGGAAGAGCCCAGCACCCGGGGGCATGGCAGAGGTGGGGTGAGGGGCAGCCCAGGTAGGAGCTCTGTGCCCACAAGGAGCTGGGGGTGGGCAGGGACACAAGCACCTGTGGGACAGGCATGAGCCCAAGCCTCACGGATGCGGTCCATAACAGATGGTTGAGGGGTCCCCTCCTGTCTCCCTCGGGGACCTAGAGGCTGCCCCCTGTGCTATGAAGCCATTTTCCTTGGGGGCAACTCCATGAGCCTTAATGGACCTTCCAACACCTTTGCAGATGCAAGGCCTCGGGGATCGGCCAAACCTCCTACAGCCTGCCCTGGTGCCGAGGGGTGCCGGGGAGTGGCTGGGTCTCGCACCCGTCTCCTCTCGGGTCCCTGGGAGAAGCCAGAGCCTGCCGCGGGTGCCGGGTGCCAGGGCCAGATCACAGTGTGGAGAGCACCGGGGCGGCGGGTGGAGGGGCCTCACTTGCGGTGGTGCATGTCCTCCATGCTGACCCGGCCCCACACGCCCACCACGAAGGTCTCGATCTCGCACTCGTTGCTGCCTCGCGCGATGCGGAAGTAGCCGTCCTCTCCCCAGTCCTTGCCCCAGGAGTTGGCCGCCATCTGCCAGGAAGGAGGAAAAGCTAGTCAGCCGTGGATGCCCCAGGGCAGAGCCCTCTCCATGATGCCCATTCTTCCCCCCGCTCACGGCACCCACCTTAGGGTCGGTGCCACACAGACCCGCTGGTGCCTGACACTGAGCCTTGTGGCATCTAGCCACGTGCCTGTCCATCCTCATACACCAGCCCTCCCTCGACTGATGGCAAGGGCAAGGCCACATGCCCAGGGCAAGTGCCTCCTCAAGTGACCAGGGTCTGCGAAGCCTTGCAACATGATGAAAATACCCCCTAGTACATGGGGAGAGCCTCAAGCACCCGGCCACTGCCGGTTCCCTCCTGGCCACCCTGGGCTCCTGCAGTCTAGCTCGCTTTGCATTTCCAATGCCTGAGGGCACATCAATGCCAATGGCTCAGCTACGCCTGCTACCACTGCTCGGCCCCTGCAGCCAGCCCCAGCAGAGGGGAGGCATTTACAAGGGCACCTCTGCCCAGGATCGTGGGCACCTGCATTAAGGAAAAGGAGCCGCGCTCACCCAGTATTTCCGGCTGTGCCCATCAGGCGTCCGCTCTTCTCCCCACCTACAGCAGAAAGGGAAGGAGCAGGTCATTAGGCAGCTGGCAGAGATGCTCCCCTCTCCCCTCCCTGCTGACTGACCATGGACCTTTCCTCCTTGCAGGCAATGGGGTTGAAGCATGGCCCCGCCAGCCTTCAACAGCCCTTGCCAGGTCAGCTCATGCTGCAAAGGCAACTGCCCGTGTGCCCCCCTGTCTCCAAAACGGCCCAGCTGGATGGCTCCAGGGGCCGGATCCTGCCTGGGCACGTAATCCTGGAGCCACCAG
>JAGPOW010003022.1:1174288-1192295 GCA_030014935.1 Caiman crocodilus
TCCCAGTTCACTGCAGTCTTCTAAGTCCCTGAGACAGACAGAGGGTCTGCAGAGGTCACCTACTGCTCTGCACGCAAAGTCCATTGTTTGGCTCTCCTTAGTCACGTAGGCCTGTGTGTGCAGACCCTGGTGATCGCTCCATTTGCAAGGCTGCAGGCTGTCACCCCGTGGCTGTGCAGCACCTAGTGCCATCTTGCCTCCTGGCTCCCAGGCGAGCCTGTGATACTAGGCAGAGGCCTCGTCTGCAGCCTGCTTGAGCTGCTGAGGGCCCAGCTCCTCCTCCGGCTCCAGCACCCTGGGGAGCATCTCACTTGGGAGGCGGGGAGCGGCCAGTCCCCAAGTATATGCCCCAGGGGTGCAAAGCAGGTGTTGGAGGAGCACTGCTCCTCCGGTGAGCTGCGGGGCCAGCAAAGAGGCTGCCTAATGTCTGGGCTCCCTCCTCCTGGATCTCCCACAGAGCCAGCCAAAGGTGCCCTCCAAGATGAGCAGAGCCAGGCCAGGGTAAAAACCTCCTCCCTTGTCCTAACACCTCGAGGAGGCCAAGGGTCCCCGAACAGGGAGGGTTGGAAGCAGCCGAGACCCAGCCACCCCCAGGGCCGTGGGAACAGGGCTGCGGCTCCCAACCCAAGCCAAAAGCAACTGGGCTCACGCTCTCTTTTTCTGACACAGTGAAAGGAGGCTCCAAGCCAGCTGCACGGGGAGCCCACCCCTGCCCCACAACTGCGGGCTCGTAGCAAGGCCCTTTAGCTCCCAAGTGGCCTGAGCGAAGGGAGCAGAAACAGGCAGGCTCTGCTGCGGAAGGGGGTCCTCTCCCCACCGGGCTGGGGGCTGTCGCAAGAGCAGCGCGCCCTGCCCACCTTGGGCATTGGCTCCCAGGTGCTGTCAGTGCCGGGAGGGGCTGGGCACGGCTGCGTGGATGATGCCCCATCGCAGCCCTCTCCCTGCCAACCAGGGCAGCTGCATCTGGGTCACGTAATTTCAGGGAAACCCCTAAACCAGAAGGACACGGACTTTCCTGCCCGGCCTGCAGCCTGCTGCCTCCCCTGCTACATTTCCACCTCTTCCGGCCCTGGCTTATCGCGGCCCCAGTCGGGTCAAATCGAAGCGTGGAGAGACAAACAAAAAGGCAGCGCACACAATAGCCCGAGCTGAAATAACGTCCTGTCCTGTCCTGGACAGCCTGGATTTCCGGCTGGCCTTGTCCCTTGCTGGGGGAGGGAGAGGAAAAAAAAACAGCCCCCGGGATCACGCTAGGAAAACCTGAGTCGTGACAGCACTGAGCTCCCGCTTGCATGGTGCAGTGCTGGGCGAGAGCAGAGCCCCCCTTCGCCCCCAGCGGACGGGCTGCTGGTGATGCCTGGGCGCTGCCGGGGGTGGCAGGGCTGGGAGGTGTCTGGGGTCCCGTGGCATGCGGCCAGGCTCCCGCTGCTGACTCGGCAGGCACTGGAGTGTGGGGGCTGCAGGGCCCTGGTTTCCCATGGGAAAGAAAATCCCACCCTGGGACTGTGAGGCTGAATGTGCTGAGCCGGTGGTTTTAAAGGAAAGGGGGGGGAGGGGGGCTCGCTGTCCCTCTCCTGGTGAGCCTCTGCCCCTATCTCTCTCCCTTCTCCCCCCGAGGCTGCCCCCTTTCACCTGTCCCACTGCCATGCAGAAAACAGGGCTGCGAGCTGATCCTGTGCCCTTCCCCGTTCCGGTGCATCCCAGTACACGCAAGGTCATGCATGTGCCTCCATGTGAGCAAGCCGCACACTCGCGCGGGCTGCTGCATGTTCAGCCATGCATGTAGCCGGTGCTCACATGCATGGTGGGGGGCTGTGGACATGCGCCCTCGGCATTCAATGATGACATTCCCTCTCTGGGCACTGGAAGGCTCCTCAGGGCTTGCTCTCCGACCTGGGAGCTTGCACTACAGGCGGCTTGCTGCTGGATACATCTGGCACTTTCAGCATTTCTGTAGGGGCCTCAGCAGCAGGAGTCCCAGCTAGGCCTGCAAAGCATGGAGCTACTGCCTTTGCCAGGGATGGCCCCTGGCATCCTAGCCTTGCTCAAGCAGGGGAGCTGGTTAGGCACTGGGTCCAGAGGGACCCCAGCTCAGAGTCCCTGAAGGACCATGGTCATGTCTCTTAATCTGCCCTGAGTCTAGTTCCCCATGAAGCCAGGGGTGAGGCAGTGCTCCCGCACCCCACAGCCACGAGCTGCAGCAGCAAGGAGTGACACGGGCCACCTGAGCACAGAAACGTGCTTCGAGTCCCGATGTCTCTGGGACAGCAGCCCCAGGCAGGGCCCACGTGCCCCGGCCCAAGTAACCCCCATCGGCCCCCGGGCAGGGGCGCAACCGACTCACATGCAGCTCATTCATGTTCATGACGGTGGTGGAGGGGCGGATGGTGCCCAGGCGGTAGCGGATGCCCTCGTCCAGTGTCATCCCCCAGAAGCGGCTGTAGTTGGCGGCTTTCCACCTGCCGGACAACCCCAGGGAGGTGAAAGAAGAGCAGCGCTGAGGCACCCAGCCCTCCCTGGGCTCCACAACCAGATTGCCCCACGGGGAGGGCAGGAGGGTATTAATGTGATGGTGGCGACTTGGCCCAACTCTGGGCACTGCCACGTTTGAGAAGCCGTGGACCTCTCTCCTCCAAGCTCAGCTCAGCTCGTGGCGGGGTAGCCAACTCCGAGCTAGGAAGGAGCTGCCATCTCCTGAATCTTTATATCCCCGCTCAGTACCAGAGCCCCTGGACATCTCACCCGTGGCCCCAGTGCCTATCTCACAGGGGCCAAGTAAGGGACAGGGCCATGAGAAGGGAAAGCATTCACAGATTTTCCAAGAAAAAGGGTTTCCTCCCGAATAAACAGGCCCATTTTGCAGGTGTCTTGTGGCTGGACATCTCCAGCCCAGCACCTTTGCATGCACCCCTTGCAATTCTTACCCGTAATCCCCTCTGTTGACGGCCTCAATCATCCTGCCATCCATGAGGCAGGCGAGGTCCTCGCAGTCCCACCGGCCGTTGGAGCCGCAGGTGCTAGTGGAGGGGAGAGAATGGGGTGCTGAGTTGGATGCACATCAAAGCAGGACCCAGGGGGGCGGCAGGCATTGCTCCGTAGGGTTCCTTGCACCACGGGTGTGTTGTGGGCTCCAGATAGTGTGTTGCCTCCCACCCGCACCCCCTCCAAGCACACGGCCACCAGTCACGAGCGTGTCTGTGGCATGAGCTGGGGTGGGTCTGCTACCCAGTCACGAGTTCGAGAGGGGCCACCGGGCAACACCATAGTGCACAGACTGATATCGGCTCTGCAGTCTTCCTGCAATCCCCTGGCAAGCTCTCCCCTTCCCACAATCAACTGGGGGTCTTCCCTATCCCTGCATCTCCCCGCATCCCACATCTCTGCCGGCCGCTCAGAGCCACGGGATCGCGGGCTGGAGAGACCCTGAAGTCAGGACATAATCTGGCACGCTGACCTGCGGGTCCCTGCTGGCGTCCAGGAGGGCAAGGGAGCCTGGGATGAAAAATAATGAGCAGGAAAGTTAGCCAGGCTTCTGCTAACATCAACAAGCTCTGGGCTGGAGCCCAGACTGGGGAGGGGAAGACTTCAGGCCGCAGTTTCTGCAGCAGAACGAAGGTATCTGCCCGAGTTGAAGCCACAAGCCCCACAGAGCTGGGATTAGAGAGGCCCGAGGCAGGTACAGGGAGGGATCGGTGCCGAGGAGGGGGCATCGCTGCGTGTCCTGCTGCTGCTTCCCACTCCCACTTTGCCACGGGCAAGCCCGGAGCTGAGCTGCCCCCAGCACTAATTGCTCCCAGCACTTCTAGGCCCCGCCGGGCTCTGCTCCTTCCCCATCCGCAAGCCTGTGCTCCCCTTTGAGGAGCTGGCATGGTGGGCACCAATTAAAGTCAGAGCCAGGTGGGACCTGGGGCTGCAGGGAGCCCCTTGCCAGGCACTGCCAACAGGGGCTGCCAGTCTATCTGAGCCTTTCTTCCCCTGACAGCTGGCCAGACTGGGGAGTGGGCAGAAAGGAAGGTGAGACATGTCCTCTGCCCCTTGCCCTTCATGCCAGCACGCTGGGCTTTAGGGGACCGCTGCGCCCAAGGTCCTACCCTGCCCCCCTGCCAGGCTCCCACCACTGGACAGCTGATGTGCTTGGCAGCTTGGGCAAGTGGCAGCAGGCACATGGAGAGGACAGCACGAGTATCCCACACAAAGGTACATCCGTGTGTGCACACGCACATTCATATGTGCACATTTATGCATGCGCACACCTTTATCTGTGCACATGCATCCCCCCACCCTCCGGAGGGGAGAGAGTGCAGCTAGGAACACAGCCTGGGTGGGTGGAGGGAGATGAGCTGCCTCCCCCACTCAGGAGAGGTGGGGAAAGGAGCCCCTTGCTCCTGTACCTCCTCAATGCCAAGAAACGCTGCTCTCCTTCCACCCCACCCCAGGCTCCCTGGGGCCGAGAGATGCGTGGGTGCCCAGACAGAGGCCTCTAGCTATAGCTATGCACTGCATAGAGGGTGGAGACAGAAGCCATCCACTCCAGACACCCCCACCCCAACCCGCAGCCAGCAGTTTGCAGCTGGGACCAGGTCCATCGGGGTGGCCACCCCCGGGGCAGCGCTGCCCCCCCGGGCCCAGCATTGCTCCTGTGCAGGATCACCCAGAATGGGGGGGCATCCTCTCTCCCGGCAGCCTGTCGGATGCTCAGCCCGTGCCTCGGGGCTGGAGCACCAACACCCATGAGGTAATGGAAAAAGCCAGAGTTCAAATTCCAGTGCTTCTAAGATGCCTTATAAAAGCCCCCTCTCTCCCCCCTCCAGTGTTGCTGTTTGGTTTCTATGCGCACCACGCTGGCAGTGCTGCACCGCGATATTAACCCCTGCAGGCTGGGAACGGCCCGTGCCAGCCGCCAGCACCTGCAGCTTTGGAGCAGGAAGCAAAGGAGGGCACCATGCCCCGTCCCCGACGCCCTGAGCAGCAAATGACTTCCCTTGAGACCCACACTGGCTCGTGCCATGGCTGTGCTGGCCGTGTGCTGGGAGGGAGTCCAGGTGGGAAAGCACACGCGGTCTGAAGTTCACAACACGCCCCGGGTGCAGGGAAACTCTGCACAGCAGATGCAGGTGCTGGGTGGGGGGTGGAATGAGTGGGCCTGGATCTGTTTCCATGAAACCAGTGTAAATCTGGAGCAGCTCCACTGAAATCAAGGGAGTCACTCCAGATTCAGGCTGGAATCTAATTGAGGACTGGCTTTGCACGATGCACTCCATCTCCAGTTTGTCCCACCAGCCGGCCCACTGTTACACCCTGGTTTTCTGTGCATCCCACCTAGAAAAGACGAGGCATCTGCTCTTGGCAGGGAGTGGGGGGGCAGCCCTTTGGTGTTAAGCCTGCAAGCAGACCCTGCACAGAAGCACACACATGCGATTTGACTTCTGATGGGCATGGCTATCGCCAGTCTAAGACAAGAGCCCTCCAGGCCCGCAGAATATTTGCTTTCTGTGCATGGAGACACAGCGGAGCCAAATCTGCCTTTCCTATCTCCAGTTTCCAGGATTCCAGAAATGCTTTTGCAAAGTGTTTAAAGACAAACCCCTGATGCCTGGAACGAGCTCGTGCTGGGCGGCAGAGAAAGGCTGTTCCTTTACCGCACCGCTGCACGTTGCAGAGGGCAAAGCATCCAACACCCCTCTCCCGGGCCAAGGCACTCCCTGCCACGTGTAATGCTCTGCCCCCTCTGTCCTCAGCAAGGAGTCGTTCCCCCAGCCTAAAGTCACACAGTTGCAAGGGAGGCTGTGATCCCTTTCCCCCCTCTATTAAATATATGCTTTGGATGCTTTAAAGACAAGCCCAAGCCCTTGGGGGCCCAGGGAGTAATTAGCAGAGCCCGGCAGGCAGGCAGGACCCAGCACAGGCACTCACCAGAGGTTGCAGTTCTCTCTGTACGTGGCTCCGACCGGGTACTTGTGTCCACCACGGACGCACACTGGGCAGGAGAAAGAAGCCATGGTGAGACGCTCTCGTGCAAGGAAGCGTGTGAGGCAAGTGGCCTCACTCCCTCTGCTCTCAGCGGCAGCAGGATTGGGCCCACACCCAGCACGGTCAGCCGTGAAGATGGGTTGAGGGCAAGGTCTTCCCCGCTGTGCCAGGGATCGCATGTCATGATGGAGCAGAGAATGGCCTCGTTGGCAAAGACACTGCTCTGGACAACCTTCAGGCCACGGAGCAGGACTGAAGGGGCATGGCGAGAGCAAGGCAGCAATGCCAGGTCCAACGGGGAAAAGCCCACAATGAAGCTGGAGGGGAGCGTGCAAACAGCGTCCCTTAAATCCTGCTCAGGGACGCTCCCAGCACCCCTGGGCCAGGCTGGGGAGAGGACAATGCGTCCCACGACATTATTACTGCCAGTTCTGCTATGAAGAGGCCCATGAACTTCCAAGGACCTAGGCCTCTGTGAATAAACTGTCCCAACTCACCTGCTTTCAGCCTCATATCACAGCCTGGGGCGGCTCTACCCCCTAGGTCAGGCTGTAGCTTGGCCCTGCCTGGCAGCAGATGGCCTGGTCCGGCTTGCTCTGGAGCGGAGCTGTGCAGAACCGGGAACAAGCATCCACCTGGCTCCCAAATCCTACTCTAAATGCCGGTGCTTCCCCCCCACCCCTGGGAGCACCTTCAGGCTCGAGTGCACTTCCACTCGCTCACCGAGGTCCAGGGAGAAAGAACAAGGTCACAAGGGGGGGGCATAGAAGAGCAGGGCACTCGACAGCTTTGCAGAGTCCCCACCCAGTGCTTTCACCCTGTACCATGCCCCCAGACTAGCCCATGCGCCTATTTCCAGCTGTTCCAGCTTCGCTCCGCACTACCCAGTGCTGATCTCCGGCTTCCCAGAGCATTAATCGGTTCAATGCCTTCTTGGAGGTGGGGAAGAGGCAGGTGCTCCCACATCCTGGCTGTGCAGCTGCCCCTCTGGTCTAGCTGATTGCACTGCAGCCCCTTGCCCCTCTCCTCTCCCTCCCTCCCCCAGGGTCTGTTGGCAGCCGCTGCCCAGAGCGCAGCCAGAAACTGCTTTATCATCCACGGGATTGCCGACGGAGGGGGCATGACCCCGGCTGGCTTGGGGTGTGATGCCGGGGGAGTTAAGCATGTCTAAGGTGTGACACGCTCCTGCAAACATGGGGCGCTTGCGTCATTGCCTACAAGGGGCATTCGCAGGATGACCTAGCGTGCCAGGCTGCCAGGGCACGCAAAAAAACTCCTAGATAAAGGAGCTAGTGACAAATGCTTCATCCCTATGTATGAGCTGGCTCCGGTCCTCAATGACTTCTCAGAAAGAGGCCTGCCACAGGCCCCCGAGGCAGGGACCTCCTGCAGTGTGGGGACAAGTCCTGCTCGGGTGAGTCAGTGTGGTCACAAGAGTCTCAAGCCCACAGTGCTGAACTCAGCCCTGGACATCCACAAGCACCAGGTCCTGCTCACTACAGAAGCCCCTGTGGCCCCATTTCCAAGGGGATGGGTGTCATTGGTGTCTTGGCCCCTTCTTCCAGGATCACTTCCCTGGTTTTTAAAGCAAATGGGGGATGCTTGTGCCCCAACTTAGCCCACAGGGCGCCACAGTCAGAGCTGCCTTGCCCTTGCCCAGTAATAGCCACGCCGCACCCATGGGCAAAGCAACCCAAGGCTGGACACAGCATTGGATTCTGCCTCCGGCTACACCTGGCTGCAATTTGGGGGCTAGGGATCTGCCAGGTTTCTCCAGAGTGTGAGGATGCAGAGGGGTTACCAAAGGGTCAGTGTGTAGCGTGCAAAATCGTGCGGCTCCATGGAGGACGTGGATTGATGCCAGCTAACCAGTAAGCCCCATGCCCCTACACACAGAATATGCTGCGCCACCTCTCACTTCTAGCTGAGCCTGGTCCCAGGGTCTGCACAGGGGGAAAGAGGATCTTCTCCTTTTTCACCAGGATCCCTGCACCTGGCACCTCTGGAGGCACGGCTTCTCACTCCACAGACATCCAGAGCCGGAGGAAAAGCTCCTGGCGACTCCCCGCTTCCCACCGCCCAGCGCAGAGAAAAGCAGCTATTGTGTGTGCAGAGCTGCCGGCTCACAGCTGCGGGGGAAATGACCACATCCTCAGGGGCCCCGCGAGACGGGTGACCAGGAAGGCCCCATGGACAGGAGTCAAGGGCAGCGTGACGCAGAGGGGAGTGGGGGGCTAGGCCACCCCGTGTCTGGGGATTGGCCCCATGCATGGGATGGAGGGAGGGTGCTAGGGGCCACGCACCTGGCACTCTCCCTGACACAGGTGCCTGAGGCCTCCTTACCTTTCTGCACGGCGAAGGGCGGCTCGATGCCCAGGCAGTACTCCCAGAAGTCAGGGCAGCAGTCGGACACAGTGCGGTTGCAAAAGAGGTCGCAGTAGCAAATGGTGTCCAGGTAGGGCACGGTGCAGCCGTCGTCCCGCCCGTGGCAGCACGCATCCTTGCTCTCGCAGTACGACCCGCCGGCGTCACGGATACCCTGCTCGTGCAGGCCGGGCGCCAGCTCCCGCCGCGTGCGCCCCTTGCGCCCCTCATGCCCCTCTGCCACTGCCAAGAGCAGCAGGAGCGTGAGACCTCGGAGCAGCCTCATCTCACCTCTGAATCTGCTGGGGGAAAAGTAGGATGGAAGGAGGGTGAGCCGGGGGTCTCCAGGCGTGGGACACCTCCCATCTCTGGGCATGAGTACCCGGCTCACGGCAGCCTGGCACAGCAAAGCAAAGGGGCGATACCAGCTTGGGGGGCTGGGATCCTCACAGGGGGCGGAGTGGGAGCCCAGGTGGAAACTGGTGGCTCTGACTGCTGAAGGGCCCAACTGGAGCTGCCCCAGCCCCAGGACTGCACGCATGGATCTGCCCCTAGGAACAATGAGCCCTTTCTCCCCCCAACTATGACACCCCCACTAAGGCAGCCAGCTCCCCACTCCCACGGGAGAGAGGGAAAGCTGTGTGCTGTTCCCCAGCCTGCAAGACACCCGAGTCCCAAAGAGGCAAGGACAAGCCGCACAGCCTGGCTGGGGAAGGGGCTATGGGCCATCTGGACCCAAAGGGCAATGGGATTGGGAAGGCCTAGGCAGTGGGGCACATTCCCTCCTTTCTCTCCCTGGGGAGATGCCGTCTCCCCAAGGCTGCGGGCTCTCTGGAGCTGCGGACCCATCCTGCAGGAGCTAGGAGACCAGGGGAGAGGAACAGGCAGGCGGGCTGTGCCCTTGCAGGTGGGCAGGTGTCAATCGCCACAGCACACGTGGTTTCCGAAGGCAGGTGCTGGAGGCTGAGCAATGACCAGCGTGGTGCTTCCCAAATCCTGCTTGGGGTGACAGCCAAATGCACCGGGGTTAGGGGAGGTCCGAAGACGCCGTGGGGAAGGCTCACAGCAGGTGAGACTGGTTGGCTCCAGGCCCAAGCTGGTAGACTGAGCTGGACACAAGACAGCCTGCATGGAGACCTGGCTGTGAGCTCTCTGCCAGCTTGCTGAAGGAGCCAGCTGCAGTTCCCGACACGGCCAGACCCCACCACCCTCCACCTGGTGACAGGATCTTCCTAGAGCTTCCATGTCAAGAAGAAAGAGGTTGTTTCTAGCCCCGCCGGTTGCAAAATAAAACCTGGGAGAAGGGTCCCTGAGCTGCCCCGCTGCATCCGGAGCCCCTGTCTTATTTCTTCCCTATGAGCCAGGAGCCTGGCACCTTTGGGCTGCTGCTGGCTTCCCCTGCAGATCAGGCAGGGGCCAGCAGCCGTGGTGCTGCCTGCTCTCCCAGCAGCATGGCACGCTCGCGGGGAAGACAGTCCGATGCAGAGTGCAGCGGTTGCTGCCTTGTACTCGAGTGAGGCGGCTGCTTGGAAGGGAGGAGAGCTCCAGGGTACACGGTGCTCCATGAACCCAGGGCATGGGCAAGGCTGGACTTCACACACACCCTGAGCATGCAGCCGTCGGGTTGGGGCACAGCCAAGTGGGGCCAGGCAGGAATAAGGTGATCTCAGCCTGTGACTCAGACCCCTTGGACTCACAGGAATGGCACCAGCCTGGAATGCAGCCTGTCAGCTTTCCCCAGCCCCCACCACGCTGCCCGCTCCCTAAGTGCGCTCAGCCCCACTGCTCTGGAGGGCATCAGCAAAGGTGGGAGCCTGGCTCCGTGCCACCTGTCTCACGGTTACAAGAGAGGAGGCAGCCGGGGACACAGCTCTCTCTCTGCCCCATCCGGAGGGCAGCCGGGGGGATGGAGCCCCGAATACCACAGACAGGCACATGGCTGCTATTGCCATGGCTTTGCCCATCCTACTGAGTAGGGGGTCCTTGCTGAAACCCCTAGGCTTGTCCACACCATCATGCCCGCTTCCCAGCATGGCACAGTCAGGGGGTGTCTAAGTCCACATCGCTCCGGTGTACTTAAATCAGTGCCATGCTCAGCGTGGACACAAGTCTGCTTTCAGAGGAACTGGTTTCAGCTCCATTTCAACCTGCTCTGTTGAGCTTCAACAGCCTGGACCTAACCCAGCTCCCAGGGCACCTCTACCCTGCTGGGTGCAGCCCCGGTGAGCCGTAGGCAGGCTGGTACAAGCACTGATAGCAGTGGAGATGCAAGGGCATGGGTGTCCCGGAGCCACGCTGTGCCAGCCTACAGCAAAGCCACGTCACTGCCACCTTTGCTCTGGCTGGGTTGTTCACCGTACTACGATTGCACACCATTCAGCACGGGAGACAGACCTCATGGGTCTGCACAGGATCTTGCTCCGGCTGTTAAACCACTTTAAAATCACACCTGTGGAGCAACTAGCACAGAGGTGTCGAAGGCACGGTCCACGGGCTGGTCCTGGGTCTTGAACTGACCCACACATGCAGCATGTGCTATGCCAGCTTGGTGGGCACATACTGTACGTGGTCCCCATTCCAGGATCCATGATGCACACAGTACTCATGCAAGGATCCCCACCTTGCGTGCTAAATCCAACGCCCGGGGCACCCGCTCCACCTGGTCACATGCAGTGCAGTCCTGGACTGGCCAGAGTGAGTGTTGGATTTGGCATATCGAGGGGTCTGTGGGCCTGATCCGGACCCTGACCCAACCCTATGCCACCCATCTGTGCCAGATGAGTTCAACACCCCTAAACTAGCACAACACTCCTCACCGAAATCTCCAGGCTGTGCTGTGTGCAGATGCTGGTTTGGGATAAGGAGGGTCCTTCTCTGACCGAGCCTTAGGTTCTGCTTCTAGATTAAACCCATTAAAAAGAAACCATAGGTACCAAATTCCCAAAGCGATTTAGGAGCCTAAATCCCACGGCAAGTCTAGAAAAGCCCTGCCTCAAACTCACAGGGCAGCTTTGAATAATGTTATCCTGGGCGAGGTCAGCGCCCATGGGCAGATTTGCTCCCAGATAGCTACAGGGTTGAATTAACCCAGCGTGCTTCTCTGGGCAGCACTTCAAGCACAACCAGCTGTTGCCTGCTCACTGCAAGCATGAACCCCCCGGCCGGGACCCTCTTCTGCACCAGCATGCACAGTCCTGGTCAGATGCCTGCTGTTCTTTGCCCCTTTCCTCAGCCATGATTGTCTGTCTGATCTGTCTTGGCATGGCTCAGGGACGTGTCCAAACTGAGCTTGCTGGCTCCTGGCCCCCAGGCTGGGGGCTCCGACAAAGCTGTGCATAGGGCTCCAGTTGGGAAGACTCAACTGCTGCAGCAATTAACCCCCATGCAAAGCAGCATTTAGTGCCGGCTGTCAAACCACAGGCACGTTCCATCCCAGAGGTTGTTGCATTTTGCCGGTAGGTTAATGACCCCTGTGCTGCCTTGCGGTGTAGTAACTGAACTGCATTTCAGCGGCGGATAAAATCCCTCCTGCAAATACAGGGCTGAACTCTGCTCTCCTGCAACCCCATGGAGCTCAGTTTGGGTGAGAAAAGCTGGATAATAGCTAGACAGTCCCTTGGGTCTTTGGCAGGACACAGCAGGGGGGGAACTGCTCTCCAGGAAAGGCCTGATAGTGAAAGCGGGTGGATTTCTGCCCGGACACACCCTGGGTTCAAAGTTTCCTAGCTGGCTGCTTGGGGACGTGGAGTGCTTCCCCACCGCGCCGTCACTAACCACGCCGGTGAGAAGTGAGCTGGAAGCAACCCCAGCCTCGTGGCTACCCCAGTCCCTCGCAGTTTGGGGGGGCTCCAGCTTTCCCAGCAAGCACACCCCTTCCCAAGGGTGCGTCTGAAGTGTTCGATGAGCCTCCCCAAGCAGGCAACAAGCAGCTGGCCCTAAATCTGAGCTTTGCCATTCGGAGCCAGGGATTTCAAGCCCCCAGGTCCCCATGTCCCCCGCTCCCCGGTGCTAGCACCCCTGAGCTCACAAGCTCCTGCCTGGTGCCCGCTCCTGCAGAAACCAGCTGTCCAGACTCAAAGGCACGTGTGAGAGGCAAGTCCCAGGAAAGACAGTCCTACCTGGACGGCTCCTTGCAGCGAGACACCCGGGATTGCCAGCCAAGACCTAGCCCTTCTCACTGGGTGCCTGTAGGCAGCAGCTCCTCCCTCAGCCACTCCTCTCTCCGCTCTGGGGCCAAGGGGCTAGGGCGCTCCTTATGTACAGCCGCTGTTCAAATGCTTTCCATCCCACCTCCTGCTTTGCTCATTAGCGTCTCTGAGCCGGCCTCCCTGCCTGACAGGGCGGCCGTGGGAAAGGCTGATGCGCTCACATGGGCAGGAGAGACCCAGACCAGTGGGGAAGGTACGGCATGCCCTGGCTTCGGGAAGCAGGGCCCTGCATCCCCCCCTTCTCCCTGTGTCCTATTGCCCCCTTGCTGGGCATGCAAGGCTGCCCCTCCACCCCGATAGTGGCTGGGAATAAGGAAGCCTTATGAGATGCCAGGCAGGAAGTGGGGGGGGGGTTGGCCCCGAGTGGAGAGGGAGAGGGAGAGGGGTATGGGAGCCAAGAAGCCAAGTGCCCCAGGACTGCGACTGCATTAGATTTGAGAGGGGAAGGGGCTGGATTCTGCTCTTGCTGAGACTGTTGTAAGAGCAATGCAACACCAAGGATGGCCACGGAGCCCCTGCCCCGCCAAATCGCCCGGCTCCAGCTCCTCCGATCGAGGGCAGAAACCACCCACACCAACGTAGGGCTCCCCAAAGCATGGGAGTTAAGGGTGCAGCCCGCCCCCATACCCCAGCCATGGATGCTGAGGGCTGGTCCCCAGCTATGGAGGCTGCCAGGCTTCCTTGTAAGAGCAGAGATGCAAACTGAGATGCCCAAACTCCACGTCTCTGCCACCGAGTCACTGTGCAGCCTTGGGCGAGTCCCTGCTATGCCCTGTGCCTCAGTTTCCCCCTCTGTCACAGCCAGATCTCTAGTTACTCACTTTGGCACTTCGCCCCCCCCCCCCCCAACCGAGAAATTGCACTGTTCCAAAAAAGGGGTCAGGGGCTGCAGCCTGACCTCAGGAGATATGCCCAGTGTAGGCCAGAGGCCACGATTACACTCCCACCCCAGACGACCCACACATCTCTCTGTTGCTGCACCCCAGCCCTTCCAGAGAGGGGCACCCCAGAGGTCCCCACCCACCGCTCTGCTGGCACAGCGCAGCCCCAACCCACGGCCCTCCCCGCCATGCCAGTCCCAGGTCTCTCCTGAGCAGAGCCTGCCAAACGCAACCCCAGCAGAGCAAACCTCCAGGCATGGCTAAGGGAGTCTGACCCAGGGCATGGAAAACAAGTGGGGCATTGAGGAGTGGGAGGGAGAGGAAAAGAGGGGGAAAAGCCAAACCTGCACCACAGGAGCACTGATTTTACCATAGCTTCAGTTTTGCTAACTTTGGGTACCAAGGGCTTCTTCTGGCAGAGCCTGGGCTGGCACGGAGGCAGGTTGGGGAAGGAGCAGGGCTGTGCTGCTTGGCTCTGTGCTATCTATGCCAGTCACTGTGGCATCAGGGCACCTGAAAAGACCCCCCCCCAAATGTATCAAACATGACTCCAAGGAGCAGGTGGCACAAATCCCAGCAAAGCACCCTGCCTACAGCCCCAGAGGCACAGGGAGGCCAGTGGCCACAATGCCCTGCAAGCTGCATTCAGGGTCATTTATTTGCACGCGCAAAACTCAGGCCCGGAGCCCTTTGGCAGTTGGCAAAATACCCTTGAGGGCAGGGGGATTCTTTGGAACAGGGGTTTGGGGGGGTGACGACCCCTGCCCACCTCCTGAGGAGGGGGCCAGTGGAGTGCTGGAGTCTCCAGGGCAGGGATGCTTCTGTGCAAAGCATCATTTGGTCCTTGGGAGCTACCACCAGGTATAGCCAGCGCCCCCCGAGTCTGCTGCAACACTCAGAGGGCCACGATGCCATGATCTCGCAGCACGACACACCTTCACTCCGTGGCCTGCCCCTTACAAACGCACGTGCCTTTGCATCCTTATGCCTGCAGCAATAAGTGCTATCATTTAATTTGAGGATGCTGGTGATTGGGAGATGGTCCCTCGGTTAAATAAGCCGTCAAGCAGAGAAATCAAGGTGCTGCAAAGGCTGGTCTACAGCTCCACAAACAAAGGTGCTGGTCGGTTTTCCTGATACATACCCCTTGCGGTCTGAACCCGGTGGGCATTACAGAGCTGCACCTTGGGATGCAAGCTGCACCCAGCAGGCATGGTGGGGACACCAGCTCCTGCAAAAGGTGGGGCTGCAGCTGGACCCTCTGCCAGGTGTGCTGGACATGGCGCACAGGTGCTGGGGGTCATGCATTAGCTGCAGCCGTCTGCCCAGAGCAGGAACAAGCTGCCAGCCCTGACAAGCTGGCCTCTCAGTTCACTTAGGCACAGGGTCTAAAAGGGCCAGCACCCGAGACCAAGCACTGGCCTCATCCTGTTCATGAGGCTCCACTAAGGCCATGCTTGGTACCACAGGGCTCCATCGGGAAGTGGTCATTAGGTCATCTGGCCTGCAGAGCCCAGCCAAGTGCCCTCCTGCTGGACCCCAGCTGGATGGGAGCCCCCAGGCTGCTGCCCCTTGCTGCCCCGTGGGGGTTTGAGCACGGGATGGTCCCTAGCAGAAAGGGACCAGGCATGGATGAAGAGATGAGCTCCGAGAGGCGATGCATGGCAGGGAGCCTGGCATGGCTGCTGCAGAGCTGAGCACCCCTGCTCGGCCCCCTGAGCTGCCCATGGGAGGCCCCATCACAGGATGGCAGTGCCCGGCCAGGCTGTGGTTGCACAATGGGGCTTGAGCCTCTTGGTAGGGGAAGGGAAGACGAACTGAAACTGCTGCCCCAGGGGCCCTGTGTGACAATCGGAGGGGAACCGAGGGGTCTGGACCGTGCCAGAGCCGCAGGCACCGGCCTGACTCAGCCTGTGCCATGGGCAGCTTTGCGAAATTGCTTGCAGATGCATTGAGTCATGCGGGGCTTGCGGCCACAACTCAAGAAGGCTTCATCAGTCATCGGGCAGGGGGCAAGGGCAAGGGCAAGCCAAGAGGGCAGCTGAGGCCAAGCTGCCTTCGTCCCCTCAGGGCATCACGCGCAGGAGGTGCTGAACAAGCTTTTGTCAGCCCCACGCATCAGGAAGCTGATGCATCAGGCGGTGGGGGTGTCACAGATCCCAGCTGGACATCTGGGGCAGGGGTGGCGAGCCAAAGAGCCATTTGGGGGCCTCTAGCTGGCACCGTGAGTAGAGGCTGGGAGCCTCAGAGGGGTCCAAAGGGAGAGGGGACGTGGGCTTCAAATCATCTGCCTCAAAGGGAACAAAACAAGCCCTCCCCTTGCAGTGCAGGGCACATGACACACGCAGATGGGCCGTCTCTGCCTGGGACAGGGCAGAGCTGCTGGTGCAACCGTACACCTACACACATGCACGCCTACCACTCCCCAGCTGGCATGGATTTGGCCAGCTGAGCCCTGTCCCCAGGCCTGGCCTGCAATGCCCAGCACCTGGGCCATGGTGCCCCCTATACACCTGCCTGCTGCTCCCCCCTTCCCGGGCTCCCAGCAGCATTGGGAAGGGGGTGTGCACCCCGCAGATGGTCCGCGGGCCACAGGAGCCGATTTCTCAAAGCAGCTGTGTCCCCGACACACAGACACTGCTGCTTCTTGGGCGTGCAGGGACCAGTCCTGGCCGGAAAGGCTCACTGCAGCGGTGGAGCTGGAGCATCCCCAGGAGTCGCTGCCAGACAGGGTATAATTATTTTAACCCGCCCCTGGCTGCCCCGGGCAGATGGCAATGGGGCTGGAGCATTACACGGTGGGGGCAGGTGGGATGGCACAGGGGTCATGCCATGGACATGTCCCCTCCGGGGCCCGCGCAGGAGACTGCAGGCCAGCAGAGGAGGAAGGCGAGGCACGGGGTGGGGAAGGGACCTCCCCATCTGCAGCAAAGCAGCTGTAGAGGCACGGGACCAGCCAAGCGAGTCCGAGCAGGGTCCCTCCCACCCAGGCTCCTGCCTGAGATGAATCGCCAGCCCCACTGGAGGGTGCCGATGAAGAGGGAAAAGCTGCCCCTAGGGCCCTTTCCTGCCTGACCCCAATACTCGGGGTGGGCTGGTGCCCTGGAGCATGAGAGCTCAGATGCCGCCAAACCTCCTGCTTCTTGCTTTAGCCTGGGGTAGGCACAGACGGGGATCTCTGGCTGGAGCAGGGCTGGGCTCAGTGGACTCCCTGCCAGCCTAGACCCATGCAGCCTGGTGGCCCGCACCGTACCGGGATGGAGGCTGCCCCAGGCCCTGTCTCACCAGCTGAAGCACCTCAAAGGTCTTTTCCTGTGCTAGCAGTGGCGCCGGCGGCAGGAGAAGACGCGGGGTGGGTGTGGGTGTGCGTGTCAGGAAGGAACCGTCGGCTATTCTGAGCCCTGCAGGCTCTGGCATGGACTCACATGATGACGAAGGGCAGGGGGAAGCCAGGGACAAGCACAGCCTTTCCAGGAGTCCCTTGGGAGGGTGAGGGCCACTGGCTGCCAGGACATCCCTGGGGGGGCACTGAGACGGGGGTTGCATGGTTGCAAAGCTTCCTGCAGCCGCTTGCTCGTTGCATGAGTTCCCCTGCCCCAGCACCAAGATGCAGCCACCTCTGGGGTGGGAGCCAGCAGCTGCTTGGTGGCACACAAAGTTATGCTATGGGAAGGATCCCACAGCCGAGTCCAAGTGTGAGCCCATGGCATTAGCAGCTTTGTCCCAAAGCTACCACTGCCATTAGCATCTCTACCCACTGCCCACAGCCCCCACAGCTCTTGGGGGACCCCCGTCCCGGCTCTGCGCCAGCCTGGGCAGCATCCCCTGGTGTTTGCAGAGGGTCCCTTGTGGGGGCTGGAGGCTGCACTCAGTGCCTGGGGTGGAGGGGTGGGTGACTCATGTGAAGCAGGGCTTCTGGAGAAGCACCGCTCAGGTATTTCGATCCCCTTTCACCCTCTTCCTGCCTTTGTGTCACTGCTAGCAGGACGCTGGGAGCACAGGGGGCCAGGAGGCACATGAGTAACTCTTCCTGCGTGGGCATTTTCCATGGTGTCAGCTGGAGCTTTGACCTCTGACTCAGCTCCAGCTCCCCTACCCCAAAGGATGCAGCGCTCGGCCTGCCTTGACCTCGGGACACTGGGGCCCCAGCCTCGCCAGCACGCTGGGAGACCCTGGAGACCCAGGCCGGTCAGGAGGAGGGCATTCCAGCAGGAAATCTGTAAAGCCAGACTCGTGCCCTTTGCACCCCACTGCTCCTTCCTCGGCCCTTTGTAAACTCAGGCAGCTGAACTGCCTGCCTCGGGAGAGAGAGATTTGAGGCCATCCACCTCCCCGCACCCTTACCAGGGCACCTTGCTGAACAGGATGCCCTTGCCCTCCAAAGCAGGTGGGGTAATGTGGCTGTGCCATGCAGAAGTGGGGCGGTGGGTGAGTGGGGCCGGGGAGGGGAAGGACCCAGTCCAGTAGGAGATACCCCAGCCCACCTCACAATATGTGAGAAGTGGGGGGGCGTCCTCACCTGGCAAGTCCTGCCCTGTCCTTGTGTCTGGGATCCCTGCAGCGCACCCCGGGCACGGCCTGGAG
>JAGPOW010003022.1:1193733-1215868 GCA_030014935.1 Caiman crocodilus
CACACACACACACACACACGTATAAAATTCAAGTTCAGTCCTTCTTGGCAGCCTCCTGCTTGGCGCCTTCCCACCCAGGCACCCAGCTCACCTCCAGAGCAGCTGGCAGAGGTACAGTCTCTGCAACCTGGGACCGGGGCCGTGCCAGCTCTGTCCTGCCTGCATGCACCCATCTAAACGAGCCCAAGGGTGGGCATGGGAAGGGGATGACCTGGAAGCCTGAAAGCACCCAGACAGGAGCTACCCAGCCTCCAGAGCCCTGGCCCGGTTGGGAAGCCCCAGGGCCCTGGCATCACAGGATCTGCCCCTGCCTCCAGTTTGAGCCAGCCAGGTGAGGGGCCTGAGCTTCACCTTGGAGCCTTGCCCGCTTAGAGCAAGATAGGGCAGGTGACGCACGTACCTGAATCTCCGCTGCCCTGCTAAGGAAGGCTGCGTGCTTACCTACGGCTGTGAAGCACAGGGGGAGGGGGGTCATGTCACAGCTGGGGACGCCTCCAATTTAGCACGGCCCCACCGCTCGCTCACGCAGCCGCCCCAGAGCTCCAAGGGTCCGGATGATGGCTCCATTGCATGCTTCCTCCTTTCCAGGCGCCGCGGCTTCCTGGCTAGCTGTGGGCAGCTTCCTCGGCTGCCGGCCCAGCACCAGAGATAACGGTGATATGGCATGGGAGATGCCCCTGCACCTAGCTGTGTGAGTGGGGGAGCAAGTCAGGACGCCTGGGCTGGGTTCTCCCCGCTCCTGCCGGCAGGTAGAGCCAGCCGGGAGTGGGCGGCTGGCCCTTGGGAAAGGCAGACCTGCTGAACCCAAAAGCTGCGTGGGAACGATGAGCTTGGCTGGGTCTGGCTGGGCTCTGACCGTGACCTGCCCCTCTCCTGGGTGGGACAGCAGACCTCTGAAGGCAGGCATGGCTTTGCCACACACGCCACCCCAGAGACAGGTACCCAGGACAGAGAGGCTCCCTATCCCAGCGGCAGAAGTGGCTCTGAGCTCCCCAAGCGGCTTGACACCCAACCCAGGGACCAGGGCACTTCCCTCCCGGCAGGGCCTGGGGCTGCAGCAGCTTGTCTGGGACTCAGCTACGGGCCCACATTGCCACCTAACGGGGGAACGAAGCAGAGACGCGAGGAATATCCTCCCACCACGTGATGAACACCCCTACCGCAGCCTGCGCCCTGCACCTGGGTCGCGCCGGGATGGAGGAAGAACAGGACACGCAGGCCACCGTCTACTTAAAACTTTAATGAAACAAATAAGTTAATAAGTTAATAAAGTGAGGTAACTATCATCATCGGGGGAACAAGGCTCATCGGGGATCCATCAGAGGAGGGTGGGGGGGATGCTGTTGTGTTTTTGTTCCTCGTTTGGTCGAAGCCGCCGCAATCTGCCCCCCTCCCCTGCCCCTCTCCCGCCACCACCCCGCCTGGACACATGAGACACGTGTGTGCAGCAGGGGCCGTGACGGGGCCAGGGCCGAGGGTCTCTGTGCAGAAGTCAAACACATGCATGAGCATGCAGGAGGTTCGGGTGAGACCAGCTCTGGTCGGCGCTCCTGGGGGGTGGGAGCAGGCAGCATGCACTACCTAGGCGTGAAATGCAAGCAGGACTCAGCTGAACAGATGGCCTCCCCCTGCCCCCTCACAGCCCAGCTCCCCGCCCTGGTGCTGTCAGAGCTGGTGGGAGCTACAAGGGGGCATTGATTTCTCTCTCCCCCACAACCCCGCTGAGCCCAACAGGAGGTGAAGGGAACAGAGATCCTTTTGCATGGAGCATGGGTGCCTGCTCTGCATCAAGGGCCTCAATATCCAGAGCACCCAGGGGTGCCGCTTGGTGAAAGGAGACCTGGATAGGACCTGAGCCAGGCCCTGGGATGGAGAGTGCTGGCAGCTCTGCCCGGGGAGGGTGGAGTGTAAGGGGGTAAGAGGCAGCTGGACACCCCAGCAAGCTGGACCCCCACCTATTATGGCAGCCACGCTTTGGGGGCGCTGGCTGCGCGCGGGGCAGGGGAAGACAGGCTGCAATGGTCCTGGGTGCACAGGGCATCTCCAGGATTCAGCTGGGTCTTTTCACCAGGGCAGAGCTGGCCCAAAAGCCCGGCTCAAGGCTGCCTGGTGGCCTGCGCTCCTCCGGGCATCAACCGCAGGCTGGGAGGGAGGTCAGCCTGGGAGGCGGCAGGCCCTGAGCCAAAGGTTGGGTGCTGTTAAAGCTACCCCCACCCCTGTGCCGAGGCACAGGGGTGGGGGTAGCTTGAACAGCTACACATAAATGCACATTCAGGATGCTCCCCCAGGATGCTCCCCACACCGGGTCCCAGAGGCAGGAAGGAGAGCCTCGCTAGGTCTGGGGGATGCCCACGGAGGCTCGTACCTGATGCCCCCAGCTGTGCCAAGGGGGTGGGCAGGGCAGGGCTGGGTATGGCGCACATACGAGCTGCCTGGGAAAACTCTTCACTGCTTGGGGAAGGGAGCTCACGGACACCCGGGACAGACCCCTCACGGGCACAGGCTGCCTGTCATGGCAGGTACGTGCCCCCCACATACACACAGATGTGTCCACCTGGTGCGGTGCAGGTGGGACCGGCGGGATTTGGGTTCGGAGGGGCTCAGGATCCCGCTCTGATGCAGCCAGCTCCCGTGCGTACTGGGATCACGTCCCACCTCCGAGGGCACAAGCCTGGGAGCCAGGACACCTGGCTTCTCAGCTCTGCTCCAGACCTGTCCCTTCCCCACGCCGGGCCTCAGCTTCCCCGTTCGCCTGCCTCGCTGCCTGTCTGGGGCTGGAAAAGGCCCAGCTATAATTCAAATAGCAAAGGGGGGAGCTGCTATTCTCATGTCGGGATAAAGTGGAAGAACATATAGGTAGGGCTGTGTGCACGTGTACACGTGCGCACATAGCTGCTCTCTGAGCGACCATGCCTGTGACCTTGAGGGGGGAAAGCCCCCATGGGAACAGCTCTACGTGCTTCTCTGGCTGCTGATAAAAACTAACGCCCCAGCATTTTCCCCATCAAATATACCGCGCTGAGCCCCGGGGGCCTGCTAGCTGCGGCTGTGAGCATGGGGACCCTTCCTCCATCTGTAAAACAAGTCAAGGGCCCTGGTCACTTCACTTCAGAAAACTTCAGGCATCTGATCATGGCAGAACAACGATGCCACGTGATTAAACGACTAATCAGACACCGATGGGGAGCAGAGCAGCCAAATGAAAAATCATGCAGCCATCAGCTAAAAGGTTTGCTGCAAATATTCATGAGTCTGGAGGATGCACCAGGGCATCGGGGGGCCTTTGGGAGCAATTTCCTCCCCAGATATGGTGGCGACGGGTCTTAATCTAGCAGGGAAGGATGGATGGGCGGAGGCAGCGGGGGTGAAGCACTGGGGCTGAAACCATGTGTCCAGCTGTGGGAGGAGCAATCCAGTTTGGGGAACAACCTCTGGGGGAGCGAGGTACGGAGGTACTGGGCACGCTACACTACCAGTGCCCGACATGCCACTTCGAGGCATCTGGAAGCAGAGGGGGAGCTGGGAGCCCCACGGCGGTGGGGAAGAGAAGGTCTAAAGCTATGCTACAGTGTTAGTATTCCTTCTCCTGCCTGCACATACACACATACACACACACACGCACACCCTCCTCCAGCAACGGACCTCCAGCCCACTGCATTTCCACGCGCATCACATGCAGCGAGGCCGGTACTTGGCCCGACGCGCGGATCTGCCCCCCAGGCAATGGGAGTCTTTCCACCAGGAGCAGAATCCCATCGTCCTGCGAAACCCAGCCACCGACAGGCGTGGGCTCACCCACTCACACCATGCACCCACACAGATTGATGCGTATTGCCAAGGCCGACGGGCTCGTCATCCCTACCCCCGCCGGGATAATAAGGTTGCATATTCAAACGTTGTTGCATATATGGTTACCCTCAGAGCGTGCATTGCTGTGCAGAAGGCTCCACTGTGCTTATAGTTACAGTCACGGCTGCAGGAGACGGTGCCCCTGCCAGCTAAGAGATAGGAAAGGTGGGGACAAACTCACCGGGCCTCCTCAGGGAGAACCCGGTCGTGCCCCAGCTACTTCCTAGACATAGAAAGAAAAAGAAAAGGAAAAAAAAAACACATTCAATTGAGTCGCAATGCCCCTTGTTTAGCACTGGAAAGGAAAGGGTTACCTAGCCTTGCATAGCTGTTGATGAGATCCAAGCTCCAGCTCCAGGGGTGACCCCCAGAGCCGGAGGGGTGCTGAGGACATCAGCGAAGAGGTCGGAGCCGCCCGCCTCGCTGCTGAGACGCTCCCGGCCAAACTTTACCCTGTTTCAAAGCTGACTCTGAGGTTGGCTCCAGGCAGAAGCCTCCAGCCAAAGCCACTGCTTGGAAGGAAAAGACCGGTGGTGAGGTCCCACGGTTCATCGCCAGCGGTACCTCCTGGCCGCGGGGGTGGCCACGGTCTCCAGACTCCGACGGCCGCCCGAGAGGCTGCGGGAGATACCGCGAGGGGCCTGGGCTGGTTCTGGGTGGCTTGGGACCCCTCCCCAATCTTCGAGGCCTGGGTTAAAATGCACCAGTCT
The DNA here is from genome assembly GCA_030014935.1 of Caiman crocodilus. Taxonomy (NCBI): domain Eukaryota; kingdom Metazoa; phylum Chordata; order Crocodylia; family Alligatoridae; genus Caiman; species Caiman crocodilus. The sequence continues at coordinate 1,198,293 of JAGPOW010003022.1, forward strand.
GGGAGCAGGCTGGGGTGGATCTCCCTCGGAAGAGAAGGCTGCCCAGGAAGACCGAAGTCTGGAGTCTGTCGCTTAAAACAAAGAGCATCTCAGCTCCCCGCGCAAGTCACTGGAGTGCCTCTTGCTAGGGGTGGTTTTGAGGGAGCAGGGGTAACCCTCGGCGAAGCCGCAAGCATCGTCCTCTCTGCCGCATCCCCGTCGTGGCCGCCGCGGGGCCACGTGGCTCTCCTCAGCTGAATACTAGTGGCTTAATAATTCCCGCGTGTCCAGGAAGGAAGACTTGTTCAAGTAAAATCAAGGTGCGTTGAGAACCCGTTCGACGAGGCTGGAGGCCCCAAGCCCGCCCTGCGAGTCCGGAGCCTGGCGGGGCCCGGGGTCAGCTTTCTCGCCTGCCCACGCAGCGCCCGTCTGTCTGCAGAAAGGGGGCTGCCCCTCGCCCCGGCTCTGCCCCGTCTGGGGCTGTCCCGTCCGTGCGAGGAAGCCCGCTCAGTCCATGTTGGTGCTGGCCGACCTGGAGATGTTTAGGGTCTGGGCAGACATGGAGATGTCCTCGTGGTCCACGGGGCTGTGGTAGTCGGAGGTGATGTCGGGGTCGAGGGCAGGGATCGGCATGGCGGTCAGGCTGAAGGAGTTAGTGGAGCCTTTCCGTAGGCACTGGGTGTAGACGCCCAGGAGCAGGTCCAGCTTGTGCTCTATGGACTGCACCTGGTGGGGAACAGGGAGGGAGGAAGAGGATTTCAGCCTCAGCTTGGGGCTGCAGGGGACGGGGTCCCCAGATTCAAGGGGCAGCGGGGCCGCACACAAGCTCTGGATGGCTGGGTTCAAGCCCTGCTGAAGTCCCACATGAAAGCACCCCTGGAGGACTCCTTGAAGACGTAGCTGCCTTGAGGGGACTGGGCTAAGCAGGCTGGGAGACCCCTGCCCGCCCTGTGCTCCTACGAGAGCAGGCACGAAGGAGCCGGACCCAGGAGGCAGGAACCAGGTCCACGTCACGGGCAGCCTGACGGAGAGATGGGACATTAGGGCACAACCACCATGGGACAGCTGGGACATAGCAGCATCAGGAGCCTGATTCAGTCCCCACCTCTTCTCTATTCAACCTTGCTGCCCCCGAGGCAGGAGGAGAACCCGGGCGTCCTAGCTCCTACCCTGCTCTTGCTGAAGAAAAGCACTGTGGTTGTAATGGGACTGTGGACCACGTTCTTCCACCCACCACTGGATGGACAGACAGACACCTCCCTCCGAAGGGGTGCAGCAGGAGTCAGGCATGTGCACGGGGCTGTGCCATGCTCTTGGAAGCCACGCTAGGCGCTGTGCATGCCACCCTGGCCCCCGGCCGTACCTGCTTCTCCACCTTGACCACACGCCCCATCATACTGAGCTCGTCCACCGCATCTGCCTCCAGCGCAGGCTTCTCCATCTTCTCCCGGAGCTTCTTGTCGATCGGCATGGCTCCCCTCCCTATGATCTGATCCACGCTGTCCGTGGGAAGCCAGCACATGGGGGCAGGGGGTTACTTCACTTTCAAAGGCTCGGGATTATGCTGGACAGGGCCAGAACCAGCCAGCCCTCCAGCTTCACATTTGGTCTTGAATAGGGACCAGAGCCGAGCAAGAGGCACAGCCCCTCACCGTGCACACAGCTGTATGATGCATGGACGCAAGATCCTTCCCATCCCCTGCGGGCACAACTCTGCCCGGGGCTGCAGCATCACGCACTCGGAGATGTCGCAGGGTAAGTCTATGCAGTGGCGTGAAGGGGAGACTGTAGCTGAGGCCGGAGCAGTGCAGATGGCATGCAGCATGGCCCAGGTTGCCCTGCTTGCCCGCAGCCCAGGACATGTGCTGCCACTGGTAGCCCAGCCGGGAACCCAGGCGGCCACGTCTCCACTGCTGCAGGATCCCTGCTAGCGAAGTGGAAGCCGGCCAGGCGGTGCCCCAATCGCTATGCCACACAGACAGACTTCATGTGGCCATTGTGGAAAGGGCCCGAGGGAAGGGGGCTCGGGCTCAGAGCATTAGCAGCTAATTGTCATTGTCCTTGGCCTCCTGGCCCCTGTCACTGGGGGTAGGGCCGTTCCAACCTAAGGCTGCCAGTGTAAAAGGCCACAAGTCTCTCAGTCTTGGGGCTTTATCCTGCTACCCATCAGCCTGGTGCTGGTCCTAGATGTAGGCATCAACAGGGAAGCCCCTAAAAACTCCAGAGAGTCTCTGGGCATGGAGAGATGAAACGGCTACCCCACTTCCCAAAGGAGCGCAGGGAATGGTACAGCTTCCCGACGGCTGAGTTTTGCACCATTTCCCCACTCATCCCCCCACCCCCCTGGAGCAGGTCATATGAGAGGCAAGCGCTGCACGGGAGGAGGCTGCGGGAAGGCAGCCAGGACCCCTGGGATGGGAACAGTTCTCCCCGCGGGATCCTTGTGTGCAGCAGGGGCCCCGTAGGATGCTCTCACCGTGACTGGAGGCTCTTGATGCGGCCCAGCATGTCCAGGTGCCCCGCTGAGTATTGCTCGATGACGTCCTTGACATCATAGGGCCTCAAGGTCTCCTTGAACTTCCTCTTTGCCACCAGGAACCTCAGGATCCTGGGGGGGAACACAGGAGGTGTGAGCCATGGGTAGCACCGAGGACCCCATGACTTGCCGCTTGCCTGGTGAAAGCACCCCTCTGGCTCAGGGGTTTGCCCCGGGGGACCATGGTTAACAGAAAGGTCTTCATCCCAGCCATCCTGCCTTGAGGGGTGGATCTCTGATGGGGAGGAGGGTCTCTGCTCAGGTACCATGCCTTTTGGAGTGGCTGGGGAGTGGCAGAGGACATGGCCCAGTGCAGACCCAGTCCCCAGGCTTGCTACCAAGGACAAAGTAAGGACCAGGAGCCAGGCGCGGGGATGGAGGATGGGTTCCTTGGGGCTGCCGCACACAACCTCCTTTTCCAGGCATCCTTACATCTGTGACTGCTGGCAGCTGGGTGGGTCTGGCAGGGAATGTGTCCTGCTTCGAACACCATCTCTAAACCCTCTTCTGGGGACAGGGCACTGGGCTATGCCCTGGGGCTATTCCTGCCACCCCCTCCCTGTGGGTGCAAGGCTGTGTCCTGCTCGGTACGCACTGCCCGCCTGTGCGTGCGACTCCCAGGAGAGAAGCTGGCAGCCGGCCCTCCTGGCTGCTTGTCTCAGGGAAGTGGTGCTGACTTTACAACCTGGAGCCCGAGTCCTGGGAGCCCAGGGCAGCTGCAGGTCCTCGGTGATTGGGGAGCAGAGAGGGTCTGGAGCAGTGATTTCCAAACGGGGTCCCTCAAGATCCTTTTGAGGATGCCATGCAATGTTAGCACTGTCACGTGTGCAAAGATAAACCCAGAGATTTCAAACGGGAATCCCCCCCATGTTAACCCCCCTGCCCTGCCATGCTCTTTCCAAGTCCTCTGCAACAGAAGCACGGCTCTGCTCTTGCCGTTGTCAAAACTAGAGTGAAAAACTAAGAGCTGGCATTTTCCAACGGGGTGTCTTGAGTCTGCCGAGTTGTGACTTAAGGGGTGACCCCAAGTGTGAAAAGGTTGAGAAAAGCACTGCTCTAGACGCCTTACTAGCTAGCTGTATCCAAGCTCCACAGTGGGAAGAACCTGTCTGCTGCATTGTCCACCGGTGCAACTTGCCCTTGGAACCAGCCTCAATCAGCGAGGAGGAGGAGGGAAGGGCCCAGCCCCTGGCTCCCTCCCTGCCAGCAGCTGCTCCTCAGTCACCTGCTCCTTGTCAAGCAATTAGCCACAATGCTGCTTACATAGCAGGGGCAGAGAGGCTGCCAGGGAAGGTTTGTTAGCGAGGGCTGTCCTGGGCAGTGATGGATAACTTCATAACTCCCCGTCAGCAGAGCCGGAGCAGCAGGGCTGGCGTACAAGGCACTGGGGACTTGGAGCCGTGTTCTCCTCCAGCTTGCACTAAGCAGCCCCAATTAATGAGCCTCGTTTGGTAGGCACAGGCCACAGATTGGGGTCTGAGGCTGCAGGGTGAGCTCACTACATCCAGGGAGCTGGGGCACAGCTATGCCAGGGTGTGATGCGTCTCGCCCAGCCGGATGCCCCATTTAAGTACAGGCAAGCCCTCGCTCCAGGCAATGTCTCTGTCTAGGTCCAGCGTGCAGGCACCAGTGCTGTTTGCTGGGTGGGCAAGTGCCCCACCTGTGCACACCACAGGAGAACAAGAAGTCTAGGTCGGGGTAGCTGCACTTCGAAAAACCAGTGGTTTGCAGCTACAAAGGACCCAGGAGCTCTGAAATCCTAGCCCCCGCGACTCTCTAACCACAAACACCTCCTTTTCCTCCTACCAATGGATATAAAACCAAGTCCCGAGTGCCTCACACCCCCCACATCCTGACCACGAGGGTCCTGCTGCCCTGCCAGAGCTCAAATGAGAAGCCAGGAGTCCTGGCATCAGCTCTCATGAGATATCCCGGCTCCTACTGCACTATACTTCCCCATCAGAGTGCAACCAGTGGAAGCAAGGTGGCTTTTCAACCTATCTCCCTACCCCTATCCCAGCTCTTCTGCTACCTCGGCACTGACACCCCTAGGGATGCCACCCCATGGGTGGGAGAGGAAAGATGGTGGGCACGAGCGGTGGACCTGCTCGGGGCAGAAGGGTCTCTTCTCAGGTGCCACGGCTCTTGGGATGGCTGGGGAGAGGCAGGCAGAGCACGGCTTGGGGTGGGTGCAGCAGCCAAGGCTTCTTTTGGGATACGCGCTTGCGTTTGAGGACCAAAACAATTCGTCCAGGAAAAAAAGTGGCATCTCTGCCTGACCTCTGCTCCCCGCGGCTGCCTCCTTGGGGGTGTGAACTGGAGATGGCCAGGATCCTTCCCTGTGCTGTCACCGGGATGCTTCGCAGACCTATTTGTGTCAGGAGCTTCATCACGAGACAAAGCCTGTCCGCTGGTAAATGAATGAGGCAGCAGGGGAGCGAGAGCTGGCAGGGGCTGGCTGTCAGCGGCACCGAGAGGCTGGGGCAAGCGCCCCAGGCAGAAGTCTCCCATCTAGACAAGCCCCTCTCCCGGCTGGTCTCCAAGCTCATGGCAGGCTCAGGAGAACTAGCACGGACACAAGCAAAGAGTCCCCTGCACAGAGCACAAGCCCCAGTTTAGCTTTGCAAGAGGCCTGGGCCGGGCTGAATATGGCCTTCATTTGGAGAGGGGCAGCTTGCTGTTTCTGAGACCTGTGCTCTGACGAGCGGCAAACGGGTTCATTTCCCTGATCGGGACTTCCTCGCATCTGGGGGCTTTGAGTATTTAGTGCAGTGACGCCCCTGTTCCCCACGCCTCTCGCCTTCGTGGTGCTCCCCAGGCTGGCCCGAGATGCCCAAGTACTGAGGTCTCTCTGCTCTGGGCTAGTAGCCCGGGGTGGGTGGGTGACGAGGCGTGCAGCAGGACAGATGGACAGACGCACGCACCTGACGGCCCTGATGAGCGTCTTCACCGCCGGCATGATGTCCTCGAAGGTCAGGTCGCTCTGGTGGCCCTTCTCCTCGCTGCCGTCCTCCACCGGGCAGTCGGCTGCTGGCAGAGCACAGGACGGCAGTGAGGACACCCCGCTCTCCTGCATTCAGATCTACAGCTTCACGCAGCCTCCTCGCTGGGGCTCACCTGGCCACAGCCTCTGCCCTCTGTGCCAGCCTGGGTCCCAGCTCCCCTGCTGGCTTATCCTGAGAAAGACTGGTCCTGTCCGGGTCACCGGTGACCTCAGGGCCCTTTCATGACATCGCCCGTGCCCACACCCTTCCCTGGACATCTGGACATCACACCCTTCCCTGGACATCATTTCCAGAGGGGGAAACTGAGGCAGACAGCAGTGCAGGGACTTTCCCGGATCACACAGTGAGCTATGGTGGAGACCTCCAGCCTGCTTGTGCCCTAACTGCACAACTGCCCCACAGGGTCCTTGTCACACTCAGGGTGTGTGCATTTTGGGGGGAAGCATTCAGATTGGAAAGAGACTCAAATGCACAACAGAAGGAAGGAAGGGGCAACATGTCAAAGAGACCTCTGCACAGACTTTTAAACCCAGCTGCTGGGTGGAGACCCCAGGGCCTTGTGGTTATGGCCAATACACGTGGGAACCGGGGAAATCCAGCCTAAATACTGGCACAACCGCAGGGACCGTAAGGGTCACCCACCAGCGCTCCTGGGAACCTCCTGCTGACACAGCGGTGGGCTTCCCACCAGCTCTGCCAGGCCTCTCAATCCCACCCCAACCCCGCCTTGGCACCTGGGGGCAACTTGCACACCCACGTGCCCTCAAGCCTGCTGTTCCCACCCCCACGGCTCTGGGGACACACCCTCTACTAGTCAAGACCCCCCAACACCCTCACCGTCAGCCGCTCCTCTCCTGCATCCTCTGCCTCATCATCCGACCCTCCTGCCCTGGGCATCTCCCAAGCCAAGACCCCCTCCAGGATGGGAGCTCCTCACTCCGGGGACCGCTTGCATTTGGGTTTCATGGCCCCTGCTCCTCCCTGCCCACAGCTGGCAATGGGATGTGGCCGGCACCGCCGGCGGGCACCTACCCTCCACCGGTGGCCGCGGCTTGAGCCGCAGCGAGGCCCGGAAGCGAGTGCGGTCGTTGAAGCTCCAGCTCTTCTGCACCTTGGTGGGGCTGGGCACCTCGTTGACGTTCTCGGTGCTGGGGGAGCGCCGCATGGGGGGCATCAGGTGCTGCCTCCCCCGGCCGCTCTGCCGCTGGGCGTTGTTGAGGCGGATGCGGTCTTTGAGGCCCATTTTGGTGCTGCGAGGGGCGGCGGGAGGAAGCACAGCATGCGTTAGTGGAGGACGGGGCTCTCCTGGGGGAGGGTGAAGGCAGGCAACGGGGTGAGCCCAGGAGGGCAGGAGGGGATGCCTTCTTCCCCAGCTGGGCCCGACCCCGAGGACCTTGCTCCAGCCCGCGAAGCCCCATGGGAAGACCTCAAGCTTCGCCCAAGTTCAAGGGAGTGATGGACTGAGCATGGATTGCAAAAAAGACCCTGAGCTTTGGGGACGGGGTGTCAGGTCCCAATGCCAGCTTGCCAGTGCCGGCGAGGGTTGGACCAGCTGGGCCAAGGGCTTGGCAAGGCTGCATGGGTGTAAAGGAGACTGCAGCGCTGCTGATGGATGCTCCCACTTCACTCGAAACCCTGTGGGCCTTCAATGGGGTTCAACCCAGGGCCCCCTTTCGCCGGAAGGGCGTATGGAGCAGGAGCCTTGCTCCCCATGTGTCACGGGACCCCGACTGGCCAGCAGGGAAAGTCCCTACGTCATTATTTTTGTTTAAAAAGAAGACAACACTTTTTCTGACAGACGGAGACAAAAGGAGAGGGGACAGAGGCGGCTGCTGGGAGGACACACACAGAGACCCTGCCTCAGACACACGCAGAAGCCACGACACCGGGGCGGGGAGGGGGACAGACACAAGCCCCTGGCTGGACCAGACACCGAGCCCCTCGGCTGCTGCCGGAGCTGCCCCGAGTTGCTCCTTGCACCAGGGACGGGAAGGGGAGGCCGACCGCGAGGCCGGCCAGGAAGACAGCAGGGCTGGGGCACCTCCGGGCTATCCGCAGCCGGCTCCGAACCCCCGGGGGCCCCGATCCTGCAAGGTACCGAAGCACGTTGCTAACGCCCTGGGACGATCCACCTGCTTCGGTGCCTGGCTGAACGGGGCTGCGCCTGCCCTCCTGCCGCAGCCTGCGATGCCGGGATGAGTCAGTCTGCATCATCCCACCCTCGCTCGGGACTCCCGGCGCAGGTCAGGCTCTCAGCAGAGGCCACGCGGTACAACCATGCCAGGGGCTGACCGCTAGGCCCTGCCCAGCCCGCAGCTGCGGAAACAGACCGTTCGGTAATTAATTAACGAGGCAGCTCAGGCCCTAATTTAATTCCATCGCTACCTGCCAAGTCATCAAACCCTTCCAGGCTCCCCCCCGCCGCCAACCGCCCGCTCCTTTATCCAAAACCCCGCGGAAAGAAAGTATTACCGACAGGTTTTGTTTAGGTAGGACCTACACAAAAACACTCTTGCGCTCCCCTCCTTGCGGGCCGGTTAGCTCGCGCCCTCGCGCCCCCAGGGGCCACTGGCAAATGAGGAAATAAAAGGGGACCCCAACTGGGTGGCTAGGAGATGAGGTGGATTTAAAAAGAGGAGGCCAAAAATCTACAGGGGAAAAGATGCAAAAATTTCAGGGAGAAGATGCAGAGGGATCAGAGGCGAGCGCGGGCCCGACTCCCCTCGTGGATGCAGGTGAAAGTCAGGAGGACTGCTGCTGATGCCAGCAGTTTTGCAAATGCAAGGAGAGGAGAATCGGGACCGAGCCATTTCTGCCCCTGTAACTCGCTGTGACGGCACCCAGCAAAGCTCCTGGCACGGGCCCCCTGGCACCACGTGCTGGTGGGCACCGCACGGTTCGTTTTGCACCCTGCCGGGGTCTGGAGCGCTAATTCTGCCTGGCTCCCACCCTGAGGGCTGGCAGCTGGGGGACAAGGAGCTTGGGGCGGCCTCCACCCGGGGGGCACGATTCCCAGTCGGCGCCGCTGGCCCCGATGCCAGCTCCAGCCTCACGCGCTGTGCAGTTCCCTAGTCATGGGCTGAGGACAAAGCAGTGACAGCAGGAGACAGACACAGAACGGAAAGGAGCAGTCAGACGAGGCCGCCGGAAACCCAGAGAGGTGTTTGGATGGCGGAGGCTTTGGGGAGCGGCCCCAAAAGGGCCTCGGGGGGCTGAACAAGCAGCTGAAGCTTGCATCCCCCCACCCCATACAAGCCCATGGGGAAAGCAGTGGTGGGGCGAAGCCTCCGCCAGGCTTCGGAAAGGCTGCGGGGAGTCTGGAGCATCTGCCGAGCGGGAACCTCGAACCGCCTAGACCCCTGGGAGGGTGTCCCGGCTCCGTCGAGGCCTCACGGGAGAGGGGCAGGCACCGTTCTAGAGGTTCAAACCCAGTCCCGAAACCACGGCGAACGCCGCCCCGGTCTAGAACGTCTCGTCCATCCCTTCCCGTCCTCATGCCGCAGGCAGACCCCATGCAAGCCAGCCAGCACAGCCGCCACACGCCATGCAAGAAACCCCCAGTGCCCGGGCCCTACGGCCCATGCAGCAAGCTCGGCAGGAGCCAATACCCCTGTGGGGAAGGATAACTCTGCTCAGGTTTGTCATGGACTAACATGGAGCCGTTGCTCCTCGAGATGCAGAGCTGGGAATTCAATAACTTTTGGCACAGCACTGTCCTGATGCCAAGCCCAGGGCGGTCGAGTGAATGGGAGCAAGGACCCGGCCTTTGAATAGTGCCAGACATCTCACGAACAAGTTGCTCCTCCGTAGGCACTGCCTGAGCATGCCGTTGTGGGTTTTTGTCTGTACAGGTAGGTAGCCACTCAGCCAGGAAAGAACAGGCCCACCCCTGGGGAAGCTACTGGCCCAGGGTTTGGAAAGCCCTCCAGCAGCTCGGTCATGGCCCAGCTCTCATGCCAAGACAGCAGCTCACAGCCCCCAAACATCAGGCCCTGGCCACCCTAAAAGCGCAGGACGTTTTACATGCACCGGTTAAATCAGCCTCGCAGCGACTCTGCCGGGGAGGTCGCTCCATTATGCCCGGAGATGAAGTGCCTTCCCCAAAGCAGCATGGCAAAACGGTGGAAGAAAACCAGTGCTCCCCATGCCTGACCCCCAAAGCCATCTTTTTTCTCGCAGGACAAGCCAGGTTAGGGGGCTGGTCCATCCGCAGAGCTCGGTCTACAGCTCTGACCCACCTGGGGAAGTCGCTCCTGCCAAGGGCTGCCGGGCAGGGCTTCTGCTGCCTTACGGCGAGTAGCTCTCACTTAGAGCCCTAGTCTGGCTGCGAAGGGGCCCTCTCTACTAAGGTCAAGCCTGATGCTAAGTCTATACCGTAACCGGAGGCCGGCCTGAGCTAGCTTCCTTATGCCAGGCCCAGGGCAGTCAGGTGCATGGGATCCTGATGCCACAGGCAGTGACAGCCGTGAAGGCATTGCACCCCGCTCTCCAGCCTGCGCCGGACACCCAAACGCAGCCCGATGGACTCAAGCAAGTTAGCACAGCTCACGCTGCTCTGCACGGCCTGCATGAGCTGGATTCGGGCAAACCCGCTGCATGCCACAGCCTCCGGCTGTCCCCCACGCCCTCTCCAAATACCACGACCACTAACGTGGTTTTCCTAGGACAGGGGAAAACCATGAACGTGGCAGGGGGTAGCACCCTGACCGGTTAGCTTCTCACTTTCGCTTCCAGTGGGAAGGTCCTGGCTACGCACGGACTTTAGGGAAACGGGAGGCTCCTCCCTAGCTTGCTCCTATGGCCATGCAGCGGAGGGCAAGCATCCGAACCCCAAGTCTCCGGGCTGGGGCCTGCACGTAGGATGCCCGCCAACATTTGCATTTGGAAACATCTGAAGCCCCAGGTGGGGGTGGAGGATGTTTGCCGGTGGCAGGGCCACATGTGGCTCTTGAATGACTCACGGATTTGGAACTGGTTTGGCTGATTTGACTTGGGACATGAAAAATGTCCTTTAAAAAGGGTCCCCCAAAAACGAAAACAAAACCCCATCCTCTCCGCTCCAGCCATGAACGCAGCTCACAGGACCACAAGCAGTGTCGGCTCGGGCAAGAACCGCTTGTTCTGGCTACTGCTGGGCTCCCGCAGCCCTCAGCACCAGCAGGACTGGCACGGAGACGGCATTTCCATCCCGCGGGTGAGTCTGAGACCCCACCGGACAGCTTCACGGGAGGCAAATCTGCAACCCCAGACTTTTTGCACAAAACACGAGTCTTCCAAAATATGGTCCCGACCATCTCCAACCAGCTGGCTGCGACCTCTCTCTTAGGGACGATGATAGGGAGGACGGGAAAAGTCAAAACAAAATATTGAGCTCATTTCCTGCGAAAACTTCAGTGGAATCAATACGTGGGCTGGGGAAACATTTCGATTGCATCGAATCAGCACTTTCTAACAAAAAACCTGTTCGGTCGGAAAATTTTCGGGCACCTGCACTCATTAGTGTCCATTTGCTGATGCACTTGCTTGTGCTTACGACAAGGGGGGAATCAAGGCGCTGTGTGAAAGGGGAGGAGGCGGGGGGGCTTGGGGTTCTCCGGTCTGCCTTGCACCGTTCGCCTCTTTGGATGACCAAGAGTTGATCCCAAAACGGCTAGCAGTCCCGCCTCTGCAATCCCACCCCCGATGGTAGATTTCCAGTGCAGCATCGCAAGGGGCGCTAGGCAGAGATGGAGAAAACCACGGAGGGTCTGGGGTCGGCAAAGCTCCTTCCGCTGGGCTTCCAACCCACGGTGGCTCGAATCCTCATCCAGCAGCACCCCAAGGGCCAGCGTTGGGGGCGGATACGTGACACTTTGCATAGCACTTTCCAGCAGGCATCATCCCCGCCGCACCTGGGGTGGGGATGGGACGTGCCATCCGAGCAAGGGGAAGTCTGAGACCCACCAGGCGGTATCAGAGCAAGGTTCAGGATTCAGGCGCTCGTGCTCAAATCACCAGACCACAAGCCTCCTCCCTTTTATAAGCACTCCGGTTTTGCTCCATCTCTCCCCGTACCAGCCCCCCGGTCCCCAGCCCTGGCTGCACCGGCAATGCACCAAACCAGGCAGAGGAGAGCAGGCATATCTCCACGACCGCCGCTCTCACTGCAAGGCATCGCTGGGAGCGGGGAGGCCAACATGCAGGCCCCTGGCAATCGGCTGCATTCATGAGGGCCGTCCACCCAGATGAAATCAAACCGACCCCCAAACAACTCGCGGGAAGCATATCCAAGCACTCAATACCTCGGTTTCCAGCTGGCGTGAATCCGAAAGAAATTCCTCTTACTACTAAAGATCTGGCTAGAGAGTTGAGAGTAAAAGATACAGGAAAAAAGAAGAGAGTTAGTGAGGGGCAAAAGGCAAGGCAGGGGTAGGGGGTGGCCTCGGGGCCAAGCTCTGCTGAGGCCTGGAGGAAAGGCGCTGGGCATGGGCACTGCCACCCAGCAGCTGGGAAAAGGAAAGCAGTCTCCAGTCAGAAACAGCCCACAGCTGCAACCCACTGCAGGGGGGAGACCACGCGCGAAAGGCTGGATGGGTCACACCCAGCTCCACGTGAGCCCCGAAGGACAGAAAAGCGTTACAAGAGTGAGCGAGGCATGAGAGGTGCCGGGATCCATGCAAAAGGACAGTCCGTGGAGAAGATGCCGGGAGACGGGACACGAGAACAGGTAGCAGCACCCATAAAGCTCGCTCGTGCTGCTCTTCAGTGGTGCCTGCGTGGGACGCGAGTCCTCCAGCACCCCTGCCACCCCCTTCCTCGATAGCTCACCGCCCCCCCGGCACACCCCGCTGTCTCTACCCAACGCCCGCTGGTGAACGGAGCCAGCTGCCAGAGTCAAACACTGCCCGAGGGAAGCGTGCCAAGCGGAGGGCTCAGCCCCAGACCCCGCGTGGCAGGCCACGGGGCGCTCACCCCGAGAACGGCCGCACTCCAGCCAAGCACGGCGCAGGCGCGGAGGGTGAGGGGCTGGAGCAGCGCCCCACGGGGCCTTGCTTCAGCGGTGCCTCCCATCTTACCCTGGACGGGACAAGGTCCCCGTTCCTTACACTAGGGCTGTCAAACCTTGGCAGGATCTGGACCACGGGGCTCCTTGCAGGACAGATGACCCCGCTCCAGTAGCAGGACAAGAGCTTGTCAGCATGGCTCCAGACCCTGGGGGATGAATGCTGCCACCACTTACCTCGCCGCTCCCCTTTTCCTCTGCCCCTGATTTTAGTCACCAACACCAGGTGAAGACCCCGAGCTCAGTGACGGGCCGTAGCAGTGGCATTCAAGCCCCGGTTTCTGGAGCCACGTGGACAAGCCTGGGGGCTGCTTGTTGAACAGAGGCCTCACATGATGCAAAGGTCTTGCTGATATCAGGCCAGAGTCTACCCTGCCTGTTAGGTGCCTAAGAGGACTCGGGCACCGCGGTGCCCTATCCAAACCCCCGGGAATCCACGAACCTTTCTGCTTTGGAAATGCGCCAGCCACTTACTTCCAAGATGGACTCGCAAGACAGCGGCGAGAAGGCGACGGCCCCAACCCACTTTTTGTAGAAAGAGCTTTTCCAGGACTCAAGTTCTGCCCTGAAGCCCACTGACAGGCCTAGCAGTTGGTACAGAGCATCCATCCTCGCTAGGATCCCCGGGCACAGCTCTTTGGTCCAGGTGGGACCTAGTTAGTCTGCACCAGCATTTCTATTCAGGCAGCAGCAAGGGAGATGGTTGCCTTCGTGGCTCATGTACCCCACCCGATTCCTTCTAAACCCTTCACTCCGCAGGCGTTATCGGACCCCCCCCTCCTTTTTTTTCTTTCGTAATGGCCTTAATGTTGCACTAATTAAACTATTCTTTAGTTTGCAACTTTGCCGTCTGTTCCCTCTCCTGGCAATGCAGCTCCTATTTCACAGCCCTGCAGACCAGCTAAATACATTAACTCAGGTGGAAATAACTTTCCGGGAAGCATTGGCTGTGCTGTCAGGATGCTTGAGACAGCTAAATTGCGTTTTGGGAATCTGAAAAGGAGATGCCCATCCTATTCTAACGACTGCAAGACTAGTGAAACAACATTTTTTTTTTGCTGTTTGTGGTGGTTTTTGTATAAGTAATAAATGCTACAGCAAACGTATAGTGCTTTGGCTGCAAACTTTAAAGGAATAATATAGCCCTCGGCCGCTAGCTGATTAGTACAGCTTCTCGTTAACTTGATAAAAGTAGGCATGTGTTATGTGCATCGCGTCACCTGCACCCCACCCTTTTCAAGATCCTCGATCCGCCCATGGTGGTTTGTGTAGGTCCTGTTTAAACAATCACCTTGCTCCCCAGAGGAAGGAAGGAGTTGCGCTACCCAGCAGTGGAGCTCTCTGTGAAAACCAGGTGAGGAGATAGAAAGGACCCAGCCAGCGCTGCATGTGGAAGCCGAGCCACTGCCCCTTCTCCCACGGGCCCCCGGCAGACATCGAGAGAGGTCGAAATTCCCAGCCAGCAGCACGCGTGCTACTTTCCACCTGTCCCCCTGCCACGGGGGTCTTGGCTTTGTGTGCCTCGCCCGGGGCAGCACCTGGAGAGTGGCAAAACCTCCGGAGGGAACCTACCATTACCACGGCTCTTTGGGAGAAAGGAATAAAGAGGCACCGCGGCGTCGAGAAAGGTTACCTGAGACGTAAACACCTGTGGGACTGCACGTCTTCGTCTTTCCAGCTTCCGGGAATGAATGGAAATGCAAGACATGGTGGGGGAGAGATGGGGGGAGGTGGAGACGGGGAGTGAAGGAGGGGAGAGAAAAAGAAGATGAGAATGTCATGAGAGGTGATGTTAGTAAAAAGGGGACATCTGGACCAGGGGGAGGGATACACAGACTGGTCCGTCAACATCTCACCTTAGGGCCAACCCCCTGGGGGCCACATGCTGGCTCATCAAGATCGTGGCACTGCCGGAGTCCGGTCCCCCTTGCCCCTAAGTGTGATCCGTGCCCCAGCTGTGTGCCCCCGAACAGGGGCTGTGCTGGGGGTGATGGACCACGCACGGTTGCAGGCTCATCTCGAGGCCAGCTGCAGGCGAAGCCGGCCTCTTATGTCCGTCTGACCCCACAGCCCACAGCGCCAGGCCGGCAGGGGACCGGAGCACCACGCTGTCCCGGGAGGTCCCCCTGCGCTGGCTCTTCAGCAGCAGACCAAGGCAGCTTCTCTGGAAGGCGGCTCGGGGAAAGGCGATGGACTGTGCTGGGTGGCTCGCCTCCTGTGTTTTCCCCCACGGAGCAGAGACGTGGAGCAGATGAACCCAAGCGCCCAGAGCATCTCCCAGGCACGAGGTCTGCAGGGAGCGCCGAGTAAGTCCGGCCGGTTGATTCTGCAGGGTGCTTCATGTTCACCGCGAATCCCCAGGCGGGCACAGGGGACAAGGCACCACCCGGTGCTGGAGACAGTCCAGCAACCCCTGAGCAGGAGCAGGGAGCGCGTATAGTCCCAACACTCAGCTCTTCCCATCCCCGAGACTTCCACTGGGACCGTCACAACAGCCCCCTTTCACACACAGGGAAACTGAGGCACAGAGCACTTTGGGAGCAGCCTCCCATTGCCCACCTCCCAAATGCCTCCCTGAAGCACTGCAAGGAAAACCCTGCTTCCCGTCCCGTTCCCGCCTCACTTGCAGATGCCTCGGACCTACCGGTCACCAGCCCTTTGTGCACCAGGGCTGGGGTCCGTCACTCCCCTAACAAGGTGACAAGCTGGGGCTGCGGGTTTCCCGGATGCTGCTGACCGAGGGGGGGAAACCAGTGCTGGAAGTGGATGTACAGGGCAGAGCTCAGCCCCAGCACACAGACAACCAGGATCCCAACTATCTCCTGGCCTGGCAGCCACAAAAGCAGGCCCAGGCCCATCTCATTCATACCTGTGGTGGGCTGCTCGCATGGCCAACACTCCCGTGTCAGGAGCAGGCCTATTCAGCATCCCCAAGACATAAGCCCTGCCTCTAGGGAACACAGGGCTGGAGCTTTCCTGGCTGATTCACTCATATCCCTGCCGGGGATCACTGAAGAGGGGGCAGAGGCCCCAAACCCAGGCTGAACAGAGCCAGCACGGAGGATGGCCCCTTGCACGGGACTCCGAGACATCTTCACGCGGAGCGGTGCGTGGGAACCGGAGCTGGCTTCTTTTCACATCACTCTGTCACTGCTGCCCCTTCGAGTTCCCAGGCTCTGCTGGCTTCCAGGAAATCCCCCTGGACCACCACGGGATGCCCAGGGCAGCGACGGATGGGCACTGTACCCCATGCCAGACCTGTTTGCCTGGGGGGTGTTGTGCCCCACAGTCGGCTGGCATTTCACCAGCAGCGTGTTACACACATCCCAGTCACGCACAAGGCGTTCTTGAGTAGGGTTTGGCTGAACCGGAGAACTGGCTCCCAGATGCTGGGGCTGGTCATCCCACTTGCTTCCAACCAGCTGCCTGGTTCCTGTACCGTCCACCCCCTTGAACCTCCAGGACCAAGGATCCTCTTGGGGGGAAGCTTTCCTCCAGAAGCTTGCACCCGAGAGCAGAGAGCAAGCAGCAGCCAGCAGCTGTTTCCTTCACCATCATCAGTGGTCCATGCTTTTTCCCGCTGACACGTCCCGTGCATCCCAGGGCCCTTGTCCACAAGCTCAGGGTGAGAAGGCAGGTGTGTGCACCTCCATGGCGGCTCGCTCACACAGCAAGGGACTGCCCAGCTCTCTGGATCTCCCACCCCTGCACGCCACGCGCTGGTGATCGAATAGCTCACATGTGCCCTGCTGGCACAAGCACCTGCCTCTAACTACAGGCTTCCTCGATGCGAACAATAGAAAAATACCCTGTGATACGACTGCCCCATTTATATTCCCCTGGGAATGGCTGGAGTCAGGGGGAGAAAACTAGTAGGGGAAATGAGGACTGGTTGGGGAGCAAAGCAAAAGGCGAATGATGGCAGCGGGATTACCCTGTGGGCAGCTGGGAAGGGGTCTGGTGGCTACAGAACAGCAGTGGTGGGCATGGGCATTAGTGCGTGCACAGCTCGGACCTGAGCCCGGGGCAGATGGAGAAGAAGAGGAGAAAGCAAGGACAGGAGGTTTCAGTGCAGAGAAAGACAGGTCTGATTCACCCTTTCCTGTAATGCCAGGCAGAGGGGCGCTCGGTGACGTGAGGAAGGCAATGCCTCGGAGAATCGGGCCGAGCCGGCTCCTGGTTCACCTGCGGAGCTCACTGCTGCAGGGGGCAGCTCTCCGTCCATTCGAAACAGGATTCAGCATTTCTACGAACAGCCCCGGCAGGTAGGAATAAAAAACAAGCCGCTGTTTCCTCCTGCCTCAGAGCTCTGCCTTTCCCAGGGGCAGCTGGGGAAGGGAGCTACCTGGGAGACGGCATAGCGCAAAGCGAAACGCGCTGCAGAACGAGCTGGGCCGTAAGGGCATTCGCTTTTCCTGGTGCCGGCACCAGGAGGAGGCAGGGAAACAGGCTGGAAGGCTCAGCAGCCTGGCCGCTTAGACTGCAGGGATTGCAAAGCCCATTTCAGCTGCGCACTGGGCTTGCCAGCGAACAACGTTCCCAGTGACATTGCCATGCCGAGGCCAGGTAAGTTTGAACAGTCCCAGGGACGTGGGCTGGGAGTCGAAGAGGAACAGGGTTGTTGGAGAGGATAAGAATCTGGATGGAGACCCCTCGGAGATGTTGGGGACAGCTCGGCTGGCACGAGGCGATGCGGACACAGCCGTGTGCACGTGTGTAATACTGCAGTCCACTCTGCGCTGTGACAACACGCTCAAGCCAGATCCAGGGCCTGAACCAGAGACACCGGCATCAAGCCTGCCCTATGTAACCTAAAATGACCAGCTCCATCACCTTGAAGGTGACAGCAGACACATCCACCTCCAAACACGGTCCAGCCAAGGGAGGCACGACACATCCGCCTGGCACCAGACACGGACACAAGCCCTTAGCAGCCAGGAGGAGCCCCTGCACACACACAGACAGGGCCAACAACAAGAGGAGACAGACAACGGGCACAACACGGAGCAGCCAT
>JAGPOW010003022.1:1229656-1249013 GCA_030014935.1 Caiman crocodilus
CAGATCTTTTTAGATGGGGGTCATGCCATCCTCCCCGCATGAAACTGCCCCTGGGAGCAAAGGGTGGAAGTTGCCCCTGCTATGCCCCAAGGCCCTGGCCCCACAGCCCCAGCACTCCCATCCCAGCAACACCTCCCTATCCTATAGCCACTTCTCCCTGCCTAGTGGGTAGCGCTGTATTAATTAACACACACCTATTACCGTTGCCACCAGGAAGCCATGCTTTGGGCAATGTGGGTAGGGAAACCTGGCTCGGGGGCCACATTCAGACCCGTCATCAGTGTCGAGGTCGCTGGTTTTTCTCTGCCTGCCAGCCATGGGAGAGCCAGAAATGCAGCGCAAGCCTGAGAATCAAAGCGGCACAAGCCCGGCGACGCACCCGAGCTTTTGCTTTCTCTGTAGTTTCCTCGGAGGTCTCGGCAGAACAGCCTGAGCTCTGCGGGGAGAGTCTCGGGTTGTTTCCCTGAAGCCCAGCGCGCCAGCCAGGGGCGCCTTGCTCCAGACCTCAAGCTCACAGCCTGCCCTGGGAGGCAGAAGGGCAGTGTCTGCAGTAGGGAGAGGTTGCCCCTAAGCCCCCAAAACAGGCTCTTGTTCTAACCCTCATGACCACAATCCCTCCTTCCCCAGGTCTGGGGGAAAAACCCGGGCGTCCAAACTCCCAGCCCCGTTCTCTAAGTCCTGTGCCGTTCCCAAACCTGGGCAGCGAACCCAGGAGTCCCGAGTGTTGCTAGACTTCACTCCCGGCTGTAAGCTCAGATCGGCTGGTGTTGGGCACAAGAGACACCGAGCTCCTTGCAGGAGGGTCCGCGGCGCCCCTCCTCGCCCGCTCCTAGGACAGCCCGACGTGAAGAGCCGAGGCAGCGCCGCACTCGCTGCTCCCGGCAGCTGCTGCAGAAAGTGCTGAGCGCAGGCATGGAAATTAAACCAGCCCGTGATCCCCTGGCTTTGGAGAGCTCTCTGAGCTGGGCCAGAGCTTTCAATATTTAATAGCGAGGAGCATGGGCAACGTCCCCCTGGGAGGCCCGTGGGAACGCGGCTGCAGCGCGCTCCTCAACTCCGGCGCTGGGCAAGCAATGGAGCCGGGCAGGGCAGGGTGAAAATGGGGTGAGCGTGGGGGAAGCTGGACTGGCCGCAGCCTTGTCTGTCCTCCTCCTCCAGCCGCCTTCCCTGTAAGATCTCCAAAGCCCTCCTGACCCTCAGGGAAGTTACCCGCAGGCCTCGCAAGCCAAGGGGACGACAGCCCTGGCCTCTGCGTTGGCAGTCGCTGCTCCTTGCAGAGAACCACCGCGCTCAGCACAGGTTCGCAGCACCAGGCGCCCGCCCTCCCTCCCCAAACCCTCGCTCTTCTCCAGCGCCCGTCTGGGACTCAGCCAGGCCTCACGCCTGCGGTTTCCACCCAGGGTGCCACACAGCACCGCGTTCAGACCGCTGCAGTCTGAGGTCTTCGCGAGAGAAGAATTGCTTTGTTATTTTTCCGTAGTCGAGAAACGCGTGCAAGCGAAGAGCTGGTGTCTTCTGGAGGCGGGGGGCTGGAGTCGAAGGAGGCCGAGCAAACTGCACAGAAAAACTTTTTTAGTTCTCTCCCCGCCCCGTAAACCGCTCGATGCCCAACTGGGTCCAGCCAGAGCTGCATCCCGAAGCGCTGGGATTCAATCGTGCCCCTCTTCCCCGCACAGACAGTCCCGCGGATTGTAAGACAGGCAGCAACCCAAGTGGGAAACTCCAGCGGGTTTTCAAAGCACCGACCTAGGGAAGGGGCGATGCAGCCCCAGTGGGGAGTAACATCCCTCCTCTCGGTTCCCGACTCGGCTTCGAGAGGCTCTTCCAGAAGGGCACGAAGGTGAGCGCAGCCTCCGGTGATAAATCCCACCCCGTCCCCACTGCGCCTGCAAGTCGCTTGGCACTGCCAGACTCCTAGAAGGCACGGGGCACTTTTCCTCTCTGGGAAAGGCAGATTTAAGACGGGGTTTACTGCCTTGAGTTACGGCTCTTGGAGGCGAGTCAGACAGCAGGTTTTAAAAAGGGATGAGACAGAGAAAGAGAGAGCAAGCAAGCCTGGCTCTGGGCAGGGAGGTCAGAAAGCTCCTCTCTGGCTCCGGGGTCCTGGTGCCCAACTCGCCACCCCTGCCAGTGTTAGCCGGGCCGGGTGCCTAGACCTCCGAGCTCTGGGCACCTCTCCCCCCGCCAGCTCCGCACTCTCAAGCTTAGCTAAAGGCATGAATAAAGAGCGCAGGAGGCCGAGGAGGGGGTGCTAGGGGAGCCCCACGATCCCACGAGCGCTGGGGTGAGCCTCAAGAGCACAGCCCCCTCTTTACCGATGCCAGCTGATTTTTCTCAGTGGCCTACATGGAGCGGGGAGGAGAGGAGACACCTCCTGCCCTCCACCCCTGCCCTCCCAGCCCCTCCGTAGGGGCACAGAGCAGCTCAACAGCACGTCCCCGCGTGCCCCGAGCGTCGAGGCGGGGAGCGAGCGGCCAGCCTCCGCGCCTCTCTCTGACAACACGAGTCGAGCCCGTGCGTCAAGCGAGCCGCCCTAACCTTATTTTGTCCGTTTCCCTTCCCCGGCGCACATCAGATGGCGCCTAATGGGGACTGGAGATGCCCGGCGGCAAAGCCCCAGCTCTCCTCCCCTCCATGCCCGCGGGCGCCGCTGGAGAGAAATGTTTAATAGTAATAATAGAAAGGGAAGAGAAGCATTAACGGGATCTAAACTCTCCCATGCCAGTGCAAGATGATTCCCTACAGGCTAGTTACGCGGCCCCTGCAGCATGTTCCCATGCAAATGTCCTCGCTAATGAAACCAGGGGAAGAGATAGAAACCCCAGAACAAACAAACAGAGCCGGGGCGGGGGAGAGGTTTCGCACCAGGCTTGAAAAGCTGCCCCCTCCCCATCCCACCCGCCCTGCGGCGGGGGGAATCGGCTCTCAGCGCCGTGCACTTGGCAGGGTCCGGCCACGCAGCTCCCTCCCCGCAGGCTGCTGGGAGCCCAGGTGCCCTGTTGGCTCCGGAGATGCTCTTGCAACACCAAGGGCTTTGGCCCATTTAAAATAAGAAGGGAGAGAGGGGAAAGGAAAGGAAGGGGAAAAAAAACTGGAGACTGGGAAGCATGGCGCTGACGGGTGCAGGGTTTTGCGCGGGCCGTTGGCGCTTTCCTCGCGCGGTCCATAATGCCCAGGTGTGGGTGCTTGGTCGGCGCCTGCCTGCTAAAATGGGCTGGTGCTGGCAGCTCTGTGGGCAGCGGGTGGGAAGCCGCACTCTCCCAGGGGCTCACACCAGCTCATCCTTGATTGAAACGTGGCTGCGAACTCTCTCGGTGCCCAGGACACTCGGACCTGAGGGCGCTGGAGGGAGATGGACGGGCAGGTCCAAGCTACCCGCCTCTAGGCATGGCAGGCCCCATTGTGCACACCGCTCCCGAGCCCCTCAATGGGCCAGGGTCCCCAAAAGCGGTCAGGATCCCCCCAAGCCATCCGCTCACCCCGACTGCTAGGGCCGGCGGGGCTCTGCGCTCGGCTGTCACGTCAGGCTGGGCCGGGAGGTGGCACAAGCCCTGCAGAAGCAGGCTGGGCATCCAGCCCCAGCATCAGCCTAACACCGACAAGGGCCCCACTAGCCACATGCCACCCTCGTGCCATGCAAAGGCCCCCATCACACCGCACCCCCACGGGACTCCGGAGGGAGGAGGGAAACTGAGGCTAGGCAGCGCCCGAGACCGCGAGGGCTTTGGGGCAGGGTCCCAGGAGCTGCCGTGGTGTCTGGACACCATCAGAAACCAGAGTGATGGGGGGTGCACGCTGCCCAGGCTCAAAGCTCCCACCCTAACCCATCGGACCCCGGCGCCTTCCCCCACCTCAGCCGAACGGCTCCGATAACAGCTTCCCCGACAAATACAGCCCCGCCGCGGCGAATCAATCAGGCGGCTAAAGATAGTACGGGGGGGAGGGGGCCAGTGCCAGCCCCTGCACCACCCGGGGGGAGGCGGGGGCGCCCGCTCCCTGACTGACATTGAGTCTCTGTCGCGTTTCTCTTCTCCTTTTGCTGCTGACTGGAGCATTAAAGCCGAATCAGCGGTAACGGGAGTCCTCTGGGGCCTGAAATCAAACCCACGCATCTTTTCCCAGCCAGCCAGGGGCTTCTTGCCCTGAAGGTGCCCACCTTTGCTGTCTCAGCAGCAGCCTGGCTGTCCCACCCGGGGCCAGGGTTGGCCCCAGCTCCGGGGCTTTTGGGCGAGATGCCCGGGGAGCCAGGGGATGGGTTAGCATTGGAGGGAGAGCAGCTGCGGGGTGGGTACCAGGCCAGCCAGCGGTGATGGGCACCACGCGCCAATTAAGGGCCACTGCTCCTCACCTCCCTGGCAGGTCCCGAGGAGGAGGCGATCCAAATGAGAAGCCCATTGGGCTTTGCCTTTAGACCTCATTTGCAGCACCGTGGGGGCCCAAGCCTCCCCTTTTGTGCTGCCCGGGTCCTGCCGGTTTACCCCAAAGACCATCCCAGCGCAGAGGGCTCACAGCAGGACACGGAGGCCACGCGTGGGGCCCTGCAGGCTTGAGCCTTGCCAGCGACAAGGGGGGAGCAGAAGGGACAGCAGGGCAGCGGGACACACTGCCAGAGCTACAAGCACCTCCAGGCTGGTCTTGACCATCGCAGGGGCTGGACTGGGGCATGGCAGAAACCATCTACGGGCAAAATCTGCCTACCCTAAAGGCTCCAGAGCCTCTCCTGGCCAACCCCACCAGCCTCCTTCAAAAGACAAACTCATGCCAAGTGCAGCTGCATCAACCGGAGCTACTCGGAGAGGGTAAAGCCCAAGCAACGGGCCAGACTGAACGATGCAGTTGGCTTTGCCTGGGCACGACGTACCAGGGTTGCAGGTGAGGTGAAACCTTGCAGGTGCCAACAGCGGCTGCATCAGGGACCGACTCCAGCCTCCCGTTTCCAGAAGCTCTCGCCACTGCTCCGGGACCGAGATGCAGCCCCTCTGCCTTGCTGGGGGGACTTGGGGTTTTTTTTTTTGCTGACCTGCCTAATGACTGCAGAGGTCGAAGGAAGAAAGACAGAGTCTTGACTCCCCTCTTTCCCAGCCTGTCAGCAGAACATGAGACCCAGCCTGGCCCCACAGCGGCTGAAAGCAGCCCAAGAAGCTGCAGAAAGAGAAGAGGGTTCAGAGAGACGGCAAGGGGCGGTGGGGGGAGGCCGTGGCTCCCTGCGCGTGGAAATCAGAGACACCCGGCTGCTGACGGGGAAGAAGGCTCCACACACGGGCATAGACGGACTGGGCTCAATCTGGCAGAGAGAGGGGAAAGGGCTATGGCAAGCCGGCACGGCAGGGTGCAAGCAGGCTTCCTAATGCAGAAATAAAGGAGCCCGGGGCAGGGGGAAAGGAGGGGAGCCCAGACAGACACAGCTCCACACACCTGCCAGGTACAACCCAGGTGCTACGGCACCAAACCTAGGCACCTCCACCTCCGGAGGTGAATCAGTGTCATTCCCCCCCTCCCATTTAAGAGGCAGGGGAAACTGAGGCACGAAGGCTGACGGTTGCACCAGGAGCCTGTGGCAGGATGGGCATCAGGGCTGAGCTTGCAGTCGCCCAGCTCCACCCAGCCGGAGCACTTGGTGCCAACCCACATCACGCCTGCTGGCCAGGGGCTAGAGGTGGGACTGGAAGGGACCCTTTGCCTCTTCCCCCCGCCGTGTGACTAATACCCCATCTAATCGCACCCGTCTCTGCTGAGCGAGAAGCTGCCCTTCGCCTTTCCTCCCCGCTAGACACCAGCTGAGCTGGCCAAGGCCTCTGGACGCGATGTTCTGAGGGACTAACCCTGACCGCTGACGCCGGGACCGAACGGGCAGCTTCCCCAGCTACAAGCACGACTTGCTGCCCCTGCAGCTGAAGTCCGCTGCAGCAGACACTTTCCCAGGGCTGCGGGAACCACACGCTCAGCTCTTTTGCAGTCCCCTGGCAATGCCACCGAGCCAAAAGCCAAGCACCGAAAGGAACAGTTCAACCCCTCGCCATCCCCGCACACGCGTGCACAAACCCGATTGCTTCCAGCCCCTGACGTCAGCCTCGCAGGCCTGCAACCCAGCGCGACCGCCTGTGGGACAGGGCTGCCTCGGGCTGGGTTTTGCACCCAGACCGATCTCGTTCCAACCCCCAAAACCGGAGGAAGTGGGTGGCAAGGACCAGCCCAGCCGCAGGCTTCGTCCCCGCAAATTCTGCACTTACAAAATAACCGTGGAGTAGAGATTTATGACCAGCCCATTAGCCAGGCAGTGACCCAGGTGGGGAGGAGATCTTTTCTACAGCCTTGAGGAGGAGGAAAAGGCCGGGACCCACCGCATCACCTCCTCCTCCCCGCCATGGCACAAGTGCGCACACACTCCCATGGCTGGAGTGTAACCCTCGCTTCCCGGAGTCCCCCAGAAATGCAAGGCCAAGGGCTGGAGACACGCTTTCTCCCGCTGAATTATTAATAACGCCCCTTCCTTCCCACGCAGCTTTTATGCAATTACGTCCCTAGCCTAGGACAGACGCATCAGAAGCAGGAGGGGGCACAAAAGGCCAAGCAGGAGGGTGTTCTGTGCCTCCGGAAGATGCCGACCGCGGCTCGGTCTGCGAGACCCACGCGGGCCGCGCGAACTCAAGGAGCAGGCTGACAATGCAGCAGAAAGGAGGAGGGCCCCTTTTAAGAGCCTCTGTCTCCGCTCCCTGGCTCTTCTCTCCCGAGAGTTTCCATCCCAGGCTGCCAATTTAACTATTGCTCCTGCAGGCTGAGCAAATGGGTCAGCAGCCTGCGAGAGCCCCCCGCCCCGGCCTCGGGGCACGCCGACAGTGCCCCGCTGGAGCGGGCGGCCGCGCTCCCTCGTGACCCTGTCCCAAATTCTGGGCTCGGAGGAGCGCAGTTGCCTGGGGAAACTAGAAACCAGGTCAAATGGCATCCCAGCCATATTTGGTCAGTTTAAGCAGCAAAAACAAGATTTGCCTAAATGGCTGAGGCTGGATCCTTTCTGCTCCGCGCCTCTTCAGCAATAAAGATTGTGCCGTCAAAATTTAGCAGGCAATTACACGGGCAGCGAAGCACAGAGCAGGCGAGAATGCGGCAGCCGCGCGGCTCTGCCAGCCCCGTGCTTCGCGGCAGCCCGAGGAGTTTGGGCCGGATGGGTGCACAAGGCAGGGGTGGGACGGGGACCGGCCAAGATCCCTGGCACCGGGACGCGGGCACACAAGGCGGCAAGCGGGACGCACGGAGAGCTTGTGCCTCCGTGTCGCGCCAATCCAGAGCTGGACTCTTGCAGTCTGCAGAAGGGTCCGCCTTTGCTGCCCTGCCCTGGCTGCCTTGGGGGGACCACGTCACAGAGCTGCCGTGGGCATGCCAACTCTGGGCCAGACCGTGCCCAGAGCAATGCACCCTGCCTGCGTGCGCCTGCACCACGGCTGCTGGAGGAGCCCCGTGTTGGGGCTTTCCGACACCCCCTGAAACCGCGAAAGCCTCTCTGCCGGGAGCTGCTGGACGCTGACCCAGCGCGCAGCACACACGAACCAGGTGGACCAGGCACATGTCCAAGGTATGATGGACCCAGTGCAGACATGGCCTAGAGCCCGGGAAGGAGTTAATCAAGCTCTTGCACGAGCTTGAGCAAGCAAAGGCATCTTCGTCTTTGCGCTCTCTCCTCCCAGCACAGGCAGGTTCAGCGTAGATGAGCTTTGGCGCTGATCATCCCCCCCCAAGGACAGACCCCCACGTGCTCCCGTCCACTGTCCTGGCTAGTCACGGACCCCCCTCACCCCAGACCCTGCTACCGGCCTGGGAGACTTCTAGCCGTGGCCAGCGGAGGCTGAGCTTGGGCCCCGCTGCCCTTGCCTGCGCTGGGAAAGCCCTCCCCACTTCGCCACTCAGCCTCCTGCAAAATGAGTCTGTTGGCCTTGCGCCCGGGCAGCAAACAAAGGGACCATTTAAGATGGCTAAGGAGCACCTGAAGGCGGATGGCAGGAGTTTAATTGTTTAATACATGCACTAAGTGGGCATCAATTGTTTATAGGAGCAACAAATCTGGAGCGGAGGAACAGCCTCAAAGGGAAGCGGGAATGCTGGGAGAAATCCTACTATGGCCGCGGCCGCTCTCCGTACGACCGCCGATGGGAGAGGTCTCGGGCCGATTCCAGCAGAGGCCAGGACCTCAGCGAGACCCCAGCAGCTCCCCAGGGATCCCAGCCTGTTTTGGCAGGGAGGGAGACAAGGAAAGGAAGGCAAAGGGACTGTGAGCAAAAACAGCATAGGGAGACAGCACTGAGAGGCGACGGAGGAGGAAGGGTGGCCATAGGGCAGCGAGACGATGACGATGAGGGGAGAAGGGTCCCAGAAGTCATTAAAGAGCAATTCAGCCCCGGGTGTCTCAGAGGGGCCCTGCTCCAGCACGTGACGGGATGTCTTGCATTGCACAGAGCAACGCAAGAGGCGCTCGATTCAGGCCAGCTGGCTGAGACCCCACGTACAACCCCCGGGAGCCTGCCGGGTATCTGCGGGCACCCCGTGCCCGGCTCGGGCAGCCGGCAGACTAGGATGTCACCAGAAGAGCCGGCTGAGAGATCACGCGCTGCTGCGCACCCTCGAACCAGCCGCGAGGGCAACGTCCGAAGCAGCCTGAACTTAGGCTGCAGTCGGTCACTAAAATAAAACACCGCAGGAGCGAGGTGCAGAGACCTGGATCACACGCTTGCAACCGTCTCCAAGGACCGCGGGTCGGCACGTCTGCAAGAGGCCCTGGGGGACGGGCTCATGCCCACAAGGCAGGCTGTGGTGCTGGCTTCGTGAGGAGGCAGGCGGGGGGCCTGGGAAGCAGACTCACCCTGACACACCCCAGAAGTGGCTGCCTTGGTACCAGAAACATTGTCAGCTGCGGTGGAAGAGGAAGGCAAGCGCTCACACGGGGTCCAAATAGCACCACGCTGGGGCACGGTCAAGGGCAGGGGGATCCAAAGGGATCCCCAGCACCTGGGTTGTCTCCTTTGCTGTCCTTGCTCACCCAGCCCCCTCCCACAAGCTCTCTGGAGACCCCTCCACATCTCCCTGCCCCGGCCCTCTAATCCTGCGGTGGGATTAGCATCAGGGAGCTGGTCATGTGAAGACAGTGGCAGAGGGAAGGGCAATGGTACTGGAAAAGAAACTTTCCATGAACCAAGTCACCTGCTAGGAATTAGCATCCAAAGCCCGGCAGAAAAACAAGCCCAGGCCTTGGGAGCACTTAAGCTGCTTAGGCAGCATCAGGAGGTTTGAGAGCAGTATGGGTCACCAGCCCTGGGCCCGTGCAAGGGGCCGAGCTCTCCTTGGAAACTTCCACTGGGATGGAGAAGTCACCAGGGCGCTGACAGACCCGGCAGGCCCAGGACAAGGGAGGACGAGGCACAGAGCAGGAGCACCGGGCACCGGTGTGTGCACACCTGCCTTGTGCACCGGGTACCAGCTGGGCACGGGGGCTGCAGCTCAGCCACGTGGAGCTGCAGCAGAGCTGGGGGGGTCCCGAAGCGGGGTCGGGGGGGAAAGCCGGGATAGCTCTGAAGACCGCTTTGCCCTTTCCAAAGGGCACAGCCCCCTCTCTCCCCACCCATGAACACCCCACACAGTCCAGCTCACCAGCAACTGCTTGGCCCCACAGCCAGCCCCGGGCCCTTGACCTGCTCGTACAAGCCCACAGGCCCCGGATGGACCTCGCTGCTCTGCACTGTTGTCCCGCCGCGCGCACACAACCCACTTCTTCCAGGTGCCGCTGGCCTCCGGCCCTGGGTTAATTACTACAGGCCACGCCGGCTCTGCTTGACCAGGGGATAAACTGGACCTTTTAAGTTTAGGGCTGGGGACCTTCACAAACCAAACGCAGACCAGCTGTGCCCAGCGGGTCATGGATCTCAGGCCGAGCCCGGGGCTCACCCACAGATGGTCTTGGGTAGAAGCCAGGGCAAACCCTATCAAGATACATCCTATTTTCCAAAAAGTGGATGGGGAAGAATTAAAAAGAAAATGCAGGGATTTCAGCATGCACCCCATAGCTGTGCACCCACGTTCCCCTGCCAAAGCAAAGCCAGGAGAGGTGCATGGGGTGCACCCCATAGCTGTGCACCCACGCGCCCCTGCCAAAGCAAAGCCAGGAGAGGTGCATGGGGTGCACCCCATAGCTGTGCACCAACACGCCCCTGCCAAAGCAAAGCCAGGAGAGGTGCATGGAGTGCACCCCATAGCTGTGCACCCACGCACCCCTGCCAAAGCAAGGCCAGGAGAGGGGTGCATGGGGTGCACCCCATAGCTGTGTACCCACCCTGCGGCTTGCAGCTGCAACCCGGCTCTTCGGCACAGCGGGGGCCAAGCTAACGGGGCTGTAGCGAATCAACCTGGAGGCCACAATCTTGCTGCCACGCGGACTCAGTCCTGCACCCACCCCTGCAGTTGCTCCCCGGCCGCTTTGCAGCTGGTGCCCCCAGCTGAGACCTGGGAGGCTCAACTCATTTGTAACCTTGGCTCAGTCACAAGGGCTCGTTCTTTGCCTTCACCTCCGAGGACTCTGCTGGGTTTCCCAGAGAACTGCCAGCGTCAGCACCGCGGCCCAGCCCGGAGGGGGCTGACGGGCTCAGCTGGCACATCCATCAGCCACTGATGGCTGCAGGGGTGCAAGAGTGCCCGACAGCCCAGCTGCCTTTTCTTCTTTTTTTTTCCCATAAAATTTCATCTTAGGGCCAAATCAGTTCCTAATTAAGTTCCAGATTTTAACAAGCAGAGCTCAGTCATTCAAGTCTGCTTGGCATAACTCGCCAGCAAGCATCCTCCCTCTCACGCTCTTCAGTCTGGGGCTTCAGATACTCCCAGATCTGTGGCAGGCATCCTAAAAGCCCCAAGCCGGGACCTTGGCAGTTCAGATACCTGCTAGTCTTGCTTGCCCTGAGCCAAAAGGCTGAAAGAGCAAGCTATGAGAGCAACCCCCCATTCCCATACACTGTGTAGCCAAGATCCTTGCACTTGAAGGCATGTGTGAAGCCTCACAGGGGTCAGCCTGCCTGCAATGCAAGGGTCAGGACTTCCCCTGCAGTCAAGGCTGAGAAGATAGTATCTCTCCTGCCTGGGAAAACCACTTTGTTGATGGTGGTATCTCTCCTACCAGGTACCGTGCAGGGTTGGATGCTTCCCTGCCCTGCCCAACCTGCCAGATTGCAGCTTTCCAAGCAGAGGGGGAGCCCAGCCCCGGCTCCTGGCTCGACGGGCGGGTTAGCAGCTCGATGACAAGGTACCTCGGGGCTTCAGGGTTAGCTGTGCTCCATCTCAAGGTGCCAGGAGTCGGCTGTCCAGAGGCACCTGCAGAGCGAGGCGGGCGGACAGCAGGAGAGAAGCCAGCAGCAGACAAGCCTGCCAGGCTGCCCGTGCCAGGGGGCACACAACGGGCTGACAGCAGGCATGTGCCATATCCACCCCTGTCCTTGGGACCCCGAAGAGAATCGCCGCTGAGCAGCTGGACCAGGCAGGCTTTGTGCAGCTCTGCACGGAGCAGCCCGTGCCCAGCCCGGCAGCAGAGCCGGCGGGGCTGCAGGCGAAGCACCTCCAGTGCAGGCGCTGCTCAGTTCCTCCAGCCACTTTCCCAGGCACCCAAACAACTTGGGGAAGGTCCCGTCTTCCTTGAAGGGCCTTTTCCTGCCGTGAAGCACCAACCCCCATGATCGGGACGGGGGCAGGCACATGCACTACGCAGGTGGGGGCTGAGAACCAGTGCCCTTCCTCTGCCCACCCCACACCGGGCCCTTCGGTTTCTCCTCTCCCAGATGAAGACCGTGGCTGTGAGCGTATTCCCCCCGCCATCAAACAAATGCATAAGAAGTGAAAGTGGGGGGCAGGGCCCCCGAGTGGAGCAACGTGACTCTCCCGGCATTAATCTTCATTAGAGAAGCGCTCGCCAGATGCTTCCTGTCTGCACAGGTAGTGGCAGAAGGGTGCAATTAAAACACGAGCGCGAGGGAAGGAGCAGGTGAGCCGGGGAGCAGAAAGCTGCTGAAGTCAGGGGAAGCAGAGCACGATTGAGCCAGGGAAGGGGTGGGGGAGATGGAGCAGGCTGGACAGGTGGGAAGCAAGCACCGAGCAAGGATGGGAGGAAGAACAAGAGCCCCCTCGCCCTGCAGCAGGGAGCCCCGCCGGCCAGCATCTCTTTGGGGCCTTTCAGTTCCTCCCGTCTTTGCTTCCTGCCTGACATCTCTTCTTGCTAAAGGGCCATCATGGCCTGCCCCGTTCCTCTCCCCACCGACCACCTCCGAACCGCGAATGCCCCCTCCAGTGCACTGGGAGCAAGAAGTGATGCCACAGCTTCGTCACGGCGGGAAACTCCCCTGGACACAGCCTGCCCAACTGCACCCAGGGACCGACGGGTGTGCACTGTCCCTGCATCGAAGGGACATGCCAGCATCCTTGCTTCCAGGCCTGCTGGGTAACAGGCCCAAAGCTGCTGGAGGTGCTTTGCTCTGTGCCCGCTGGTGTGGGCATCAGGGACCCTTTCCAAAGCAGGTGGCAAGGGAGCGATCACCGTGGCCAGGAAAGGACCTGTTTCCCCACAGCCGGGTACCAGAGGGCTGTATATGCCCAGGCGGGCACCTACCGAGCCCAGCAGGGGATAAACTACCACCGGGTGGAGGAAAAGATCCAGGGCAGAGGAGCCCAAAGCAGCTTTACTGCAAGGCTGTGTCAATGAGGCGATCCCCGGGCTGGCCTTTTTCAGGACCTCTCCCCGTCGTTCCCAAAGGAGTACCCATGACGTGCAGAGTCTCCTACCCGGGTGCCCAGAGCCAGACAGCGGAGCCCACAAGCCCCAGGCGCCTGCCCACGGAGACTCAGGTTGTGACCAGGCTGTGCTCCAGGTTCGGTGCAAGTGTGAAAATCCCCCGGCAGCCTGGAGCCTGACATCCCAGTGGTCTCTGCTGCAAGAAGCCAGGAGCCCGGGCGAAGCCGTCAGCGTGGCTGCCTCCGACGGAGGCTCTGCAGCCTGCGTAATAACTCAGCAGAAGGAAAATACCAGGAGCCCGGAGTATAAATATCTCAGTGCAGGGAGCAAGCTCCCTTTCATAAATTCTGCCTTTTCTTCCTCTCTTATCCGCGAGGACGTCGGCCCCAAGGCCGCTGGGGCAGACGACCCGCCTGGCTGAGCACGCCCCACCTGCTCCAGCCACACATCACGCCCCTCCCCAGTGCTGGGACCCCCGACCCGGGACCGGGAAGGGAACGGGAGCTACATGGAGGCAAATCTACATGCACTTCAGCCTCCTTTTTCTCCACCCCTGCTTCCTTGATCTTCCCAGCCTGAGCCAGAGCGCACCAGGCAGCGCCACTGCCATGCCCTACACTTGTCCCATTGCTCCCTCAATCCTCCCCGCCATCCTCTGCCCCTCTCGCAGGGTTGCTGCAAAGCCTGCACCACGGACTGCTGCTAAGCAGTGTCTGACAGTCCCGCACGGGGCAATGTGCTACCTCCAATGCCCCAGCCAGCTTTCCAGGGGTGCAGCTGACTTCTCAAGCCAAGTGCCTGGGGTCTGGGTACCAGAAGGGGTGGGGGGGAATCACCCCAGAGCCTGGCCCCCTGGCCGCCCAGAGCAGGACCCCTCACACTCTCCAAGCTGGGTCCAGCTCTGCCCAGGTGCCGTCCGCCCGCTGCATAAACAGCACGTCTTATAAATCCGGCGGCCCTCGCTCCGCCGGCCTGTTGGGAGAGCGGGAGGAGGAGGCCGAGCCGCTCGCCGGATATAAATAATCTTGTTTTCGTCCGGTAACCATGGCAAGGACCGCTGCCTTGTTTATCCTGCTCTGTGTTAGACTCCAGCCCTCTCGCAGGAGCTGCCCGAGACCAGCCGGCACTGGGGGAGCAGGCGCCTGGAGCCGGCGGGCAGCCCGGAGGATTCCCAAAGTCCCGCCACAGGCCCTCGAGCAGGGGGCAACACCCGAGCCGCCAGCGCAACCCTCCCCTCGGCCGCCGGAGCGAAGGCAGCCACTCTCTCGGAGGGCAGCAGTAGGAGGTTGTTATCCTGTACGGGCCAGGCATTAGAGAGCGGACATGAGGTTGCGTGCCAACATCTGAGCCTGGCACTGCAGTGCCTGGGGTCCCAGGCTGTGAGAGAGGGGTGGGGGATAGGGGTCAGGGAGGGGGAATAGCCCGCTCCTCCGGCTCCCAGTTCCAGGAGAGTCAGAACTGGGCGTCTGCCAGTCCCTGGCGTCGAGACCGGTCGTGCTGCTGCCCCTCCAACTCCAGCAAGCGATGGACCCCTGGAGCCGCCTGACATGCCCTGCAGCCCGGCAGGCTGTTTGGGTTGGCAGGGCCTGAGCATGGGCATGCTGAGCCCGTAGGGGTGGGAAGAGGGGCATGCACCCTGCAGCGTGGCATGGCCGTGCCATGTTCAGGGTTGGGGAAGGGAACAGAAACTCTTCCCAGCTGAATAACAGCCCCGAAGACCCCACTCCACAGCTGGCTCCTCCCCAGATGTGCTGTCCAGGGAAGCCCGGGGAGATCCCTGGCAATCTCCTCCTCTGATTTCCCCCAAAGAGCAGCGCCCAGCTGGGGAGGGTGGAAGGGAACTGGGAGTTTCCAGCTTTGCCTGGCACTGCTGCAAAGCAGCTCTCCTTCCCCCGGGCGAAACCCCGGTTACAATCTCACGTCAGCATGCAAATAGGCAGGCAGCCTGTAACCCTCTGTGCACGTGGCATGAGCCATGGCCTGGCTGCCTCTCTAACCTGGAGCCACGGCCAGCATTACCTGCTCCAGGGCTCATCCAAGCCTAGGAACTGGGTCTGCCCCTGGGGCGCTCCCAGCCGGGCACCTCATGCAGCAGCAGAGAAGACAATCTGGGGACATGGCAGGGTCCAGCTCCAAGTCGCCGAGGGGAAAAGTGGCTTCTGCTGTTGGGCGTGAAATCACACAGGGAATGAGTCCTGCTGAGAGCTCCCTCCAAGCTCAGCTCGTGGGCTGAAGCTGTCCGGTGCACGGGAGAAGGGGAGACAAGATGACGCATAGATTCAACCGCAGGAAGAGGCTGATGCCCTGCTCCAGAAAGCAGCCGCTGTACTCAGAGCAGTTCTTAGCCTGGGATGGGAGAGAGACTCCGCTCCATGCTAGATGAGGGACGTGGCGCTTACAACCTTTGCAGGGTTGAAACACAGCTTCAAGGTCCGGATCGTGGCCCCTGGCTGCAGGGGGTAAGGAGCCACACGGTGCAGACCCAGATGCATCCTTTGGCAAGGGTCCGGGGAGGCCAAGCTGCCACGGGCTGCTATTTTCTTCCATCTACCCAAGGCAGGCGCCCATTTCTTTCATTCCCCACCTGCCCCAGATGAATGCAGCCCCAAGCCAGCGGCTTGCTGAGCCACCCGAACCCCTGGGGAACAAACCCGACGCTCTGCCTCCCAGAAAAAGCCACTTTCTGTTGGATGCAACCTCCCTCCAACTACCGGAGGCCTCCATGGCTCCTCTCCCGCACACGCCAGGAGCACTTTCCCAGCGAAGGCTGGCATCCTCTTCTATTTTAGAGAGAGGAAAATGGAAGCAGAAAGATCAGACAGCAAAGCAGTACAAGAGCCCAGGAGTCCTGGCTCCCTGGCCAGGCCTGCTGTAACTATACCCACAGTTTGGGCTCCGGCACACCAGCCAGGCACATCCCCATTGCAGCAGTGCCGACTGGGGTAACATA
This sequence comes from Caiman crocodilus, assembly GCA_030014935.1. Lineage (NCBI taxonomy): Eukaryota > Metazoa > Chordata > Crocodylia > Alligatoridae > Caiman > Caiman crocodilus. The sequence continues at coordinate 1,245,358 of JAGPOW010003022.1, forward strand.
GCGTGACGGCTTCTGAAAAGCCACCTCGATTCTTGAGCTCCCCACACCTGTCCTGGGCCCCGCAGATGCTGAGGACTGTATATGTCTCAGTAGGGTTTGCAACGGGGCAGGCTGCACACGAGTGTCTCCCAGCCCTCCCACTTCCCGGCACTGCCACATCCCAACGGGACCTGGGGGTTCCCAGCACGGCTCAGCCTTTCGCCCAGACCCACAGGCAGGAAGCGGATATGTCAAATCGCACACGCGTGCAAAGGCTGCCCCTGCAAGACGTTTGGGGGCCGCCACGTGCTCTCAGGTCCAGCCACGTCATTCTGAGCCAACTCCACGGGCAGCAACCGAGTCCCTCGGTGCAAAACAGCTCAAATCTGGCCTCTGATGGGTGCCTCCACCCAGAAAGTTCAAAGACCCTGCTGCGGGGATTTTCCTAAACCCATGATGACTTTCCAAGTGACTGATGCATCGCTTTACTGCGGTAGCATCACACACCCACCCACCCACAGCCTTCTGCTTTGCAATCTCTCCAGGGCAAAGACAGCCTCTGGGTTCCCACAGCTCTCCTCGCAGCGGGGCTCTCGGCGCTGCAAGCAGCCTGGCAGGATAACAGGACCCGAGGCACTCGTGACGTGCAAGCCTCAGAGATGGAAACGAAGAGAGGCGCCCTGAGGAGAAAGGGAGAAGCTACAGGACATGCACCTCGAGGCAGGTGGGCAGGCCCCAGAGCTCACAGCACATCAGATTTTTTTTAAAAAAAATATTAATATTTTAGGTCCAATTAGTCAAATCAGTTCCAAATCGTATCGACTGAGCAAACTCATGGATTCGTAGATGTTAGGGTCGGAGAGGACCTCCATAGGTCGAGTCCGACCCCTGCCCTGGGCAGGAAAGAGCCAGACGACCCCAGCTGGGTGCTTATCCAAAACCCGTATCGATCGAGCAGGCAGAAACTCAATCGTTCCAAACACCGGGTGCGACACTACAACCAGCGAGCATCCTCCACCCCAAACCTATCCCCCCGGGACTTCAGATGCTCCCAAATCCGTTGGCAGCCACCCTACTTGGGCCTGGAGGTCTTGGGGGTGGGATGCTCCCAGATCCTCCCAGATCTCCACCCCAGACTCTTTAGCCTAGGACTTCAGATACTCCCTATGCTTCATCTTAGCCCACCAGATCAGCCACGCAGCCCCAGCAGCAATCCTGCACCGGGCCGGAGGGGTCCCTCTGCCAAGCCCAGCCCCTGCAGGCACTCAACAGAGGGGTGCTGGAAAATGGAGTGGGATGAAGGAGGCGGGAGAGGACGAGCTCGGAGGAGAGCGAGCTGCGCGTGTTGCTGGAGCGGCCGGTGCCAGCTGAGGAGGAGTTTCTTGCACAGCTTGGCGTCCTGCCACGCGAAGGGGCATGTTTTGTGTCCAGCGCGTGGGGCAAGGGAACGTCTCCAGGACGTGTGTGTAGGGGGATGGGAGAAGGCAACCCTAGCAGCAGGGGAGGAGGAGGAGGAAGGGTTCGAGTGACTCACCAGGTAACCCCCCTCCCCTTCCCTGCCCTGTTTCCCCAGCCTTTATTTGAATAGATTTGCATGCAGGCAAGGCAGGGCGGACAGGCAAGGAGGCAAGACCCAGCGATGCTGACAGCAGAAGGGGCAAAGGGCCTGCCAGGAGATCCCAGCTCCTGCCTAGACCCCGGGACCCGAGCCTGCCGCCGGGGGACAGCTGCACGGCCCGGTCCCGGGCGCCTGCCAAGCAAAACGCATCGCAATAGGGTGCGCGTCAGCGGGCTGGCCTGGCACCGAGAGGGAGCACATGCTCTGCAGGGAAACAAATGCCAAGGAGTCTTGAAAGGGAAACCGCAGAGGCGAGCGCTAAGATCCGAGCGCACCGGCGAGATACTTATTCTAGCTCGATCCTGTTTCAGTGGGGCTGGGATGGCGGCGGATCGCCGTGGCGACGGGTTTCTTTTCACGAGGGCGTAATGGGAGATGGAGCCTCTCACCCCCGGGTGGCCAGCGCAGAAAGCTGTCCAAGGTTTGCAGGGTGTCATCTCCACGCAGGTCAAGTGGCGCCGGTCCAGCTGAGCGGGGTCAAACCCAGAGGCACTTGGTCTGATTTCCTGCTGGCTCGCATGGGACTTATCCCAGGCCATAGCAGGCAAAGGGCCAAGAGACCGAGCCGCTAAAGCAAGGCGGCACAGGAGGTCCGGCCCAGCCCGGGGGTGGGTTTAGGTGGCTTTGAGTTGCTCCAACTCAGAGTCACCAGCCCCCGCTCCCTCTCCGGCATGCCAAGGCTTCCTCCGTTGCTGACACCCTGGAGAAATCCCCCCCTTCCCAGAAAAGATCCAGCCTCAGGATTTAAACACGCGGCAGCTGGACCTGCCAGCCCTGGGTGACCCCCGCGGGACACCCGGCCCCGTCCGTGCACCGCTGTACTCAGTGGGAAGCCTGGCTGGGTGATGCAAAGGTCTCTCCTGGTCCTCCTAACCTCCCCTCTCGCCTTCCTGCTCCCTCTGCATGGCACATGGGGCCGCTGCAAGCAAGCCCGAGATCTTGGCCGCTTCCACCTGCATCGACTTCACACCCATCTGCTACGGAGGCGGTTCAAGAAGTCAGGACTTTTACTTCCAGCTGGTGGCCAGACAGTTTAGGCCGCGAGCAACACCGCAGGGAGACTTCTGTGCTGGCTCAGGAGACTCGCGCTGTGTCCTCGCTTCCCCCCTTGCTCCTGCCAGGCACACCCAAGCGGGTTGCAATTAGCAAGCAGCAATTAGTCATTGCCAGCCTGGCACATGCCAGCAAGCTGCGAGAGCAGGAATCCTCGCTGAGGCTCCGGCCAGCTGCGCGACCCAGCGGTTGTGCGACAGCCTGGTTGTGCGAGGGGCGTGTGGCAGCCTGGCACGAGGACAGGGTTTGGGGTGCACAAAGGAGCGGTCAGTGACCGGGTGCTTTCCTCGTGGCACTTTGGGCCTGTGCTCAGGAACGTGCTTGATGAGCCACGTGGCCACCGATCCCCCCATTAGCCACAACCTCCTGCTGTCCCAGCCTGGCAGCCTTGCTAAGGACCCACATCCCCAGCTGCAGGAGCTCAGGCTAGCTTCGATCTGAGACTCTCCGACCCTAAGCTGCAACCGCCAGCAGCCTCCTGCCACTCAACTCCTCTGGTGCCATGCCCTGGCCAGGGGAAAGGAAGGGAAGGAAAGCCCCGAAGCATGCCTCCGGCTCTGGCATGGGTGCAAGATGGTCACAAGATGCAGGAAGGAGGCTGCCAAGACACGAGCGCAAAGGCTCAATGCAGAGGGATGATTCAGGAGTGAAACTATCCGGGAAGCAGCTGACTTCAAAGGCTGAGCATTTTCCGAATCGCTCTCCCGTTCCTGCAAGGTCGGCGGGGAGCTGCCTGGAGCCGTTCGGAGCAGCCGCGGGTTTCATGCCACCTTGCTGGGTACGCAGAACGGGCTGCGCTGGCACACTCGCGGGCCCGAGACCTGCCAAACCCATTCCACGCAAGCAGGGAAATGGCTGTCAAGGCCTGGCCTCCCTGAGCGAGATCTGAACTTGCGCCCGAGAGCCAGGAAAGCTGTGCTCCCTCCCGCAGCCAAGCCCGGCTGGGATGAGCTGGTTGGGGATGGTCCTGGGGGTCAGACTAGACGGGAGGACCCCTCCAACCCTC
>JAGPOW010003022.1:1249113-1265040 GCA_030014935.1 Caiman crocodilus
TGGTTCTCAGCCAGGCCTTGAGATAGGGGAACCTAATTACTGGAAATTACAGGGGGAGAGAGAAAGAGGGCAGCTCGCTGTGCTGATTCAGCCATTCCCAGCTGCTCCGTCCCAGGAGAACCTCATCTTAGCAAAGCAAAGGAATTACAAGCCGACAACCCTTTCAGCAAGCCACAGCATCACACCCCAGCCGGGAAACTTAGGACAAGGACGGGATCAAAGGGCAGGGGCGCGCTGGCGTGCTTCCCTCATCATGTCCCATCGCCCGCGGGGCCCGAGTCCGCTCTTCGCACCCAGCTGAGGAGCTCGGTACTTCCAGACGTCCGAGCGACACCGGAGCAAAGAGCCGAACCCGAGCATCGGGAGGAGGGCTGGGGGGGCGAGGAAAATAATCAATCCCCAGTCTCACATTGCAGCGTAGTTGCTTCGTTTTCTGGCCTGGGTGACGCCGTGCCCGGCTGGGCAAACTGCAGCGCTGGCTTGTTCCTTGGGTCCTTCCCCACGCAGCGGTTTTGCTCCAAGATCCCAAAAGCGGATGAGCCAGCTCCGCGTCACGTGGAAGCAGAGATGTCTGCCCTACCTGCCTCCATCCCCTCGAGCGTCCAAGCAGGGGACCGGTGTTCTTCGAGTCCAGTCTGGAAAGCGCCGCTGGGGTTGTTACGTGGCCATCACGTGCCGCCCCAGAGGCGATGGCCGCTCGTCTAAGGATAACTTCACCTGTCATTTTACAGATGGGGGAAACCGAGGCATGAGGCCATTTGCCTGAGGTCAAGGAGCGGGGTCCAAGTGTCCGTCACAGGTAGCTTTGCCCTCTGCGGGGAGGCAAAGCCCAAGCGGTGCATTATACAGTTTCTGCCCAGGCGGGAGCTGCTGCCGGCAGCTAAGGGGGGTTTGGGCAGAACAGCCGAGAGATGGAGCTGCGGGAAGAGGAGAGGGGGAGCACGGCTCAGTTAAAAGGCCCGCTGGAGACCGGATAGCTTGGAGAGGATATTGCACCTGAAGCCTCAAGGCCATTTGATACAGGCTGGATTTATGGGCCATCTGCTTGATGGATGGGAGCCTCTCAGGGCAGAGTCATTACAAGCATGGAGGGCATTTGGCAGGGCGTAGCAACCGGAGCCCAAATAACCTTCCCCCCTCCGGGGAGCTGAAGCATTCTCCCAGCCGCCGCCGCGGGCCGCTGTTCCTGCCCTGTGCGGGAAAGTTTGGTCCCCGTATCCTGCCAAGACCCACCTCAGGTTGTGGGGAGAACGGGGGTGCAGCGATGCCCGGAGAAGGGCAGACCGACCCCGCTTGGCCCTGCTTTTAGGAAGCTGTCGTGCCCGGCACCCAGGGGCAGGAGGAAGTCACCTGGGCTTGGGGGCCAGCAAATCAGCGCCTTGTGCCTGGGCAAAACCCAGCTCAGAAAGGGGCTGGGAGACAAAGGACAAGGATGGGGGTTGCCAAGCTTCTCTGCTGCTCATCTCAGACCAAGACTTACCCCCCGCTGAGCAGCAGAAATCATGGCGCAACGTGCATCCAAACAGATAGGAGTGTGTCAGCACCTGGAGCAAACTTTGAGCAGCCGGTGGGCACCCACGGGACCAACGAACCCCCCAGGAAAGGGGTCTGGCATGAGGCATACCATTCAACAGGTCTCAGGACATCCTCCTCTCTGCCTCTACCCTGCAGTGCCGTCACGAGAGACGTCCTGCTGCGGCTGGAGCCCCGAGCCTGGGGAGACCAGGCTGACTAGTCCAGAGATGCCTGAGCTCTGGAGTCTACCCTTAGTGCCCCTCCTTGCGGCTGCCTACCCCACGGGACCCGGGCTTCAGCCTCAAGGCAAGTGGATACCTCTCCGTATAGCACAGGACCAAGGAGGGGGTAAGAAGGGAAAGAAGGGTGAGGGACTGCCAACACAGCGGGCGCTGCCCTAGACACCCAACAGCGATCTGCCTTTGGCACAAGACAGGCAGCTGGCACCCGCTCACCTCCTGCTGCTGAGAAACATCGGCACCACACATCGGCACCGCTCTGAAGCCCCCCAAGGAGCGGGGTCAACTGCAGCAAGGAAGCTGGGGCCTGGACAGCCAGCGAGCCTTAACCAAGACCTTGGGGTAGCGTCAGGATTTGAACCCAGTGCCAACACTTCCCCGCACTGCAGTCAGGCGCTTTGCAAAGCAATGGCTATGGCCTGGGGCAGTCTTCCTGCCTGGCACTTGAGCCACGGCTGCCTCACGCTCCCCCCACGGCCGGGGGAGCACACGCTGCGGGTCCCTGCACTGGGATGGCCCCTCAAGTTCACCACGGAGAGAGGCTTCACCGCTGCATTGCTGGCTTTGGGGCAGAGAGGACACCATCTCGAGTGCCCTCGCCTGGACACGCGACTCCAACACACCCGCAGCATCGCCCCTCGTGCCTGTGGGATGGGGCGCGTCTGATGGGGAAGCTTTTCCACCCTTCCTGCACGACTGCAGCTGGCTGGGCAGACTCTAGAGCAGCCAAGGCAGCCCCCCTCTCTAGATGACTGCCTTCCCAAAAGCCAGCGCTCGGCTGGGGAAAGGGTCCTTGCTTCCACCAACCCACCCTTTCCATCCATCGCTCACAGGCACCCACAGGCAGGGGCTGCCAAAACTCAGTCGGAGCCCGGGAGCACCGGGGCCCCCTATAAGCCATTCACACAGGGAGCGTGCGGTCCTGGGGCGTGAGCACACCTCTTCCCATCCATCACGAGCCCTCCCTGCAACTCCCCGCAGGGGGAAACTCAGCTCCCTTTGCAATTCGAGTGCCCACGTTCGGCAGCTTTGGAAGTAGAGGGCTGGCACAAGCAGGGAGCGGACTGGGAGCCCGGATGTTTCACAGCCTAAATATCTGGCTGGCTTGCACAAGTTTTACAGCTAGCACTGACCCCACACCTCCAGGGTGCTGAGCAACCCCCATCACTCTTAGGAATCAGGGGCCTTGCGGGGCTGGGGCACTGGGTGCCCGGTCCCCAAGACCATCCCTGGGCCAGCTGGCCCCGACCCCGCTGCACGCAGGGCTCCCACGTCAGAGGAAAGACGCTACCGGCCAGGTGCGGCAAGTACAGCAGGTGCCACCAGGCGGTCCTTCGGGCCAAGCCCGTCAGAAGCGGGCTGCCTTCCTGCCAGGGGAATCGGATCGAAAGCCATGGAACAGGGACATTGGATCTTCGAGCTCCGGTTCCATTAAACCAACTGGGCCAAGGAAAGCTTTTTCCTAATAAAGCGGAGCCGCATTGCCCATGCATTAGGCGAGGGCTGCAGGCACACCGAGGCTTATGCATGTTTAATCCCCCAGCTCTCGGCAGAGAGGACTGTGTCCGGCTGAAACCGAGCAGCGCGTGAAGGGACCGTCCGTCTGGTTGCCAGCCCCGAGAGCCAGAGAGGGACAGGCGCACGGTGCGAGGGCACTCTGGAGTGAAACCGCTCCACGTCTGTATCCGGCCCAACGTGCCTGCGCTGCTAAAAGAGCCCGGAGCTGGGATAGCAAGACAGCCCCCACCCGGAGTGCCTCCCCTCTCCACAGCCTGGCTCGGTTTCACGGCCCTGGGCACAGAGGGGTGGTCGGGTTAAGTGAGGGAGTCGGTGGCAGGGCAGTGCCCGCAGGGCTATCTCCCCTCTCGATTGTCTCAGGTTGGAGGGACCATTATGTTTCGAGGCTGCCCCGTCTGGTACGTCCAACCCACGCGGCTGTGGCTGTGTTCTGCCTCCACAACAGCATCCTCACACCAGGCCCCTGCTCCTGCTTTTCCTGCCTTGCCTTGCCTTGCCTCGCCGGTGCCAGCTCCCCCACACCTGCTCGCACGCAGCCTCGGGATAGCTCTGCCCGTGCTGGCATCCCCCGGGCTTTTGACTCCTACGGACATTTGAACGGGTATCACGCTCCAGGGCTCCCCTGCACTCACCCAATGCCAGGACAGCTGCAATCCCCGACCGTAGCCACGTTTGGTCCCTCGACAGCCCCTTTCGGCCCGGGCATCCTCGCAAGCACCAAAGAGTCGCAAGCAAAGCCCAACCCGCGGGGTGGAAAAGTGTCCGTGGGGAAACTGAGGCACGGGTCCAAATTAGGTGACACTGAAACCCATGGCCAGCAAACCCCCATAGCAGGGCACGCTTCCTTCTCCGCCCCGAGGCTCCTGCTGGCCAGGGCAGTTCTGGTGCAGAAGCCAAGACCGCAGATGGCCCAAGTCCCTTCAAGCCTAGATGCGACCCCCCTCCAGGTCATGCATATTAACAGCGGAGCCGGCAGCCCCTCTCCAGTGGGACGTGACCCCTCTGAGGGATGCTCCACAAGCCAGCCTCAGCCGCAGGATGCCTACGAGTTCAGAGGACCGTGACTTTAGCCGTCATGTTTGCCTCCAGCCCAGTTTGTGCCCGAAAGCTTGCTAAGAAGAATTTTTCTAACTATTTGAGTTGGTCTAACAAAAGATATGGGACTGTCCCGAAGAACCCGCGGCTACATCCCGCGCCCCTCCCCATCACGCTGCATTCATGGCAGGGCCACCAGACACGGTGGCCCTTCTGAAGCCACGGCAGCACTGGGTGGGTGAGGACGGGGTCGGGCTCATCTCCGGGTCAGACGTGACCTGGTGCAAGCCCGAACCCAGGTCATGCTGCCAGGGGTTCCCAGGTCCAGCTCAGCGCCAGGGGAAGCTTGGAAGTTGCCTGAGCAACTGGGGAAACTGAGGCAGCTCCACTCCACTCCAAGGCGGCCTCCCAGGGCTCGAACCGCTGCTCAGCCCAGTCTTTCACTTCCCTTACCCAGCGCAGTGTCAAACTCCCCCACCACTACTTCCTGCTCCATCTCTCCTCGGACTCTCTCAAGCGGAAGACCAGCCCCGGGCACGCAGGGCTCGACACCCTCGTGGCCGTGCCCCCGCTAGGGTCAAACCACCAAAAAAAAAAAACCACAAACCCAGAAAATATCAGCTGTCAGCAAATTGGTTCCTAGCCAGAGCCTTTGGGAGGAGGAGAATCGTGGACACCTAACGTTGCTGCCTGGCTTGGTTGCAACCCAGCTCTTTTTCACCCTCCGCTGCCCGGGCAGTGCCAGGGACCAGCTGCAACAGCAGCCTGGACGCCCCGCGGCCTGGCCCGGCTCGGCTCGTGGGTGCTGGGGGACACGCGGAGGGTGGCTGGCTGCTGCCCAGGTTTCCCCGGTGTGTGAGGGAATTCCTTGAGCAAGGAGGCAGAGTCAACACAGCTCATGAGAGCCCCGGGTTAGCCGCGAGCTGGCTTCATCTTCGAAGCGCGTTGCAGACACAGGTCCTCATTTATCACCCGGCCCTGCCAGCCGCTGCCACTGGGAAAGCTGGGGGTGGGGAGGGAGAGCCCCACCGACCTGCAGGGAAGAGAAGGCCGTTGCGGGGAGTGATGCAGCAACTCAGGCGCTGGGATCAGGGCAATCCCCAGCGAAGCAGTGGGAAAGGATGCATGGCCAGAGCACCTGTAGCTCATCTCGGGGGCTTGATGTACAGGGTCAGGTCTCCCAGAGCCCCAGGGAAAGCCGTGGCCAGCCACCGTCTGCCTACACTGTGCATGCAACAACTGCGCCCGTCAGGGAGAATCCGTGCAATGGGTTCGCCCTCAGGACTGCAGGTGGGGAAGCTGAGGCACGGATGGAGTGAGGCCAGAACGGGCTCCCGGGCCCCCGCTCCTCCGCCCAGGGGCTCTCTGCGGGGGAGGCAGCGGTGCTGGGTAGCACACCGACTCCATCCCTGGCTGAAGTTCAAGACCCTTCCCTAGATCCAGGGCAGGAGGGAGGGGATGGGGCTCTGCTCACGCAGCCACTTGCTAGGGCACTGGGCTTTCATTTAGCTATGCGGCAGCCTGGGTGAGGACAGCGCCCCAAAGCAGGCTCCGATGTGCCTCCTCTCTCTGCCCCGGACACGCACAGGTGGGATTTTAACAGAGCCATAACTGGGATGCAGCAAATCAACACTAACAAGGGCAGCAAACCAAACCAGTGCTCAGCCTGCAGCTGGGCTGAAGCAGGGGGGGGAAGGGGGTGAGTGGATTATATTTATAAGGGATTGGGGGGGGTTATTTTTATTGTTGCTGTCTGTTCAGTCTGCTGTAATTTGCTCCTGGTCAAATTGCTCTTTTAATGAAATGTTCCTTTAGGAAGGGGAATTCTGCTGAGCTCAGTTTCTGGTACACCCTGCAGTTTCATAACCATCAATACAAGCTACTAGAAACCAGCTCCTAGAGCAGCAATATCGAAAGTGACTGGTCAACTGAAAAGAAAAGGTGGGGGTGTGTGTGTATATATATATATATATATATATATATATATACACACATACATATATATATATATATATATATATATATGTGTGTATATATATATATGCAAGAGGTTCAGCTCCGGTGAGCACCAGAAAGCGGTGAGCTGGGGGCAGGGGTGGATTTTCTGCAACGTCTCAGAGATGTTGGCGCGCAGAAAATGGGGCTGGGGAAAGAAAACCGTGCAGGCAACAACCCCCCGCCCACGGCCAGGAAACACGGCGGGGAGGAGGTGGCACACGAGCGCGCTGCATCTGCACGGGCCGAGAGCAGGAAGCAACTTTGCAGCTGCGGATCAGAGACGTTGAGGGCCGAAAAGATGTTTTTCTCACCGGAAAACATTCAGGGGTTTATCACCACTTGGATCTTTGTGGATCCCAAAGGCTGCAAAGGGGTGGCTTGAAGTTTAAGCTCCCGGTTCAGGGATGACCTCTTGGCTCCCTGTGCAACAGGGTCGAGATATGTGACCTGGGACCCTGAGTGCAAGCCCTGATGACTTCTTGCCCTTTGGGCAGGGGGCTGGACCCGATCATCGCGCGAGGTCCCTTCCAGCCCTAATGTATGTGCTAGGGGCTGTTTGTGTAGGTCAGCAGACACAGCCCCCTGCTCCAGAGAGCTGCTGGAGAACGGGTACTTCATCCAAAGTTGGAGCTGGGGAAGGGGACCGCTAAGGGGCTACCCGAGATGCACGGGCGGTAGCTCTCCCCGCACCCGCCCCTTCAGAGCCACGGAGCGGCCTCATGGCAATCGTATCTGAAATACGGAAACCCCGCAGTCAGGCAACCCAGGAGCTTCGCCTGCTCAGCAAAGCCAGCCCCGAATGCTCGAGACGAGCCAGGAAGTGGCCTCTTGCACAGGCAGCTATGCCTCTTGATTCTCTGTCTGCTTCTAGGCCCCGAGACCGCGCTCAGCTTTGCCTCTGCGCCCAGCAAGATCGGGCGCTTCATTTTGAAGGAGGTTTTAAATGAAAGCAGAGCGTCTCACGTAATCACAGGGCTCCGGGATGCGGGGCTGCAAATATCACGTATCGTGAGAGTTGCCAGTGCGGACACTGCATACGCAAGACAAGCCGGCCACTTCCAAGCGCGCGTGGTCCTAGGTGCCAGCGCTGGATCCCTGCCAGCGAAAGGTGGCCGAACGCGCTGTCTTCCCGGGAGCTTTCTCGGAGCCCCTGCAAGGAGCTTGACCCCCGTGGGGCTTGCATTACAGCTGCCCGGCCCTGCTAACAGAAGGGTGCATCCGAGCCAGATCGGCGCCGCCCCTCGCTGCAAATATTCCTCGCTGGACCTGCATGTTTTAAGGAAAGTCTCTCCGCGCACTTTTGTGGGCGAGTGAATTTGGAACTTGAAGACACTTTTCCTTGCATGGAAAATCCATTTCAGCATTACCCCAATCTGGAAACAAAACCTAAGCATGTGACCTGCGTGGCTAAATAAAAACAGCTCATATGTCAAATGAGGCTTGTAACAAACTACTGTCATGCCAGGTAGAATAGACATTAGGTTAATTTCTATCCCATGCAAGCCGGGCGAAAGCCATTTGCGACCGGCAGGAAAGGGACTAAAATTTGGCTGGGAACCGCTGTTTGCTCAGCGCTAATTTACACGCTTTGAGATTGTAACCTTTTGGAAGGGAGAAACGCATTGCATTTCACATTGCATAGCAATTTTAACCCCCCCACTGCCTGAGACGGAGCGATCCAAGGCTGGACTGGATCAGCAGATAAGAGTTCTGTTACCAGCTCTGCCACTGACCTTGTGTGACCTTGACAGATTAAGTGACTCTCCCTGCCTCAGTTTCCCCAACTGTAAAATGGGGGGGACAGAATTTCTGTCGCTGTTGTTGCAGCGCCGCAATATTTAGAAGGAGAAGAAGAAGAAAAAAATCTCCCTACAACCCCCTTACTATCTACCCACACCCCAGCCAGCACCCCCTTTGCGAGGGCAGAGGGGGCAGCAGAACAGATTTCCACCGAAAAGGAATTACCAGGAAAAAGCCTGCATTTGATGCTCAAAAATGGTCATTTCGTGGGGAGCGTGAGGGGTCACTGCCATGACAGATGGCCCTCAAACCTATCCCCAAACCAAAAATAGATTGACCAAAGAAACATGTCCACGTGCACCCAAAAATAATGCAGGGCGTGATATTACAGACCCCCTTGCCTCCACCTGCCAGGCTGTCAGGATGCTGAGCCCGCTCTGATCTTAGAGGCATTTGACACTGCCCCGTATCACCTCTCAGTGCAGGCTGGGGAAGAGCTACTAAGCTGCAAAGCACATGCAAGTGGTGCCTCCAAAACTCAGCTCCTCTCCCCGCTCCTTGTGCTGGAGAAGATTTGGCTGGAAGGGGAGCAGGCTCCGCGGGCCAAGCCCACCCCGAGGCTGCCCTTTCAGGAAGCACGTGGCTCAGACGGATGCGCCTGTGTGCGGCGGCCCTCCTCGCACTGCTCGCCACCGCGCCAAGAGCTGCACGATTGGGGGGTGAAGCAGTGTCAGCTCTCTCCATCGATCCCCAAGTGGTGCTGGTATTTATAGACCTGACTCCACCAAAGAGGATAGCGGGGGGAGGAGGGAAGATGGACTGCATGGCTCCAGGAGATGGGAACGGGCCCACGCGTCATCCTGCTAGGCGCACGAGGAAGTCACCGGGTAGGCAGGGCAGCCGGTGTCCAGGATGAATTTTAAAGCCACCCCTGTTCTCGGCCGGAGCCTTGGCATGACAATAAACATGATGGATAAGACAAGTGCTCTGGGGACTTAATCTGCCTGCCCCTGGGGTGTCGTCAGCAGCCTCCGGCGTCCGCCCAATTACCCTTCCACCCCTTGCAAGGGAAAGGTGCGGCCTTGTCGCTGGAGGGTTTGTCTTCCGGCAGCGGGCAAAAGATGCCAGGCAGGGTGGGGGTGCCAGCGCGCTAGGGGCTGCATGCACCTGGGATGGAAAGTCCCTGCCCCAAGGAGCTTGCAAACCAGGGATGACAAAAGCCACAGGAGGAGGGTGGGACTAGTCACAGGGGCAGGGTGGGCATCCTCTTCCCTGGGGCCCAGGCCAAGGAAGTCGTGAGTCGAGGTGCCCTGCCTGACTGGGAGCCAGGTCCCAGAGCAGGGGCAGATAGAGTGCGTTTGCGCGAGCAGACCTCGCTGCACGTAAGGTGCCAAGACGAGCCCAGGACTCAGCACCCTAGGAAAGACTCTAGTGTGGACAGTCACACCTGGGTGCCGAACCTCCCCTGCCCAGAGCCCCCGCACGCTACACCTCCCCATCGATGCCTCTTGGAAAAAGAGGCACGAGCCGCACGGGCGAGGATGAAGGAGAGAGGCTCAGGCCCTCTTCCAAGGGATCAGATTCTCTCTCAAGGGCTTCCAAAGCGAGGACGCTGGCAGGAGCCGAGTCACAGAAGCAGGAAGCCTCTTGCCCAGTTTCCATGAGGGCTGCATGCATTAATGGAAACCAGAACGGACAGGTGGGTCTTGAAGGATGCTTCACACTGCCAAGCAAGTGCTGTGTCATGGGGGACTAGGAATGGGTTCATCCTGCTGGAGTTATATTTTTAGTGCAACTACGAGTGAGCGTGAGAGAGAGACGGGGTGTGCGTAAACATGTGCAGTTGTGAATGTGTGTATTCCCCAGCCTCATTACTCTCCCAAGGAAAAGTCCCTTCTCCCCCACCCCGCTTGCTCTTCTTCCAAAGCACAGCAACTATCTGTATAACAAAGCACTGCCATCCCTTCCACCCCAGGAGGATCCAGCTGCTGGCAATAATTCCTTGCAGGAAAAAGCTCTTCTTCTGGTGCGGCATTTGCAAAATAAAACCCAATAAAACAAACTAAGAAGAGCCCGCTAACAACTTCAAGGTGTCGTGACCGGTTACAAATGGACTGTTATGTCCCATCAGATCTCCCCGGGGACGGCAGGTGCCCTGTTACCAAGTGACAAATACGTTGTTCCATCTCAATATGCTAACTTAAGCGAGACCCACTTTCCTGCCTCTTAACGAGCTCAGACTTGCGCGGCCGGTTCCCGATTCAGCACTGCGTTAGAATTCCCCCAAAATTGGGAGAGGCGGGGTGGCGGTGACATCCTGGCCGTCTCCTACGGCCCAACACGGGATCACGCTCTTGCTGATGGAGAGCATCACAGCCAAAAGCTGGGGTGCACACACAAGATGCACGGATGATGGTCGTGCGCTCACACGTGTGCACGCGGGAACACAGAGGCTTGGGCACTCAGCGCTCGACTGTCACTCGGCCCAGGGCCGAACTCTGCTGTCCTTAGGGAGGGGAGATGCACACCCCCTGTACCCCACCCACACTTTCCCAACCAAGAGGCTCCTGCTGTCCATCCCACTCTTCCACTCCCAGCGCTGGGAGAAAGGGCAAGGGAGCTGCCAACTGCTGCCTGCAGGGGCTGAGATGCATGCGAGAGGCTTGTAAATAATACTGCCCTGTGAAATGGGCCTGAGCAGGGGTAACCCAGAGGTGCCTGCCTGCATGTGGTCCGGAAAGGCCGTGGCCCAGGGTCGCAGAGGTCCGGCACCTGTGGAGCTGGCTGACTTGTAACACCTTGCAGGTCTCTAGCTGGAAGTCAGGTCACCAAGTGCTTTCAGGGAAAGATCAAGGTCCTGATGTGCACAGTGGGGAAACAGAGGCATGCAGGAGATGCTGTACAGCCTCAGGGGTCACAGGTAGCACCATAAATTGAACCTAAGTGTCCCGAGACCCAGTCTGAAGAAGTTCTTGGGCTCCCTGGAGGCAGCCTTCCAGCGAGAGCCCCTCCGCCATCTGACCGCCAGGTCGCCGAGCTCCCCTCGGATGCTTGCGGACTCTCTGGGAGACCGCAGGATCACGGCAGGCAACAAGCCCGGCTGCTGTCTCCACCCTGGGTCGCAGACAAGTCCCCTGGGAGTTCAATCTGCTGCATCAGCTCAAGCCATTTGTTCTGGGAACATTTCTGCTCCTGAAGAGTCCTCAGCTGCATGGGGTCCTATGTGTGCTCAGCACCTTGCAGCTTCATGCTCTGAGACGGCAAGAAAGTCGCCCCAGGGCCAGAGGCCCAGATGGGCTCATTACCCCTGAGCACAGAGACCCTGAGCCACCCCTCCGCCTCCACCCCTGCACACCATGGCAAGCACCACCCAAGAGATCCGTCAGCAGGATCCCCAGCTAGGACTCGGCCAGGCTTCCTGCAGGGCTTCAGAAGCCCCCCGGCCTCATCCCGTCCCGTGACACTAGGACACAGCTCCAAGACCCCTTGGCTGCACAATGTGCTGACAGGGGAGAGCCAGCAAGGCCAGGGGGTCTTCCCAACCAAGCACCTCCGATGAGCGGGCTGCATCTGCAATGCCCACAAGTGGGAAATGGCCAGGATGCCCTCCCCACGCCTGTGCATTCACCCAGGCCCTTCCTTCCCGTTTGCTCTTTTTGGATAGGAAGATCCCGGAGGCAGAGACTGGCAGCGTTTCGTTTCTTGCAACCCTCACGTCAGCACCAAGGAGCTGCCACCCTGGCCCGTGACCTGCTGCACTCCCCTGACCCCCGACCCCAACACGCGCACACAGAGCAAGAGCCGGACCCTGGCCCTGAGCCGCCACTCAAACAACACCCGAGGGTGAAAGCGCCAAGGGACACAGAGGCAGGAGAAGCCACCCCGCCAGGCACAACCCAGGTCAGCATCTGAACCCCGGCCAGTGCCCTACCCACTGCACCACACTGCCCCAGTTTGGGGACAAGCTACTGGAGGCAGGGCTGAGAACAAAAACTCCAGCAGGAGACTCGGCAAGCTTCATCTGCCCCAGCAGAGGGTGGGGAGAAGCCACATATCATCACGCACCAAAAGGAAGCAGGAAGAGATTTGCTGGCTGGTGGCTCCAAATATCTACGTGTATTTGCATGTGCAAACCGGCTGCACGGAGCTCATGAAGGCATGTCCATGCACACACCTGAGCACAGAGGACTGGCAGGCAGACAGGGCTGTGCACACCAGACCCCGGTGCCACGATGCCCAGCCAGCCTCACGGTGCTTTGCAGATCCTGGCTGATGCTCCTTCTGCACCGGGGAGGTGCTGGCATGCTGAAGGGCTGGGGAACAGCCGCATGGAGAAGCAGTAGCCAAATAATACTGGACTCAGAAGAGGCCTAGCAGCTCTTCACCCCTCCACACCATCACACATCCCAACCGCGACCCCCTTCTCTACTCCAGCTCTCCTCCATGAGCACGTTTGGCCTGAGGAAGGATGTACAGCCGGCATGTGGCATGGGAGATAAAAACCCGCACTGCGATGGGGGCAGGTCGAAGGACGGGCCACCCCCTCTCCCACTGCAGACTCAGGGCCCAGGCAGCAAAGGGAGAGGCCAGAGGGGCTCTTCCCTGGGCCTGGGCCCATATTTATTTGATGCCACATAGGAGAAGGGGAGCCCAGCAAGTCTGAGCACCAGGGGCCTTGGCCTGCTTCCCCTGCACAACCAGAGAGAACAAACACGCCTGTAGGCACGCATGTGCCTCCAGTAACTCAGTTAACAGAGAAAACTGTGGGACCGACGGGACCCGAAACACCTGCTCTTTGATTTACAGACCCCCCTGCAACCATCAGGAGCAGAAGAGCACCCCCAGCAAATTCGGCGCAAAGACACACTCGCTCATCTCCTGCGCCTGTGCCCCGCAAGCAAACGCCAGCTGATGCGGGAGGGCGGCAGGGATGCGGCAGCCTCTTGACCCCCCTTTGGTTTTGTTCATAATTACTCGGTTTTTGCTGAACCCGAGAAATGTCTGCGCGCGGTGCTATTAACTCACCGATCATTAATGCGTTGCCTTCTGTACCAGAACAATTATATCGCAGTCAGCGCAAAGAGTGTCCTAATGCAATCACTCTTCATTGCGCCTCTCCCAGGCACACGCACATCGCGCTCCGCCGCTTTCTACGCCACGGTTTGATAAATTACACTGTCTTCCCTTCGCCATCCCGGAGAATGGGAGCGTGTTAATGACATTAAGACTCGCGTGTCCCCGGCTTTCTAGCTACATGTGGGAAGGCGAGGGAGGTTTGTGACAGCGCCCACCACGCTGCGATCGGAGCGCCGCAGACTTTGCCTTCCTGGCTGGAAAAGTTCTTTCTAGGATTTTTTATGAATTTGCCTGTAAAAGCGCCCCGAACGTCCACTTTAAACTTTGTGGACAAAGTCTGTCTACAGCAGGGAGGGGATTAAGAGCTTAAATCTTTTGTTCCTGAAGTTCAGCTAAGCCAAAGCTACTCAGCCTGGGTTGGCAAATACAGCGTTTCACCCCCTTTTCGGCATCCCACTGCTGCCATAGGTGGGTGGTCCGACAGCACCCCACAGCCGCGACCTAGGGGCCGATTTCTGCCGCTTGTTCCGAGGCCGTGTTAGGCAGCAAATGTGGAGTCAGAGAAAGCAGAAGTCGCAGCTTCAAACTTTAAAGAAGAATAACACAAAAGGAAAGGGGGTGGGGAGGCAGGGAGTTGGGATCCGTCACTCTTTCCCAGGCTTGCCCCCCAACTATTCCAGCCCAATTTTTCTGCTCTCTTCCTTTTTGGAGAGGCAACTGAAACCAGAAACCCCAAATCAGCTGTTAATGGAAAAACCCGACACGCGCTGAAACAGGGAGCGGCGCGGAGCGGAGCGGAGCGGGCGCCGCGCGGGGCGGCCGGGATGGGGAAGGTGCGCGCGCCGGGGAGGCAGAGACAAGCGCGGGGAGCCGCGGAGGGAGGGAGCCGGGCGCGGAGGCACTCACATGAAGACGTGGTAGATGAAAGCCCAGCCGCGGGGCCGCTCCAGCACGTTGTAGAGGCAGTTCTGCAGGCGGCGGTAGCGCTTGTGCGAGGCGGAGCGCGCCTGGGCGCCGGGCGGGCCGGGCAGCGGGGTGCCCAGCAGCCCCAGGCGCCGCGGGGTGCCCGCCTCGCCCGCCTCCGTCTGCACCGCCGTGAGCGCCACGAACTCCGCCCGCCGCGGCTCCGCCAGCACCGACAGGTCCTCGCCGTCCTCCTCCCGCGCCCCGGCCATCGCGGGCGGGCTCACGGCATGGCCCGGCCGGGGCTCGCACCCGCGCTCAGCCCATGCGGCGGCCGAGCGCCGCTCCCCGGGCACCCGCCGCCGCCGCCGCCGCGCTCTGCTCCATGCCGCCCGCCCGCCCCGCCGGCCACCTGCCGCCGCCTCCTGCCTCCTGTCTCCTGCCTGCCGCCGCCTCTCCCCGCCCCGCGCCGTGCACCGCCCCGCCCCGCCCCGCCCCGAGCCTCCGGCACCTGCCGCCCGCCCGCCCTGCGCGGAACACCGACGGGGGCTTCCACGCCCCGCCTGGGCTGCAGCAAGGCGGATGGGGCTGGGCTGAAAGAGAAGACCGAGGGGGGCTGGACAGCAGACTTCAAGTCCCTGCACTGGGTGCAAAGGGGATGGGGCTGGGCTGCTCAGAAAAGACCGAGGGGGGATTGAATAGCGGCCTTCAAGTCCCTGCTTTGGGGTGCAAAGGGGATGGAGCTGGGCTGCTCGGAAGAGACGACCACGAGGGGATTTAATAGCAGCCTTCAAGTCCCTGCAGCAGGATTGCAAAGAGGCTGGAGCTGGGCTGTTCTCAGTGGTGGAAGATGACAGAACAAGGAGCAACGGACTCAAGTTGCAGCAAGGGAAGTTGAGATTGGAGATTAGGAAGAACTTTCTCACAAGGAGGGTGGTGAAGCACTGGAATGGGTTACCCAGAGAGGTGGTAGCGTCTCCATCCTTGGAGGTTTTTAAGACCCAGCTTGACAAAGCCTTGGTTGGGATGATCTAGTTGGGGATGGCCCTGCTTGGAGCAGAGGGTTGGACTAGCTGTGACCTCCTGAGCTCCCTTCCCAGCCTCATCAGTATAAATTCAGTCTCTCATTCCAGAGGCCAGATCGTGAGGGTTGATAGCTCACCCCTGTCAAAAATTTCACTTACTGTCTACAAGAGAAGAAAGTGGATGGAAACGATGGCCTGAAAGCTTTTGGAGTTGGAACAGGCAATGAGGTATAAACCATAAAGCAAAGATGAAGATGATGATGATGACGATAACGATAAGTGTAGTCACCTTGCTGGGGTCACCTGTTGTCTTTCCTGCTTGGTGCAGGGGCTGGACCTGATGATTTTCTGAGGTCCCTTCCAGACTTACAATCTATCAATCTATACAATAAATAAATAAAATTAATCTTTCACAGTGAAGCCAGGTTCAACTAGTTTTCTATGATTTGATGAAGCAAGGGATGGAGCCAGCCCTGGGTGGCTCAGGAGCTCCAGGAGGACCTTTCCAAGCTGGAGGAAATGCAGGAAGACAAATGCAGGAGGGAGGCGGTGGGAGCAGAGAGGGTGAAGCTGGAGAGAGCATGGCTCCCCAGAAGAGTGACCTGCCTTTAGCCGCCCAGGTGCATGTGCCATCCCGGGGAGGCTACTTGGAGCAAATGTGGCAAGATGCTCTTTGGATGCCATTATTGCCCCTTACCCTGGGCTAAGCACAGCTCTTGCAGTGATGGGGCGCGGGGGCCCCTGAACACCCCGATCCAGACTGTCCTGTCCCCTGCTTCCTCCATCTGCCCCCTCACTCCGGTGCTCCAAATCCTCCTCGCCACGTCTTCCCGGATCAGGTGCTGGAAACCGGCTCTAGATTGGCACCTGCCCATCAC
>JAGPOW010003022.1:1272516-1294941 GCA_030014935.1 Caiman crocodilus
GGGGGACTTCCTGAAAGCTAAACATTTTCAGTCCAAACCCTTTCCCACTGAAGCAGAAGATTCATTAGGTTTTGAAACCTGCCACACTCAGATGGTTCTTGAAGCTTTCCCCGAGCATCTGCACCAGCTTCCCAGCAACGCACACAAACTCCTTCGCGAACAGGATACAGATTCCTGGCATCACCCCAGGACATATCGAACTAAGACCAACAACGAGGCTAATCCCGGGAGTGGAGCGGATCAGGAATTTGCCAATGCGATGTTGGTTTGTCAAACTTTTCATGGAAAAGACGTGGTTTCGAGGAAAAGGTTTAATTGCTGGCATGAATTTCTGGGAAGAGAGACAGAGAAATGGAAAGAAGAGAGATAGAGACATGGAGGCTGCAGAATGGCCAGCAGCCGGGTCCACAGGGCATCAAGAAACTCAGACGTATTCCCACAGTCAAGTCCTTGCAGCATGCACGAAGCAGAGGTGACGCTGCGAGATGCATCTCCCGTGTCCCAGGAGCAGCTCTGAATCACCAGCCCACTTGCTATCCAATTGCCCTCTCTGCCAAGACCCCAAACGATCTCGTTTCTGGGATGGGAGAGTCAATTTTGAGCCCGCGTTACAACAGGATAAGTTCCCTATGGGAGCACGCACCTCGGTCTACCTCGGCCCGAGCTCTTTAGCATTTGCACCTCCCTTTGCCCAAGGGAGGGTGGCGGGCAAGCGTTGCTCACCAGCTTGGCTCGCGCCTTTCTTTAGCCTCTCCCATGAGCCATGCTCACAACAGGACCAGCCACCTGTTTGCATTCTGGACACATTAGCAATGCCCCAGCCCCACTGATCCTCCCCAGCGCTGCGGCGGGCAGAGCCAAGCAGAGGAACAGCTGCAAGAAGAGCTCCGTTAGACTCAGCTGTTCCCGCCCGCCTCCGCGCCGATGCCAAGCCAAGCACCGGAGACAGAAGGGTGACTGGCCAGGACACCTGCAGAGGACGCCGCTGCCCAAGCGCAGCCTGTCCTTGCTTTGTAGGAGGCCAGATACTTGGCAAATTGCAGCAGTAGGCACTGTGAAAATGAAGCAGGAGGCAGGCGAGCTGAGCCAATTGGGCTGTTTGGAGTCCTGGGTTTAAGTTACAAGATCAGTTTTAATCTCTCGGCTTAGCTACACAGCAAGTCCTCAGAACAGAAGAAAGGCCGCACTATGTCAGACCACCGGCCCGTCTAGCCCCGTCTCCAACGGCGGCAGGAGCGGATGCTGTAGAGGGAGAGCACTGAACTGGATCTCTCCCAAGTGAGCTCTCTCCTATTCAATACCTTCCCCTGCATCCACCGTTACTGGGGCAGAGGAAACATCTCCGACCGTAGATTAAAAGATCTATCATCCATGAATGCATCCAGTCCCTTTTTCAACCTGGCTGTGCTTTCTGCCTCCATCACCTCTTGTGGCAACAATGTGTAGCATAGAAAAGTGCTTCCTCATTAGCTTCAAACCTCTCACTTACTATTTTCAGTGGGTGCCCTTCGTTCTAGTATACCGGGTAATTAAGTTCCCTCTTCACTTGGTCTGCACCCTTCATGATTTTATAGACCTCGTATTCCTCCTCCGCAGACTTCTCTTTTCCAAGCCAAGGAGTCCTGGCCCTTTTAGTCTTGCCTGGCAATTGCCCCAGGCTCCTGATGATTTTGCCCTTCTCTGTACCTTCCCGAGCACCTGAGTAAGTAGGTAGGGGAGCGCTTATTAGACCAGACCTGAAAATCCACCCTCTCGGGGCATGCAGAGATCCCACGGCACTTTTCAGAGAGTAAAGAGTTGCACCCATCATGGTATCCTCCTCCTCCTTCTGCTGTGTGTGTGTTGCTGACTCTCCTCCACCCCAGAAACAGCTGCATTTCGGTAGTCTGTTCCTTCCACAGACTCCAGGAGTTCCCTCCTGCCGTGGCAAGGAGCCCTGTAGACTTGAGAGAGGTCCCAAACCCCCTTCTCTAAAGTCTTCTGGGCTTCTCAGACACAAAAGGCCATATAGGTAGTGCCAGAAATGACCTACTTTACCTATATCTTTATGTTGAACATCCACACCTCCAGGGTCGTCCATCACGGAGCGAGACCATCGTGCTCCCTCTTCCAGTGGGACAAGCAACACGGTTTCCTCCCCCAGCATAAGTATATTTATCAGAGGCAATTTCACCCCAGGAGCAAAACGTGCTTGCATCTTCAGGACTCTGGGTTGAACTAGAAGCCATGGAGGTGGGTGGTTCAAAGGGGTTGGAAAACCAAAGACCAGCTCAGTGGAAACATTCAGATTCATCGGAGGGCTTTAATTTTAGAGCATACAACACCTCACCTAAACATTTGAGAGGACCTAACTGCACAGGGGGGAGAAAAAAAATTCCTGCTGTCAAACTCGTGTGGGTCCTTCCAGTAAGCATTTTTCCACTGAACCCTACGGGAACTCTTCTGTGCCAACTAGTGTAAATCAGCATAGTTTTGTTGTCTTCTGGGCAGCTAAGCGGATCCTTCACTGCTGTGCATCCAGGTCTTTCAAGCCAGAAGGTGAGGAAAGCAAACTGAAATGTTGTCTAAGGGTTTTCTGGGAAGTGCAGTCAGGATTGCAGCACTAACCTGACTCCGGCCCCCACGCCCCCCATTTTAAGAGGAGAGTCCGCTCTCCAAATCCACTGCAGCAGCTACAGCCTGGCAAACCCAACCAGGTGCAAGTTTTTGAATGGGGAGAAGGGGACTCAGCACCGGAACAAGCTACCAAGGGAAGTGGTGGACTCTTCCCCCTTTGACAGGTGCCTTTCTGGGAGATGGGTCCCAGCCACACTCAGGTTCTTGGGATACCTACCTGGCAGGGCGATAGCAAAAGGCCAGACTTGACGATCTATCAGGACTTTGGACTTCACCTGCCTTAACCAGAGCAGGGCTGTGTGGGCATCGAAGAGCAGGACAACACAGGATGTTACTGCATGGTGCAACCAGCCTGATTTTCCATTGCCTTGCATGACATGCTACTAGCCAGCAGTTGGAGGTTTTACACAGATATAAGGCTACATGCCCCCCCACCCCAGAGCAACACGTTTCTCCTCTGACTTTGCTTTTGCGGTTGACGAACCCTCAGAGCTCAGCTGTCGGCAGTCATATATTGCCTGGGACTTGCTAGGCTTCCCCTTGGGCACGATCTCCGAGCACTTCCAACCCAGCCACAGTCCTTGGTCCAGCGATGACTTTCGCACCATTGACTCCTGAGAAGAGGGGGAAGGGGGGTCACATGCCTCAAAGGCCTCAAGACAAGGGCAGCAAAGCCGACGGTAAGGAACTGGCAGTAAACTGAGAATCCCAATTCCCAAGCATAAGCGGCGGCCGCACATCCTCGCGGAGAGTTTGTGCTTAGCTAATCACTCCCGAGGAAGAGACACCTCAATTGATCCTGCAGACTCCTTGGAAAGGAAGAGCCTGGCTCCTGGTCAACTTTCATCCAAGCGTGAGCACAAACGCTGAGATCAGATAGAAAAGCAAACACCAAATCACCCCCTCATGATTAAATCATAAACAATGGCAGGCCCAGTAGTATAAATGCTAAGTGGCCTTTGGGACCTCTCTGGCAGGAGAAGCAAAAATAGCATGGGTTATCGCTACCTGCCAAAACCAGCTCCTTCCAACCAGAGCATGCAAACACTTCAGCTACGCTCAGACTGCTTCTGCCTTCTTATCGGGAGTGCAGGAGTAGGACCGGGGGGCAACAGACTGCTGGGATCAGCTAGTTAAGGTCTCCTCAGGCCTTGATGGTGTTTTATGCCAGGGGTGGCTGTCCCGTGGGTAGCATGGGGCATGTCAGGGAGAGGACGGGCAACTCAGCAGCAGATCAGGCAGGGAGCACAGGGCAGGGAGCAGAAAGAGCAGGTCAGATAGGGGAAGGGGACTGGAACAGCACTTAGCGAGGGTGAGGGTCTTCACTTGTGGCATGCCCATCAAAAAGGTTGACCCCAACTGTTCTACACCACACAGGCATTTTAAACGCATCATTTATACTTGAATACGGATTCAAGGGAGAAATTCCTTTCCAGGCCAGACCATTGTTTAGTGTCATGCTGCAGATTTAAGAATCACCATTTCATAGATTTTAAAGCCAAAAAGGACCCCAGGTCAATGCCCAGCTGACCCCTCCGGACTGCCCAGGCCAGGGCACGGCAGCCAGGTGCTCCCATAAATGAGTGTATTGTGTTTGCAGAGCTGCGAAATTACCCAACGCCGGTTAAAATCCAGGCAGGCCACGTCCCAGCAGCCTCAGGAAGCAGCTGATCACACACGGGCATCACACCGAGATGAGGAGCGTTCCCTTCTATCGACGCAGTGGGGTTTTTATCGGAGCACCTGCAACAAGGAGGGGAGGGGTCAATTTTCAAAATCTCCCGTTTCCCCCCGCCCATGCAAGCTAAAGACCCCTGTCCTTTGCTTTTCCCTGTGGCCTTACCTAGACCCCAATGAATCGCCGCCTGACTTACCCTTGGCTGGCTTCTTTTCACTCTGTTTCGGGGGGTGATCAGCGCCATGCACACTTCGTAAATCAGGCTGAACATTGCGCAGTTTGCAGCTCACTTGCGTGTTGTACCTGCCGTGAGAACCGCTGCTGCGTAATACTTCCACCGAGTTCCCCATCAGGAATCCGACAGCTTTGCTCAGAGGGCGCCGCAGGTCCGGAGCTCACGCATTTATTTCAGTCACATGCGTTTGCTTACGCTTCTCGCTGTTAGATTCCAGTTGTTGCTGTGCTTTTTTTAAACCTGTCACACCGAGCGTGGAGGGAAATCGGGGATCTCCCCACAGCTTGCATCAGCCAAAACAATTGTCACTGGTGAACTTCAGCGTGTGCTGCCCAGTTCTCAAGCCAGGAAGGGCAGGTGGTCTCAACAGCCCTCGGCTTTGGCTTCATCCTATTCGAAGCCGATGGTTTCACGCTCACGCATGTCAGGAGGAACAAGCACGCTCCCACAGGAGCAATGAAGCCCATCCAGAGGGTTTCAGCAAACCCCACGTTAACCTATGAAGGGTCCTCTCTGTTCACCATTATGCCTGTTTGGGACCTGCTTCCCGTAAGCTTTCCTCCCTGCTCTGTCCGTGTCTCTCACCCAATTGCTGCTTTCCTGTATGGATTTAGAGGCGAAAGTTTTTGGTGGTGTCTTTTACTGACCAGCAGCGTAGTAATGAAAGTTGTTGGACAAGTGTTTGGATATCAAAAAGCTTGGAAATGCCCCTCCTTTATGAATTAAGAGACTCCGCAAAAAGCCCTGTAAAGTCTACCCCCTGCATCAGCTTTTAACTTTTGCAAGCCAGTGGGACAGTTGAGAGGCGCAGTTCCCCCTTCCAGAAGTTGTGCTCGCTTGACCCAAAGTGCTGTATGACTCCTTCCTTAATTACAAGCTAATTCTCCAGCTGTGCTGCTTGGCATCCTCCAAGGCATAAGCTAAATGTTGTTCCGCCAGCAGAGCTGCTTATGAAGCAAGAAACTTCTTGTCATCATCCCAAGCACTTTGCGCTGGGCCCAGAAGGGCAATGCTGCTGGGTTAAGCTGGCCAGTATTCATACCACGTTAGCCAGGACACTATCCATTTCCAACAACTTTCTTGACATGCCGCTAGCTACGCGAAGAACACACCTGATGTGCTGCCAGCGAGGGGGGAGGTGGGGATCCCACAAAGTGTCATCTGTTGAGCAAAGACAGAACCCGCCAACCACATACTTGCCTAATGCAGTCCATCTATGTAGTTCTGCGGAGGACAGTACATCCACACACACGTATGAGACACGCTTCCGAGATTAACCTCCGCTCCTTGCTTCTCGGGTGCCACGGGACACCAGCTTATGTAAATATACAGTCATGTGGTACCCTCTAGCGGCCAGTCTTTAGACTAAAGGAAACATCTGCAAAGCCCAGACACGCGGGACTGATCTCCTCTCACCTGCGTCCGAGTGTGTTATTAAAGAAAAGCAAATGTTTAAGACTGCCATGACTGGACTAGAGAGCAAGAATACTCATCCAAGTCACTTACAGGATAAATCTGTAATCAGAGAACACTGATGTGAAGCTCTTTTTCTGGTATCTAGGGTGTAATCAAAGCCATTTTTTTTTTTTGGAAAAAATTTAGTTGGTTTAATAAAAGGCATCACTTCGACCACATGATCCGAAGCTTTTTTCTGCAACTTGAAGCATGCATCCGAGTTCATAGGGCCTCAAAGTTTTCGACGGTGCAACAAACCTCTGCTTGACTCCGGATCCGAAC
This sequence comes from Caiman crocodilus, assembly GCA_030014935.1. Taxonomy (NCBI): domain Eukaryota; kingdom Metazoa; phylum Chordata; order Crocodylia; family Alligatoridae; genus Caiman; species Caiman crocodilus. The sequence continues at coordinate 1,278,783 of JAGPOW010003022.1, forward strand.
AAGCTGGTTTTTGGGTCTATTATTTTGATGCAGTCAAGCACTGAAAGCAACTGGAGCTCTCTCTCGCTCGAGGCAGTTATCTCTGGAATTCCCACGCGTCCGGGGCTATGCCTCAAGGCAGATGCCTACTCGGGAAGTTCGACGTGCTTACTCTGCCTGCTGCACAGCTGAGTTTGGCATTGTAAGGAAGAAACAGATGGTCTCACTGACATGTAATTGGCCACAGCCCGTTACAACTTAAGTGTCTGAAGCACTTGGATTGCCTGCTGGGCTGTGGTCTTAGCTACAGCTCCCTCACTTTGAAAATTCAGTGGATTTTGTGCTTTTGCAAGTAAGTGGTCAGAGGAGCTAGATATAATACAAGAGGGGGACTCGCCCGCACAGAGCTGCACCATAGCGCTCCACACCTACCTGTGGCCTCTTGACCCTTATTTCTGCCTCAGATTTGACAGCATTGCATCTAATGAAGCTCCATGGACCTTTTGGGCCAAATGCAAAACAGAAGTCCCGAGTATACTTGGTCACATGGAATAAAAATAGGGATTAAACTCTGGTATCTTGGCCAAAATGACTCTCAGGCTATCACATTTTGCCACCCCGGTTGCAATTTCAACTTCACCTCTTGTAGTGAGCTCCTGCGTATTGGTGCTGGGCACAGCCACCTACTGTATGTCCATCCCAAGAGCTGCCCCCTTTCAGAGGTGGATGAACAAACATCTGCCTTGGTTTTTGGAGTGCCTGGAGATGTTTCGGTGTGAAAGCAGCAATCCTATTAGTTGCTGCGTCTTGCATTCGAGGTCATCTCCAGGAAACAGGACCCCTATTCAGCCTCTCCCTCACTAAACTCTTTGCTAGACTTCAATTAATGCATTATATGCCATCCCCCCCCAGACTCATCCTTAAAAGTTTCAAGAGGAGGCTGTACCTTGGGAGTTTATGCTGTGCTTTGGAACTTGCATGGACTCAAACAGCAAGAAATAAAAAACACCACTTATCTAAAAAGAAAATTTATTGCATTTTATGAAGCTTATAATACATGCACGGACAAACTATCACAACAGTTAGCAACATGTTTTTGTTTCCAGATTTCCCTTAGTGTTTCTGGAATACACCAGGCCAAGTTAAAGCCTCTTTTGTCCTTAGAAAATACTTTTCTTGTAACACAAGGAATGTTTTTTTTCCAAAAGCTGCAAATATCCAATGTTCAAGCTTACCAAAAAAGGAGGCAGGAGAGGAAAGTCTCCCAAAACACACGCACGCACACCCCTACTGAGCTAACAGGATGGGATGACTTTGTCTAGTTCTATTCAGAGTTGAGTACAAACAGGATACCGGGAATAAAGCTCTTTTGGAAAACAAGACGCAGTACCCTTTAAAAAAATTTTACTGGAGGAAAAAAAAATGTTCGACTACATTGTCCAATATGATGCTATACATTTCTTTTTGCTTAATTATTTTCAGTTTCATAGGCTTGAACAAGCAGTGGAATATGCTGAAATATTGGTTTCCTTAAAAAAAAAAAATTGCATCCTTTTCAGTTTCTGTTGGATGTTCTCTCATACCCATCAGAGAAGGGCATATAATGCGCCAGAGATCATAGCCTACTATAGGCTTAATATCAAGTACAGATACACAGAAGAGGATGTGATCATCAGACGAGGTTGGTATGGCAGAAGTTAGGCTGGTGTGAGCGTTTCCACACCCACAGAATACTTGCTAGTGCAGCTTTTCAGTCCCCCGTCACCTGTGTTGTTTGTCCATCAGAGGTCTGATTGGTGGACTGAATAAACATGGGCTGGGTGATTTCCTGACCTGCAGGCATGGTTACTTGCTGAATCTGGTAGAGTTGCTGTAAGAGATGAAAGGAGGGGAGAAAGGTAGCTTAGTGCCATCAGGATAGTCAACAAGCATTCCCTTTAAGTCCCCTGTGCTAGTTGTTTAGTCTAAATTAATGTAGAGATCAGTTGTCAGAGCAAGTAAAATATGTTCCCTGCCTCAGATTAGGCCAGAAATGCTGATAGGCATTCAGTACTTAAATGGGACGGATGCTGCGCTGAAAGAGTTTTGTGAATATCTAATAACCTGTTTGAATCTGAGAGACTTTATTTTTACAAAACAATCTCTGTATAATCCCATTAGAGCTTGATTCCTGACATGACTAGGATTGGAAAGGTTCCTGCTGATAACTGAACCTTTACTAGATAGCTTGCTCAGGTAATTTCTAAAACATTCTCATTTTGCAGTCCATATTTCAAGGTAAATTATTGCTCAGTTATTTGGACTGAAAATCCTATTACGTGCTCTAAGCAGACAGAACTCACTTTTGTTCTGGCACCGAATACTACTGTCACAACTCATTTGAGTAACAGAGAGACATAAGCCCTCCAAAACATTTCAACATCTTTTCCCAGCTTATGGCCGAGTTTGATTTATTGGGTGGTTTCTGCTTTCTGGTTTGCATCTCCTGTTTATGCATTCACTACCAGTTTGGTCAACATCCATTTAAAAAGCAAACTCCATTTTCTAACTGTTGGCATTTAATGAGGCTAAATTTTCATATCACTTGCTCCCATCTTGAACAAGCTGGATTCAAAAGTTTGGCAAACCTACCCCTACAAAGTCCAAAGGACTTGCAGTAATTATTTAATCTATTTTAAATGCAGCTTAAAAACAATACACTAAACTTCTTCCTAAACTCCCTTTACACAGACAGATTGCTCTTTCTAACAGTTCAGTATCAGAATGCCTTCCAATGACATATTGAGCGGCTACAAAGTTTTGTCCTTATTGGTTTAAAATTTTTCTATCTGAACAAAAAAAATCACATTCTATTTCCAGTAAACTCTGGGATGATACAGATAAGGCAAGGTTAGGCATCTGATTTGCCATATTTTTCACAAATCACCTGGTTAATATGGAGCCAACATAGTGTGAATATAATATCATATCATATAATAATGCACTGCAAGTCTCTGTTCCATTTCTTATGAATCCTTTTTCCTGATTATACTTTGGAAGTCTCCTTTAGCTGACTTTTCCACAGGCTTAGACCATCAGTGCTTGAGACTGAGAGATTTCTTAGCCCCTGGACTTTCTGGGGGCTTTGGCTAATTAACATGCAGTCAATTGCCGTGTGCTCTGCGATCCATACCTGTCCATCTGTGAACTGGCTGAACTGCTGCTGTCCTTGCTGGACTTCTGTCTGTGTGATCTACAATAAAAAGACACCAATCATCACTAAGAGCATTTTATTAACTCCTTGTAGGGTCGACAACAGTGTTTTGTCCTCCCTTTCACTGGAGTTTTGCCAGATGCTTTTAAATTAAGCCTTACAGTGTGGTGAAGCACCACAAGAGTTTATATAGCTTGCCCGGAGTCACATATCAGCAAATCAATGGCAGACCAAAGAGATCTGTCTCAGCTCTCAAGTACTTATCTTTCTGCGCTGTTTTAGTCTCCTATACAAGTTCTCAGGAATGTCAGTTTAAACAAAAGAGATGAAACCACACATAAAATAGCATAACACTGAATGCTAATTGAGAATAAAGGGCATGGCAGGATTCAATAATTCAAAACAAAACATAAGCAACTCCACTTTTACTTTCATAAGCACTGCACAGACTTGCAGATCAGAGAGGGGAGAGGTAACAGTTCTTCCATTCTTCAAAGGTGGATGGAAATCATGTTTTAGTGACAGCTGTGTGACAAGAATATGAAACAGCCTGGCACAGGCATTGATCAGGGCAGTGCTAGTCCCACTGAAAGCCTAGGATAGTGGTTTTCAAACTTCTTTGGCCATGTACCCCTTTACCTGCAAAAATACTGCTGCTTCTACCCACAACATCTGATGCATCTCGGCATCTTCATTCCTTAGGAACAGTGCCAATACTGAAATCTCAAGCAGCAGCATCATTACTAAAATTGAGGCACAAACCCCTTGGCAAAGCTCTTCCTGCCCACGAGAATACATATACCCCCGTTTGAAAAACCACTGCTCCAGAGAAAGAAATGGAAGGACAAGGCAGTTGTAATAGAGGAGATAGGTTATAGGTTAACACTTGATGCACACCCAACATGGGCTAATAACCAAGTCAATGATGGGTTGCAAAAGAAAGAGAAAGAGATTATATTTACATCTCTAGCTCTATATATCTATATTAGTTTCATGTGAGGCACTGGGCCAGCTATCCATTTTACATGTGTGAAATGGATATACTTATGGTTTTTCAGACAAAGCCAAAATGGACATACCTACTGAAATGCAAATGAGTTTAAGAGTTAACATCAGGCCCTTAGTACAGGAGTACATACCTGCTGTGCATTAGTTGCAAGTGTCTGGATCTGTCCCTGGACTACCTGGGTGCCTGACACAGGCTGAGCTAAGCGGATGTACTGCAGCTGGCCAGCGTTCAACTGAACCTAGGAACAAGTGGGAGTGGGGTAGGGAAGAAAAATAAAACAGACACTGTGTAACCTGAAACACACAAACTTGCCTTCTTGTTTCCACAACAGAAACCATGATAATAGATCATATTTGGAGGGCTGAACTGATCAGCACGTGGATCTTGTCAAAGAAAATAAGAGAAACTTCACATTATTTTAATTAAACCTAAAATAGCCACTGTAGCATGTCTTTTCTACAAGGTAAAAGACCTTTGGAGGCAAGGGCATATACTTTTCATGTCAAGTATGATGACTGATCAATTTAATTCTTTTACATATAAATGACTCCTACAAAACAAGAAAACTGCTATCAGAGATGGTTGCAAATAATGATGCTATTATATTATTTTCATCTTTTTTGTACGTTTGATGACGTTTCATCTTCTTGAGGAGGAAGGAACAGCACTGACGTGAATCAGGAATACTGCAAGGAAATGACATCCAAGTTTTTAACACAGAACGTTCCCACAGGACTATACTCCTGACCTTACTGAGGTTGGTATATGGTCTGCATCAATATTACTATTAAAACCATAATTTTTTCCACTGACTGACTTGTGAATATTTAAATTAATTCCCTTGTGGTTAATTTGCTATATACAAGTGCATTTTATATTTCCTTTGAAATAGGGTTAAGAAAAGTTGGATTCACTAGGGAAGCTTGGAAGCTTTTGGAACAAGAATTATTGGTCTTGGAATCTATACAAATACTGCAGCTTTCACCAGCTTTAGTCTGTGTCATAAATACTGTGTTTCACCAGTGTCTAGGAGCTCCAATATTGGCCTCTAATAACCTCCACAGCAGTTAAAGGCTCCACATGAACATAAACATTTCACAGAATCAGAGAAAATGAAGGTTAGAAGGGAGCTCAGGAGGTCACATTTAGTCCAACCCCCTACTCCAAGCAAGACCATCCCCAACTAGATCCCAGCCAAGGCTTTGCCCAGCTGCGTCTTAAAAACCTCCAGGGATGGAGATTTTACAAGCTCTCCGGGTAACCTGTTCCAGTGCTTTACTACCCTCATCATAAGAAAGTTCTTTCTAATATCTAACCTCAATTTCCCTTGCTGCAACTTGAGCCCATGGCTCCTTGTTCTGTCATCTGCCACCGCTGAGAACAGCCCAGCTCCAGCCTCTTTGCAACCCCCTGCATGGAGCTGAAGGCTGCTATTAAATCCCCCTCAGTCTAACTATTTTCACTGCCCTGCACTGGTCTCTCTCCAATCTATCGACATTCTTTCGGGCAGGGTAGGGGGGACTGGAAATAGTTCTCTAGATATTTCAGTAAAGATACTTAGATGTTAAACTACAGTACTAACATAATGGGTAAAACAGAAGTAGCATACTCATAATGTGCTTTTGATTCTTCACAAAAAAAGGGACGAATGCTCTGAAGTCCAGCAAACATGAACACCTCAAAATGTTAATGCTCAGGTATTGAGTTTTGAAAGCAAAACTACTCTGGCTTGTCCATCCACCTTCCCTCAAAGCTGAAGAAAAAATGGAGCCATTTTGCGACACAGGGGATGACACCAAGCATAGAAAATAATAATGCAGATTTTTTTTCTACCAGAAAGTTATAAATATGTGAAAACTGGAGCGAGCGGGTTCTGAGGAACATCTCAAATTTAACACAGAGAGTGCTATCAGTTTTATAGTATTCATTTTTATGTATATGTTGCAAGAGACAGGATGCGACTTAACTGAGCCCTGGAGGAAATCAGTGTCAAAAATGAGCCATTAAGAGGAAGGCACTGAAATCAAATAGGGTGATCCAGAAAAGCAGGACAGCAAAAGTGGTATAACAACCATGCTGCAGACAGCATAACTGAAGGCCCTGTTTAAAAAAAAATCTCAGGATGAGGAGCTTCACTTTGTCTTTGGAAGATGGCAGAGACCTGCTCCTCAGCACTTGAGACGGTGCACTCCAGTGATTCCAGTAGGGTACAACAGCATACTATTGGGATGCTGGAGGATCAGTGCATAATGGCCATTCTTGATTCACTAACAGGGAATGAGTCTGGTGAGGGATGGCAGTCGATCTCTTTGTGGTGTTGAGGATGGACCTTAGAGGACAGTGTTCTATATTTGAAAGCGTACAGAACACATCACTGGCAATGATAAAGAGGAGTATGAATCCTCTAGAGCAAAGTGTATGGTACTCTGAGCACCAGAGACTTTACTAATGCCAGTTCTTTGGCACAAACGATGTCAGGTAAGCAACACAACTTCACTGGTTTGCTTATCTGCTCAGCTGGGCATCAGAGGATACTGGCTTTTACACAAGCAGAATACTGGAGCTTATTTCCTGCTGGTGTACTGAGATCCATGTGGATTATTGCAGAAGAAAATGTACTAGCCTTGTCTCTCATATTATGCTACAGAAAGTGATAGGCAGCACATTACTCAGTCTCAGTATGTGTGATCCTTCTAAATAGGAAAGAACCTATTACGTCCACCTCTTAGGAGAGTCAGTTCACTGCAGCACATGCAGGGGTCAAAGCCTGTAGGTTTCAAATCTACCATGTAAACAGCCCTGAACATGAGTATCTACTGAGCAATATTTAGTCCAGATAAGATGCAGAACAGAGCAGTCAGATGTCAAAAGAATCAGAACAACTCTGAATTTGTTTTAAGCTTGATGCTGCAATCCCAAAAACTAGCAGGTCGGGCACTTAGCAATTTGGCTTGCATCTGTAGACAGGTGGAAGACGCGGAAGGAAGGTCGAGTTGAGATGCCTTTTAGGCCCCTGTGAAAGGAAGAGTATGAAAAGGCAGAGGGAACACGTCCCTACAAACACTGCATCTCAGGTCTCTATCCTTTTGCGTACAAGGCAAGTTCCCACCAGAGATCCACATATATGGGGGATCAACAATAATTTTCAATGAAACACTGCAAAAGCCATGCATTGCAGCGTTGCGCAAATTCCCTCATCTCTTGGCAGGATCTCACAAGTCCTTTCCCTGCAAGGAATTTTGCTCTTCACATGTCTCTACTAAATACCAAGTTTCAGCAATGAAACAGTTGTTTCAACTAAACTGGAGTCATATTAGTAAGCACAACTATAATAAAACAAGCTCACTAGCATAAAGGATCTCTTTCCCAAGCAATTTTAAGAACAAACCCTTTGGAGAGACATGCATATGGAAAGGAAACCAAGAGTGTGTAGAAGAAACACAGAGAACAGGGAACATTATGTGCATTTTATATGAGCATAATTCTAGGAAGGCTGTTTTTACTGAGTGCTCTAAACTCCTATAGATCACATGCCCTATAATTGAGCAGAGCATGCATAACACTTCGTAAGTAAAAGATGTTCCTGGGGGGAAGAGAGAGCAGAGAAGGGGGGTGCTACACTTGGCATGGAACATACTTCCTTTCTGCCCTACACTTTAAGCCAAGTAGTTGAGAACTGAAAGAAAGTGGAAAAAGCTGTGAACTCAACCTCAAAACACTCAAAATCTAAATTATGAATCTTTCTAAAATGCTGCGTCAAGGCAGGGATGGTTACTAAAACAAAACTAGGCTGAAGCTTTGCTCATCCTGACAAGCAGGACTGATCCTTCTGTGGTCACAGTTCTCACCACAGCTGTACAAAACCTCAGTAAATGAAGCCAAAGGCAATTAGAAACGGTTCTCTTGGTCACTGGAGTCTAACCCTGTGTGTTGGTATTCAAACACACAGAGCTGGAAGATTTTCTAGGAGCGTGAAATTTTCCAGACAAGAACTTTGTTGTGATTAGAGCCTACAGAGAGGGGAAAACAAATGACATCCATTTGACCTATAGGCTTATTTAGGACAAATGCCAGAATTTTACTTCTGTTCTTGGTGTTTAGAGACCAAATGCTGAGGACTACAGCCAGGCCTATGGTGACATGAAAGCCTAATAATTAAAATAAAAGCATTTTCTGCTCCTTTAGAACTTACCTCTTGTAATCTGAAAACATTTTACAAGATGTGCTGTGAAAGTCACGGTTAATTGTTGTGGCAGTGCCACAAACAGCACCTGTCTCATGGTCAGGTACAGAATCAAGTAAACAGTGGTAAAATATGCCTTGGTGAGGACCCTGTTGATAGTACAAACTTATGCAGCAAGTGCGTAAATGCATATGTTGTAATGATTTATTTACAGCTTCTGAGACTTGCTTAATTATTTTTCCTCAAGTAAAAAAAAAAAAAGGTCTGAATTAAGTTATATTTTTTTTCTGTGCCACTTATCAGATTCATACGCTTTTTCTCTTGTGTGAAGAGGGGCAAAAAAACACCACTCAATACATTTCCTCTCTCACCATCAAAGTACACAGATGCCTGGTCCTATAACAGTGCTGACAGAACAGAGTTTGACCCAGGACCTTAGACTGTTCTGTGTTCTCTGGTACAGCCTTACCGGTATTTGCTGGATTTCTCCAGTGTTGGTGATGATCTGCTGCATGACTTGCATAGTCTGCCCAGTTCCACTCTGAGCCTGCTGCGTTTGTCCTTGGGGCTGCGCCTGGACAATCTGTACCTGCTGACCCTCGCCAACCTGCATGGTCACTGGGGTAGTCTGCAATCAAAGACAGGAAGAAATGCTGACTACCTGGTCTGAGAGGAAGCAGAACCTCAGAGGTCTAAAGCCAGTAACAAGGGTTTATTTTATAACCCTGGTGCTGATGCTTAAAATGTGGCCTACAGCCATGCTGTAAAAAGCTAGCAGAGAATATCTCCAGGATTCTAAATCTGTTGCTGCCAAGAAACAGAAAGCGGTAATTTTAGATTTCAACAAAATCTACAGTTTAATACTAAACCTTATCTGCAGAGGTGAACATGCATTTTTGCTATTACTTAAGATCTCTCTCAGGTGCTTACCTGGCCCTCATTAATGTCGTACCTGGACATTTTACAGTCCAATGTATTATCCTCACAACACCCATGCCAGCAATGTGCTATTCTGCCCATTTTACAGATGGGGGAAGTGAACCACAAGAAGGCTAAGTGACTTGGCAAATACCACACAGGAAGCCTGGGGCACAGCAAGGACGTGAAGCCAGGTCTCTCAGTTCTGGAGTCAGACACTGGAATAAATCACTGGAATGTCTTTCCTCCAAAAAAGATGCTTGTACGGACAAAAAAAAGCTACACTGGTACCTAGAACATCAGAAACACAACAACAAACTTTTACTAAACACATAGAAACTAGGCTGGCTCCATGCTCTCTCTTCAACTGCCCACCCATGTCATACATACTATATTTTATTTTCAAAGTGTCAGCAGCTACTTTCCAGCTTTAGAATGTTTATAAACAGGGGTAAGAATAAAAGCCAGTAAAGCTGTGAGATATACATGATTGACAGTGCCCATTCAGGGACAAAAATGCATTACAGCTTCACTTCTGAATGCAAGTGGCAGAATCTGTCACACAGCTGCCCTCACTCGCTTTGGAATAAGGGATCAGCTTACTCCTGTGAAGCAACAGACCTACATTTGTTTTTGAAAATATGGGAACATCATTCTCCTATTAAGGAGGCTCGTACAAATGCTTTAACTATCTCTGCTTCAGTGCAAAGCACGTGACTTGCATTGTACACAGTCTGTGCATAGATTTCCAGGTCTCCCAGACCATTTTACAGTAAGCAGTTGAGATGAATACAGAACTATGACATTAAAAGAGGTCTATCCTTTGGATCTGGGAGGTGGAGATGGACAGTGCTACGTTTTCTAGAGACTTTCAGCCACATCAAAAAACCCCCCAGCTCTCTGCTGTTGTTGGGAGATGTTACTTGCTGGGTGTTCTGGTTAACTGGAGGCACCTCTCCCTTCACAAGTAACACAATACATAATTTATTTGGATAGCTAAATTTTTTAAGTGGCAGGATGATTTTGTAAAACCTCATGAAAACAAAACCAGTGCATGCTATCTATTTTTAAAATACATAAAGGATGTATCCATTTCTTTAGCGACTCCCTAGAAGAGATATACTAGGCAGCATATGGTTATCGTACAGTCCTTTTATTATTAGGACAAAACTCTGCATTAACAAAGGGATGATTACGTGACCAAACAGCTAATTCCCCACCACGACTGTGCATGAAAAATACAGAACTTGATTTTGGAAGAAATGAAAACACTCTTTGTTGTAGCCCTGCTTGCTCTCATTCAGGAGTTGCACGATGACCTCAAATTGAGACATTACAATACAGTTTGCTCACAGTATGGCAATAGCTTTCCTAGTGAATGGCTAGGAAGTAATTAGTTGCAGAATGTGTCAGGTAAGAAATACAATACCTGCCAAATACACATGCTGGATTTTTTTCTACATACTGCAGATCCAGGCCATTCAACTTGGGAGTGGCTGGAGGCTTCCTGGGCTGCACACTGTATGTCCCTCTCCCCCCAACAACGCCTCCAGATCCCTCCAACTCTCCCAGCCAAAGGCTCCCTTAGACCCACAGGCTGCTCTGCCCAGCCTCCAGGGACAAGGGCAGGAAGCAGAAGCTGGAGGAGCAAAGGGGAACCTGGAGGCTCTGGCAGCAGCAGCAGGACAGTAATGGCAGAAGTGGCACTCAGTCCCAAAGCCTGAAGACCACAGGTTATCCCTTTGAGGACCATACATGGCCTATGGGCCACCAACTGGACAGCCTTGGTGTAGATCAAGGAAATCTAGGATTTAACTGGCTATGAAAAATCACAACTCCCTCAAGCTGTGTTTGCTCACTGACCTGCCCCTGCTGAGGCTGAGCAATGATTATCTGTCCTGGTTGGATGGTAGTTGTAGATGTGGTGGTCTGTTGTCCCTGCTGTTGTCCTTGTACCTGTACTGCAGCAGGCTGCTGAGCAAGAGTGAAATAGTACTGGACAGGTTCGGCTGGAGTCACAGCCTGACGCACTTCTTCCTGCAGCGGGAGAGGAAAAAGGTAAGGAGAAAAGAATATTAAACTACAAAACTCTATCATCCTTATAAACATTCTCAGCGCAACAGAATCCTTAATGTTAGGTTCTCAATGGTTTAAGCCAGAAGAAAGTGAATTCAAAACCAGCCCCGTAATGATAAATCAAAATGGAAATAATGGGTTTCCACAGACTTATTGAGCTACACAAAATCAAAGCATTTCAGACTTCTGAATGCAAAGTAATCACCCATTTCATTATGGGAAGCAAATGAGCAAACAATTACCACAGTTAAAAAGCATGCAACTGCAGTGCTTGTCAGTAAATTCCATCAAGGCCTGTTATCTCAGCACAGAACTAATTGCAATTGCACCAGGAAGAGACTTACAAAGACTGTCTCTCTGAAGCCTGCTCTTTAGCTTGTATGCAGAACAGTCTTAATCTAGCTCTTGCTGTTAACCCACTGGAAGTAAAAACCACAAACCTGATCTATATGCCAATGGATCTTGGAACAGAAGTTTTCCAGAACTGGAATGATTCTGACAAGCACTGCTATTGCACACTAAAGATCCTGCTATGATTCCTTGTTACAGGTGCAGGAAATGCTGCAGCTTTTTCCTGTTCAGGTTTATCTAACCATGGCTTTCGGAACATTGAAACCATGCTGGTTAATGGAATTTCAGGCGACAAAGTGAAATGTTTGGCTATTACACTAGCCAGAGATGAACTTGCATTCAGGAAGCCATACTTTGGCTCCTAAGAAGCAGACTGTTCTTACACCTGGTAATGAATGCACTCCTCCAGATGTTCAGACCATGGCAGAAGGCGTAAACAACCCTCTCCCAGCCACCTTGAGTTCACAGCTGAGAGTGTAGGATGTTTACACATGCTACGGCATGGTAGAGTCCAGATTACTAAAGCTTACCCGACTCCCCTATATTAAACGCAGGCTCCCCACAAATCAGTATAAATTGTAATTACTTATTTAGGATGCTAACATGAAACAATTTATATGCTCAAGAGAAACAAGATCAAGGTATGGGTAGTTCGGATGGTGAGGGGTTTAGAAACGTGCTACCTTTCCCTCCAAGCTGCCAGTTCAGTACATACATGCTCAAGCTGAAAGCAACTGAAAAAAATTCACCAGATGGCTTCTTAGTGGCGTATGTAAAACGAGTGCCGTTCCCAGCAGACAGATGCCTGCATCCCTGACACTAACTGGCACCTTTGTTGTCAGTTTGAACAGGGATTTAAAGACCGAATCACCTCTAGAACCTGAGCTTCCCCTTCCTTCATGTGAGCTGATTTCTTCAAAGGAAAGGTGAGATCACACTGGCGAGGGATGATGTGGGGAAAAGCATGCAAAACTGCTGACTCGATACCCTTAACAGCATACGAAGGCAGCACTATCAATCCTCAATGTATTTATTTATACACAATACAAAGCAGAGTCAGATCAGAGAAAAATCGAAGTGCAAGTGCACTCCACCCTCCCTAAACATTTATGCATATTTCTCCCTAAGAAAGCAAAAGAAATGTGTTAGCTGAGAAAGAAATAACTTCTGAGCTTGAATCTGGGAGTAAACAATACCACCCACCCTGTGGCAAGTACAGACCCAAACACCCAAGATTTATTTTTACATCCTTTTCTATGCGAGTGAATTCACTGGATTATTTTCACTTCACTTCCTTGGGCTCTTTACAGCATAAACCCTCCATGCTATTCACAATGAAGTTAGAACGTATTCACTGCTGTTCTTGCTATTAGCAGAGTACACTGGTTAAAGTCCTGTCTCTCTTCATCCAATCATGAAAAATCACGCAAAGGGAACAGTTGTAGCAGTTCTGGCACAGCAAGCTGCTCAGAGAGCCTATTTCAAGGACTGCAGCACTCTGGATTCCTAATTAAGCTCTCGAACAAGAATTAAACCAACTCACCATCATACTAAAGCATGCAGTGCAGGTTAATGTTTCGCAGTGCTCCAGGCAGAAATGGCTCTAAAATATGAACCTGTTTAAACCAGGTTACATGGTATGATTTGAAGCCTTTTATACGCAGCCCATAGCTTGAGTTATTAGAGCGATATAACAGTGCATTTCTCCACCAACTCTTCCATGTAATCACCACTAACTTGTCAAATGATCTTAGCTGCAGTAGAGATAAAATAGAGAGTGCAGCCTTAGCCAAAAATGCAAGCTTTCATCCTTCAGGCAGCAACTTTGCAAAGTTGTTGAATAAGACTTGTGCTTTTCCACTAAAAATTCTTCCTCTACTTTATAAGTTATAATCACCCATCATAACTCTCCTGCTCCTGGAAAATGTATTTCTAGTTGATTCAGCACTGTTCACGAACATCTGCAGGTGTATCTGCAGCAGAGATTTTGCAAAGCCTATCTCAAAGCAAGCGCTGACGTGGTTCCACAGGTATTTGTGCTATGCAACCCATAGGAGAAAGCTTTATTGTAGTGGATCACTGAGAAAGACCGACATGAACGTGTACAGTTACTGTTACTTGCTGTAACATACTACCAAAGTATTTTATATTTTGGATTAGATAAATAAATACTATTCTTACTGCATTCATTTCATAAGAAATGTTAAACATGCAAGGCAACAACCCAATGTCCTTTAGGTATGGGGGCTGCAATATTATTATGTTTAAGGTGTTTTGCCTGTCCTACCTGGACAGAACTACAGAGTATTGTATAAAATCGAAGCCTGGGAGCATCAAACAGGAATACATCTGGGAGAGAGACCGACTTCCTCTCTGGGGCAATGACCGATTGTTCTCACTTACAGGCTAGTTATGCCTTTATGCCTAACTGGTATTCCCAATTGTGTCAGGTCTCCTGAGATGCAGGCCCCCTCTCCACAAGTTAGTATTCTTAATTACTTCCATATTGCTGCTGTCTAGGGTGCTCCACTGAGAATCTGTTCTACTATTTTGGTAAATAATAGGTTATCTTTGGAGAAACTGTATTCTGTTTACTGATGTGGGGATAAGCGACCAAATCTTAGGGAAAGGAAGGAATGCACGTAATGCTTTCATATACGGCATTCATCATGTGAGCTAGTATATTTAGACCACATAATTCCCAACAAATATGTACTGTAATAATTGGACTTTGCTGATTTTTATCTGCGTGTTTCCCCCCCTCCCTTGAAGAATGCCTTCCAGTAAGTGGTACTCTATTACTACTCCATGTAGCATTCGGGAGTGAAGTGGGTGTTACAGACTTTCTTGCTCACTAGAAAGCCACAGGTTTCTAGTGAAATGACAGGGTATGTTATTGGGCCTATAGTAAGGAGTCATCAAAAAAAAGGATAAATGTGTATTTTCTTCTTTTGAAGGGCCACTACCAACACCATGAAGACTTTGATAAAAGACTGTGCAAAACCAAAGATTAATATCAGTACTGAAACTGCTGTTTTCTGCATCTGAAACAAAGATATTTTTTGTGTGTGAGCCAAATCTGAATTTGAAGGGAAACATCACCGAGCTCAATGCACAACTGAACAATTCCTATGCAATATGGCTGCAGGGATTTATCCATAAGCAAACAGACTTTTCTGGAGGTGCTAGGGTAGTTGCTAGTGCAAAAAATTCTAAATGCTACCTTGTGCTTTCCACAATTCATAGGCAAACTCAGACCTTGACAAGTATCACAAAAGTGGTCCCAGCAGCAAGTAAAGCATTTGTTATAGTACCTACAGAGAACTGGACCCAATTACCCAGAGAGGAAGGGATCGCTTCAACTTTGCACACTTCAAAGAAGTCAAGGATTCAGGAACTTCTGATTCCACGAGTTACTGAACAAAGTCTCGTCTTGCAACTCTAGATATGTTCTAGAAGGCTATAAGCTACTGGATGTTAACCCACCTTTAATTCAGTCTACCATGCAGCTAGCAGTGAAAGAGGTACAGCGGTCTGACCACAGAAATGAGATGAATAGCTGTCTAACTGAACAGGTTATTTTAAACAGCAGGGGAAATTATAAACCTTGTAGATAACATGTGCTGAACCGGCCTAGCAGAAACCTAGATCTGTTACTCTGTTCCTTCAGAGGTAATGAAACTAGGCTTTACCCTGAACCTGGTCCATTTTTTGGCATGGTCTCAAGAAAGGCAGAGAAACAAGGATTCTTAAAGCATAAAACCTGTTAAAAGTTTCAAAGCACACCTGGTACTCGGATGACTGTGGCAGCCTACCGCTGTAAACATCCGACTGAAAGCTCCTTCTAGCACCTTACAGCTTCCAGTCAAGGATGTTTACAGTAGCATCGACTGCCCAGGAAGATGCAGGTTATGGTACTTGTATGGGAAGCAATGTTTCCTTCTTATCCACCAGACAAAATGCAAGAGGTAGATGGGTTTCTAGACATTCTTGCATTTGTAATATTAACAACATTTGTTATATATCATCTTTATTAACAATCTTGTCCCTCAGCCACGATGACAAAGTCGGTTTCATACAAATTTCCAATATAAAAAGAATTGTTACTGCAAAATGCCAATAGCTCAAATTTTCTATAATCTAACTTAGTGAGCGTTGACCTTTTTGGCAGGCATGCCACAAATTAGCCCTGTACCCTTCCTGGGCGCCAATCCAATCTCCTTCCTCTGCCTGATCCACTGTTTTGCTTTCCGCCCTATTTGCTGTTGTGTTTGATCTACCCTGTGCCACACACAGAGGCTGCCTGGGCTACTTGTGGCATACAGCTACAGGTTGGCCACCCCTGATCTAACTCATGCTCCCAGTTGGACATTTGGATAAGGAAATGCCAAAAGAAAAAAATTGTTATTTTTATATATTTTATATATACATACACATACATACATACACA
>JAGPOW010003022.1:1304684-1323372 GCA_030014935.1 Caiman crocodilus
GCTCCAAGAGAGCTCGTACAACCGAGCCAAGGGCTCAGCAATCACCCCCGCCAGTTCCCTCAACACCCTCGGGTGTAGGTCATCCGGACCTGCCGACTTAAAGACGTCCAGCCCTTCCAGAAGCCCTTCCACTAGGTCAGCCCTCACCCTCGGCCTAGCAGCGATTTCCTTGCAAGATATACTTGCAAGGAAAATTTTATACCTACAAACAAGTAGTAGAGCTCTTTGATATCTGCTCATCTTTTGCATTAATTTTGGTGTAAGGGAAGTAGGCATGCTGTCTGGCTGCTACCCAGCTAAATAAACTTTAGCTAACAATTCCTCATCTTTGCTTTTTTCCAAAATAGGTCTCAGTGTTTTCACCAGGCCTCTAATTCTGGAGGTATAATGTATCCTTCATCAGACCTTCTACTAGTCCTCAAATATAATGCCATTTTTCTTCTTTGCTGAATAAGGGAGGCTGAAAACTCAAGGATTTTTTTAAACAGTATTCCTATTTTCCTTTATTGATAGCTAAAAATCTGCACACTGCAAAAGCACAAGAAGAAAAATTAAAAATCCTCTCAAACAGCAGGCAACCAGAACAGTTTGTACCTCGTATGTATTGTGTAGCTGGGGTCAAAGTAGTCATCTAAATGAAATCTCAATTTGCTCAGGTACACATATACGGTAGCACACTGTGTATTGGCTTTTTGACAAGACATACAGTAATGTCTGTGCTTGATAAGGTGCAGGACCAGTTAGTAATTGTCCCTCCGCGCCAGCCTTGTCCCCCTCGCCTGCAATGTCCTCATTAAAATTTTCATTCAGGCAGAAGGGATACAATTTGGTATGCAACATTTTGCTACCTTGCAATACAATAAACAGATTCACATGACAGCAGTGTTAAAAATTCAATTGCCATACTGGATAAACTGTAGGATAAAGCCTTACCACACAGAGATGAAGGCAAGCTATAGTTCTTGCATATACAAGCTCAATATACTAAAGGTACAAAGTAATTATTTCTGCTTTATGCATAAACATTTCTAAATTGGCTTCTTGAATTGAGTTGGTGTGTATATGATTAAAGCTTTATCTTCGTGGACTACTTTATCAAAACAGGTTTCTTCATTTTAAACACCCATCTTTAAAATCAAGCCTTCCTCTCATGTGAAGTGCAATGAAAAAAAGGCTACACTTTTAGGACAAGACAGACTATTATAATGCTACAATAGAAGCATCAGTCTCTTTAAAAAGAGGCATTTCTGCTACAGGCCCCTTTTCTCTGCCACTTACATTTTTAAGAAAAAATCTGGACTGAAATTTCAGCTTCTAATTCCATCTACAAGCAAATTTTTAAAATGTGCGTGTCAAAATTACACTTAGCTTTAAATGATTTGAGTGCATGACAAAAGGTAGCGCTGTTTTTTTAAAACTCATTTGCAAAACTTCAAATACATCAAAAATTAGACCTTAAACTGGATATACTACACTCTTCAAAACAGTAGATATGAGAGATTCTCAGGGTGCAATTTTGATCTTAAAACTAACATTAATAGATTACGTACCAAAGTAAATTCGTCTAGTTCATACACAGACAATTGTGTAGGTCATTAGGCTCCGAGATACCTTTATCTTTTGATACCATGGCTTAGGTATCAATTATAATATGTCCTTAAAATGCAAGGGAAAAAAAACTGGTCTATAATAACATCTAGATGTTATTAATGTACTGAACAAGAGGTTAATAATGAGCTCACAACTTTAAATAACATAAAAGTGGTGTGTGTGCATTTAGATTCTAAATAATGAAGTTGCAAAAATGTAATTTTCCTCACTTTATTTCATTAAATGCATAAGAGAACTAAGAGAAAGCAGAGTCTCTGTTACAAGCCGTTTTAAAAGTGGTATTATCAAGTGATGAAAAGCTAGTGCAGTAGGGGGAAGGAAAAAAAACCCAAACCTTGAGCACTGGTACTAAAATCTGCTTTAAATAAAAATGTATATATACCAAGTCATGACACAGTGTAAACCCCATTCTGGAAAGAGAAAATAAAAATCCATCTTTTAGCCACAGATTTTTTTCAAATCTGGGAAACATTTCAATACTGTGTACAAAGTGTCAGCTTTCCAGCAAAAATCTGGAAGCACTTTTGACCTGCATACGCTATATTATGGAATACAAGTGTAGTGAGGAACACGCTATGTATTATGTTATGCAATATATTCCAATCTCCTGACCTTCAGCTGATCTAAGGGTCAGCCAGTACCTGACAATAATTGCACTTACCTACATTATTCCAAAATCTTCTCACTCCCACTTCTCCCAAAGGTTTTAAAATATTTCTAATGCCCTTTAGGAAGCCAACAGCATCTCTCAGTACACTAAAAAGTCTTTCCATCAAACGCCATCTCCCTTCTAACAGATTTGAGTTTAAAATCGTGATACGTTTATCATGGATAACTATGTCCTCTCACAGAACTATGAAATTTGTTTTAGCTGGGCTTAATATTTTGACAAATCTAGGTATTTGAAATAATTGTTGACCAAACTTTATAGCCTAAAGCTCTAACATTTGAAGTTATTGTATTTGTATAAAGGTGCATGAAACCATGATCCACCTTGGTATACTCCTGCACGATCACTGTGGTGGTCTTCAATGGGATCTGTTGGTACATACCCAAATGCAGCAGGTGACCAGATACTCACAACTTCAGTGCTATGAAAAATGCTGTAAGTCCGCCCGTACTAGAAATTTTCTGAAAGTTTTCTGAGACCTTCTTACCACTGTTAGATTTCGTATCTCCTCCATAACCCGAGGCCAGAAAGACTGAAGACTCTGCTGAGCATCGCTACTGCCAGCTGCGCCAAAACCACCATCTGTGGACATTTTGGTAACTGGAAGGAAAAAAATGACAGTATTAAAGGGGGAAACTGGGTTTGCAGAGTCCTAAAGTCTTCCTGGGTCTCTCTAAGAGTTCGGGGGTGGGAGAGGGACCCTCAAAATAAAAAAAGTTTCACAAGTTCATACAATAAACAGTGTGATAAAACACCTGCACTCTTTGGGGGAGGGACCACTTGCAATATAATTTCAAAGATATAAGGATGGTTACAAAATTTAAGATGTTCTCCCCATTCTGTTTTATCATCAAAATACACACATTGTACATCTCCTCCAAAAGGTGTTCATACCATCTAACAAAGTGGGTTGGTTGCCTACAAAAGCTCCTACCTATCTAAACCAGTAAGTCTTTAAGCCTAAGTACAGACAGTCAAAAAGCCCAAGGTTGAATCAGTTTAATCTTCACAGGTTAGACTAAACTGAGTAGACTGAACCAATAAGCAACGGGCTTCCTCGCATCCGGGGGCAGGGCCACGGCCAGGCTGATTTGCCCTGGGCCCCGCACCCTGCTCAGGTTGTAGGTTTATTAAACTAAACAAAAAGGAGGCAATGAATAAATTCCAATTTTGCTTCCCCCAACAATTAATCAATTTAACAAAATCAAAGAGGTCTTAGCAAGCAACTGTTATTCTGCCTTAACTCATGCCTTGGGTCCACCTATGGTAAAATTAACTTTGTTGACATCCATTGTGGCTAGCTTGCTTCTCAACTTTTCTTTTGTGCCTAGATACTGCTGAGATTTCAGCCTCAACTCATGAATGCCCATCTATATTTGATATTATTTTAAAATGATCAACCTAAAGTCTACATTTTGTATAGTGTTACATCTACCTCAGTTCTGTCAGTTCCTGCATTTTTTAAATCCCAAGTTCTTATTTTAAAAATACCTCTCCCCTCCTCTAAGATTTTTCGCAGGTTAAACAAATGGAAAAACTGCCTGGCCATGAGCAAAGCACTGTTAAATGCATAAAATAAATGCAATATGAAAAAGAGCTCTGATCTTTAAAATTAAGGTAAAATGCTGCTGACGGAGGGAGAAGAAAAGATGAACTTCTGCGGGGCTTTTAAAATGGAAGTTCTCAGTTACTTTTCTGTATTTGTCCAACTTTACAAAAAAACAATGCTGGTCAGTCATTGAGGACTCCAAAACTGTTTGACTTCAGCAAATTCTGTTGAACTTTAGGAGTACACAAAATCTAACTGAAGGATTCCCTATAGCCTGCACCTTGCTAAAAAGCAACTTAGAGCATACTAACACCTGCGGTAGAAATCAAAGAACATGGGAGATGCAGTAACAGGGTTCTGACCCTTCTATTTGACCACAATACCAAAGGAAAAAGAAAAGACTGGAAGACAGCTAGCTATGTCACCATCATATCAACCTGTCCCTAGCTGGGTGAGACATCCTGGAATGGGAATCAAGTCCCAGTCCCGGGCTACACGACTCTTGGACTCAGCATTTGTCCTGAATGTGTAATGTCATGCATGGATCCTGGTTTTCTGTTCCCTGCAGAAAAGCATGGGAAATGGTGGGTTTCCTTTGCAGGCTGACAGTGTGTGCTGCCCAGCTGAGACTGTGCATGATGCTTGGGGCCCAGCCCAGGCATGCGTGGCTGCCTGGGCCAGCCGGGGAGCAGGATAGAGCCATGTGTGGCTTGTCCAGAGGGTAGCAGTGGGGCTAGCTCCTTGCCACTACGCACACTCCTGGGGAGTGGGTCATGGAGGGGCACATGCCCCCCAAGACTTGTGCACAAAGTGGGGGCTGACTGCTGTGGGATTGCTGCTCTGTGCACTGCTGCCCTCTCCCAGAGGTGTCCGTGGCCAGGACCTGGCATGGGAAGGCAGACAAGCTTGATGCTGCTCCCGCCAGGTGCCATGTGCTGGCCATGCCACCATGGCCAGGTGGCTTCTGCTGACCCAGCAGCAGCAGCACGGGCAGTGGTGCAGAGATGTGCCCCCTGCTGCTGCTGGGCAGGGAGGGGGCACCTTGCCATGGTGGCACAGGGCTCCTGGGGGGAGGGTAGCAGGATGGGGAGCCCTGAGCCCGCAGCCCACATCCTCCCCCACCCTCCATGGGCTTGGCTCAGCTCTGTTCGAACCGTGCCACCGAGGGGGAGGTGGGTTTGCATCCCGCCTTTCCATTTCTAAAGAGGCAGTCACCCTATAATCAACCTCTAATTTACACGCGACTAAACAGGATCCAATCCGTTGCCTTTCCTAGGTAACTGCAATGTAAATGAACACAAGTCTTTTTGCCTTGCAGATACTACAGAAGCAAACCCTGTTTCTAGGGTCCAAAATCTTTTATGGCATTTAAGCCCAAAGTGGCAAATTTAGACAAGCATAAAATATACTTAGAAAACACTCTAACTACAAAGAAAGGGTGTTACAAAAATAAGAAAAAAAATGACGTATGAGGCATGGTTTCTTGAGCTCCTGACAATACTCTGGCAATCGTTAATGCTCTGGCGGAAGAATGCTTGAGAAGTGCTGGTTAGACACTAACAACATTCCAGTCGTGATGGCACGTATGGATTACAGAAACAGAGCGCTGCAGGACAGAACTTGTTATTCCCCAAGCACAAAAAATGTTTTAAGTGAATGTCAGAGAAGTCACTGCGCACTTCCCAATGGAACAAAGCCCGAGTTAGCTAGTGAATTATTAGATCTTCTTCTGGGGTCACCCAAAGCTGCTTTGATCTTTTTGTTAAAAACCCACCCTCTCCACCCAACCCTCATTCTTCAGAGTTCAGGAGGCTGTAGGGAAAAAAAAAACAACTATGGGCTGCTTCTAAAAAGATAAATCTCAGCATACACAGAGATATTTGTGTAGGGTGATGTAATGGGAAAAGACATAGGGCCAAATTTAGACCTTGCATAAGCAGGCACAATTCCCATTTTCTTTTGAACCATTGTGTATAATGGCTTATTCCAGTCATTTCTCAAGCTGCAAGAGGAGCAAATTCATTTTAAATTTTACAATATGACGTAGTTTCAAATGTCATCCAGGGCAATGGCTGGTAGATTTTAAGACCCCCGCTGCTGTACCAAATACAGTAATGACTTTCCATAAAAATATAAGCTGGATAATTCTAGAGTGGCTTACTGATGGGAATTTAGTTCTTGTACACTCTATACTTTTCAGTTCAGCCCATAAAGGAGCCTTACAAGTGGTTACATTAAAAAAAATATTCTGGCTGGTTTAAGAAAGCAGGACACAGATGAATTTAGAGATGAAAATTGTTGCAATTATGACAAAAGAAAGGCAAAAGTCATTGCGTGCGTGTGTGTATCACACACACACACTTTATAACGTCCTTGTGCAACTTCTAGCTTTAATAACTTTGGATGTATACATGAGAGAAGCAAACTGTAAACAGTGACCAAGAGCACAATACATTAAGTTTTAGCACAATACAGCTCAAATTTCTAGACTTCAACATAACTGCCATCTTTCGTGATGCATCGTTCAATCTGATTGTCCAACTCCTAGAAAGCATTTTCCAGTTACTGTTGAATGATTTCATGAATTGCATTTGTGATTCTTATCCTATGCATAGCTTACACTATGCTAAAAAATTAATGAGTTATGCTTTCAATTGCCATTCACAGTTTGCTCCTATCATGTGTATAATCAAAGTTTCTGAAGTTTAAAGTTGTACCAGGACTTTATAAACACCCTGTATGGAGACCTAGACACAGACTTTCTGGAAAAGAGAACAAAAAAACCCAACAAATTACTCAGTAGCACTAACTGCAACTCATTTGCATAATTATCTAGAAGCTAAGCAGCTTTAAATATTTAAAGGGAACAAAAATAAAAATATTAAATATTTGTAACTAAATTCTGGCTGTTTTCTTTCTGCTTTGTCATATGAAGCTCAGAAACATCATTTTAGGAGCATAATGCAAAGTAATCCTTCAAATCTGCTCTGCGTGGCCAGTATTCCATTATATAACTGAAGTCATATGTCAATGCCACTAGCACCACAGGGACTTTTCCCCAACAAGTGATGAAACTGAGTCAGAAAGCAAAAGCACTAATTTTTTTGTGGTTTTATCTCAAAGATTATTTGCATTTGGGTCTATTTCATTGCTATAATGGAATGAATTGCTAACGGCAAAAAATGGAGAAGTAAAATAAAAACTGAATCATTAAAAAAAAGACAAACACTAGGAAAATGTTCATTGCTAAAGCCAACATGGATACTACTAACTTGTTTTACTAGAGCAACCCTTACAGAAACCCTCTGTCAATGTTTGTAATTAAAATGGAAACAGAAAAGTTTTTAGAAACAAATATCAGGGTAAAAGTGTTTAAGCAAACATTGCAGCACTGTTCTGCATGAGAATGAAAAAGCGTCAAGAGACTATCCAATGATACTGTCAAGTCTGAGCAAAATTCTGGAAGTGAAGAAAAAGATCGTGAAAAGTGCACTCCATTTCTAATTTTCCATCTCCAGTTTTAAAATGGCATTCATAAGGGGTAAAGGATTTACTAATATCTTGCCAGCATCACTTAAAAAAAAATGGCTACTGGCCAAATACATGCAAACTTTTGAGTCTTCTAACTCTGAAGGTAAAGTCTACATACACCAAGGCATGCTGAGTTCCTGGCATCTTTTACTTGCAGCCAGAAGTCATACTTTTGATAGAGTAAGTGAAATACAGATAGCAATCTTTACTGCAGAAGCCAACCATAACTCATTCCTGATATCACTAATGAAAAGCAGCGCAAATTCTCGGTTTTAATCAAATACATCCTGTAACTTTGTAAATTTAACCAAATACATCCTGAACTCCAACTCCAGCCCCCAACTCGTATGAAACTATAAATAAACACAAAACCAGTATTTCAGAATGCAAAAGTAACAGGCTGTTATTTGATTAAAAAATTAAATTGCTACTTTAAGTAACATAGTTATTAGGAAAAGGAAAAGAGAAGCCAATTTGAGGCAAGTACAGCTCTATTAATTATTATCCAGACTAGAGTAAAACCCATGCAGCTGTAAACAAGAGTTATCAGTGGGCTATTACAGATGCCTATCAATATGTGAGCCTTATGGAAAGGATGTAAAACAATCCTGTTTGTTAGTATATCCTAGGCAAGGTAAGACATCTTGAGATGCTATTACAGAGTCACTGGCACGAAAAATAAAGACTGTATTTGATTTATAAAGTCAGCCTTTAAAAGGAAAGAAAAAATGTCCTGGGGTTTTTGTTAGCTCAATGCAATCTCTCAGGATTTCCAAAATGGAGAAACTTGTCATTCTGAAAGTCTAGCTATCATTTCATCAAGCAAATGAATTCTGTACAGTTTGCAGAACATAAGGATGGATTTAAAGAAACACATTATAAATCATATATCTGAGCTCTATAGAGGAATGTAGGCCTATAGTCCAAAAACACAACTACACTGTCCTATAGTGAAGGAATGATGCAGGCAGAGGTAGAGGCAGGTGGAAATCAGCACGGACTAGATCTCATCTACCCAAGAAAGACCTATTAATTTGATGAAATCAGTATATAATCCAATTTAGGTCATGTGATCCTCTTTGTGTGGGGAGAAACCTCTCACCAGATAGAACTTAAAATGTGAAATGCCCTTGAAAAGGCCACAGATAGGTCAGAGGTGCAGGTAACTCCAACTAGGGCATCAACATTTGCAATTATAGGTCATCTTTCATTCAGCAAACTTGAAAAGCTGAAAGCCTTACACCCAGCTCTACAGAGGCAGGTAAGTACTATGTAACTGCAGTTTTAGAGAAGAATCAAACCAAGGTACTAAGATGAAATCATTACTAAGGAGGGGTGAAGGAGCCAGAAAGGTCAGACACAAGCGTCTCAAGTTGAGCACTCAAAAAGTTAAGCACCCAAATCAGATGGATAATCTGACTGAACTAAACAAAAGGACAGCAAAACACTTCCAGAGCCAGGAACCGAATTTAGGGATTTTTTTGGCTACTTCCCTCATGCTGGAGTCCCAGATCATAATTACCCTAAATATTAATAAGGGACAGACTGTGACCTCTACAGGGAACAACCTTAGAGCCCTGTGAAAGAAGGTGACTCTGAACTTAATCAAAAGCTCTCAAGATGAGAAACTAGTGAGTTAAGAATATACATCAATAAGGACTCTGCTAATACCAGCAGCAGAAGCAGCAGCAAAGATCACAGTGGGCGCACCTACATGTGCGCTTTAATGCACAGTAGCCTATTTTACTGTGCATTAAAGTGTTGTGTAAAACAAAATGCTATTACACTAATGCACAGTAAAACATGCTACTGCATACGAAGTATCACCTGAAACGTATGCATTTGCGCTACTGCATATTATGGCAGTCTAATGCACATTAATTTAGTACCTCACATTGGAGATACTATATTTAATATGCATTAGGAAAAGTGCATTAATGCACATGTGGACACACCCGGTGCACATGATAAATGAGACAATAAAGATCATTTAAACTAATGATCAGCGTTTACAGTGCTATGCTGTGTAAAACAGCAGATGGTTTTTCTATCCCAAGTCTTTAAAGAAGGGAAAACCCAGACTAGGATGCCCAAAGTTGAGGAGGATGGGGGAAATGAAATAATTGCTTGCCTTAACAGTTTTACATGAAGGTCCCAAGTTTGCATCCCATGCTTGTAGTGAATGTTTCAGTTTTTCCCCCCACTTTACACTTGGAAGCTATATATTAACAGCTAACAGAAAACATCCCATACACGACAGTTCTTCAGTATAGAAGACAGACAAGGACATCATGCTGTAGTGACACTTCTTGATCTGGGTTAATTTTCTTTTTCAGCCAATAGTAAAACTTGCCGAACAATGCAGTTTTGAGGAAGAACCACTACCCCCCAAAACAGTTCTGACTTTAAAGAGGGGAAACATACTGCACTGTTATATTTCAGTATTTTTCTAAACAAACAAGGTTAGTTGGGTAAATGCCTTATCTTTTATTAGACCAACTGAATAGTTGAAAAAATTGTTTGTTACAAGCCTTTGGGCACAAGCATCCTTCTTCAGGCACAGGAAGTCAGAGGGAATAGGTGTTGTTTAAAAATTCAGCTAAAATGAAAACTCTCATTGGACTCATCATGAATAGTTGTTTTTTTCTTGATTTTGCTGGGGAAAAAAAACAAGGGAAAATCTGTCTCATGTCAGAATCCATTTAAACAAGATAAACAGAAAGCACAAACAAACATAAGGAAGCAACTGCAGTGATTTAACTGCAGCAGTTTGTAAAACAAATTGTCTTTAATTGGTAACAAGTGTAATGCACAGAGCCGACTTCATTATACTCTACGCCTCTTCTGCTGAAGGTCTGCATCTCTGAGCCACTGGGATCGTTACAGTCCTCAGTTTAAGACCCCCCCTCAAATGTTCCTGTCATCATCCTTTCAGTAGAGGAGGAGATGCCATGAAAGTCTGACTGGCAATGCCTTCCTGCAAAGAGGCCAGCAGGACTTCTATCACAATATGTAAGGCTGAGAACCACACCTCACTACTTCTTGCTGCCATTTTGGGGTGACTTGTGCATTTTCAGTTTGGCCACCAAATGAAAGGAGTCATTATTCATATGGCTCTAGAAACCAAGTCTTCCAAGTAAAGCACTGCAGTTTTGCTTTCTAGAGAGGCTTCATGGTTGCAGCAATCCAAATGGTCCATGGGGATGGTATCACTGTTAGTGTTGCTCAGCCAAGGAAATCCTGGCTTTGTTTCTGCTGAGAAATGGGTCTGAAAGTCCCAAGATCTATGCCCTCAGAACTGGGGAGCCAGTTGGTGGGTTCAGGACCGATGGGCATTTTTACAAGTGCTCCAACACGTTCTGGTTAGGGCGCATTGGAGCAGACTTTATTAATCTTTCTAATCAGAATGCTGCAGTGTCTTGTGCATTCAGCATCCCGCATTTTGAAATTGCTGAGGGGATGCTTTAACTAAAGCTTGTCAAATGAGCTTCAGCTAAAGTGCTCCTGTCCACGGGATACACCAGATGCCGCAGGCGCTTTAATTAAAGCGGCTCTCAAGAGGTCCCCACCCAGTCCGGAGCACATGTATAAGCGCTCCAAAATGCTGTCTCTAGCCACCAAATGAGATAAAACTCTCCAATAAGACAAAATAATATCTGTCCAAATAAGACAAAAACTCTCTAGGAAGACAAGCCTCTCCTGACTAGATCCCTCACCAATCAAAAGCAATTTCCATTTTGCAGGCAAGAAGGCTGAAGGAGACTGACCAACTTGCCTGTGGCTAAAAAACAAGTCAATAGCCGAATCAGAGTTTTTTGGCTTGTACTGGTATATTAAACATGGGAATAACTTACTCTTATATTTTTTCTCCTTGCTTTAATGTTTATATCTAAGAGGATTTTGTCATCTAATATGTTTAGAATCCAAACATCAGTTCTGCATTCTTAATTGGACTGTTCATTTTTGCCTTGAATTCATGAAACATTAAATTATAAATAAATACGCACTTAACTACAATTTTATAATGTATGAAATGTAGGTTTTCAATGCAGGCAGTTTCAGGAATAAAAAGTGATCTGCCTTTTGTTGTTCTGCTAGATTCTAGTATAAGTCTCAAACACAAAAAGAATAAAACCTCCAAAAATGGTTAGCACTAAAATGAATATGGTCAGAGCTAACCAGCAGCTTGCTGTTGGTGCTACAAGGCCTGCTACTACACAGAATTTACCAAACATTTTTCTAACCATTAAGAGGGTCAGGTACAGAAGAAGAAGAATAATTCAGAGCCTTTGGTTTTGCTTTATGTTTTTAAAGGTATCATTCCTTGAACATGAAATAAAAAGCACACTTCCCACCGACAACACAAAAAAAACCTGGAAACCAACAGAATATACATATGTAGAGCTGGAATATGAACACACACATAAGATCTTTGGCAAAATTTACAATTACATGTATAAATACTAGAGGTGTGAGAAGTGGACCCTATTCAATTCAGATTCGGCTCAAATCGGGGACAGCGATTCAATTAGTTGATTCGGATCACTGTCCCCGATTTGACTCAGCTGAATCCGAATCTGAAGATTTGATGCCGATTTGGAGAATCGGCGATTCGGCCATAGACTCAGCTTTAAGTGTTTTTTCTACGTACCTCAAGGCACCGGGCATGGCTTGTGAATGCTGCGATGCTGGGCTGGATGGAAAGTCCCACAGGAGTGCAGAGTGTACTCCATGTGCTCGGCAGTGAACCTGGAAGTGGACCAGAAGCACTTCCAGTCCACTTCCGGGTCTGCCAGGGAGCATGCTGGAACTCCCCCCTCTGCCACCCCAGTAATGAGCTGTGGGGGGACCCCAGATGCCCCCCACACCAGACCTAGCAGGCACCAGTCACTGAGCCGGGAGCGCACGGGTTGGGGGGGGTCCCCAGCGTGCTCCCCGACAGACCCTGAAATGCTTCTGGTCCACTTCTAGGTGTGCTGCCGCGCACGCTGGGGAGCCCCCCGTGCTCCTGTGGGATACTTCACGTGCCCCAATATCATAGCATTCATGAGCCGTGGCTGCTACCTAGACGTATGTAGAAAAAACATTTAAAGTTGTGTTTATGTCCAAATCTCCAAATCTTTCTGAATCTCTCCGAATCAATTTGGAGGGTTCCAATTCAATTCAGAGTTTAAAGGGTCCTCTCATTTGATTCAGATTCAGAGATTCAGCTACTGAATTGGGCTGAATTGAGTCAGGGATCAAAGCTTCGCACATCCCTAATAAATACACATAAATAGCTTTATGGAATATTTCAAAAGTGCAAACAAAAGTCTAGACTAAAAATCTCTCAAACGTCAAAGACAGTCACCAGAATCTGCCCCGTGTTTTAAAATCAGGTATGCAAAGCTACATTTATCTTTTTTTTTTTTTTTTTTTAAGATATTCCCTGCAAAACGAACCATGTCAAGCAGCTGATTATGGCAGCAACAGAAGGAAGAATGTAGCAAAAAAGAAGTATTTTCACAAAAAGAGGCATGTGGTTTAACAGGATTTTAATTAAACATTTCTTTAAACTTAGGAAACAGCGGGGGGCCTTTTGTAATTGCAAAAGAATTAAGCTGCAGGTATACTGCAGCTGCGAAGATAAACTGCCCATCCTTTAAAAAGGAATAGAGTATTCAAGTCAGATTGCAGAACAAACTTTTGGAGTTCGGAAATGAACTGCCCAAGAAGATATTCTACAGCCCCAGCAACATTTTAGCTTACTGAAAACTGGTTTCTCAGCTACTGATCAATGGCACTGTTCATCTGCGTGAGACTTTCCCCTGATCCAGTCCCAAGAGCTTACTGTGATCTTGCTTTGAAACCATCCTCTGGGAAATCAAACCAATGGTCTGGTGACTGCTTCTGAAACAGATGCTGCGCCTGAACTTGCTCCCCATATCTTTCTGCTTGAAAGCCTACTCAAGAGGCTGTGTGAACTTTCAAACACGCAGCTGACCCACCTTCCATGAAATAATGTCAGAGTCAAATGTCTTCCATTTACCACTGCAAACAATATAACATTTAACACAGGCCAAATATTTCTTAACCAGCTTGCATAGCAAGCATGTACTCTCTTCACAACCATAACGTATTAGCTCCTGACCACACAAGATCACAATGATGGAAAGGGTTGCAGAAGCACTACAATTTCTAGACAACTAGCAAAATTAATCCTGCAATGCATATGGATTTTCTTTCAAACCACTGCTGTAGACAAGTGGTTCTTAAACTTTTTTGTACAAGAACCCATTAATAAACATAAATGGCCAGTCTCAACTGAGTGCCCCTTACTTCCAACCCACTGCCCCACACCCCCAGCCTCCCAGTGTGTGGGGCACAGGTAGGTGTGTGGGGGGCCCCAAGCAGCCCCTTACAGGCTGGAACCCTGCCACCCTGCAAGGACAAAGCACTGGGTTTGGCATGTTTTTCTCCTTCAAAGCAGAATCCATTTCTAAAGTTTGTTCACAAACCTTTCATATATTCTTGCAACCCACTTTTGGTATGCCACCCATGGGTGGAGAAACACTGCATGGAGACCATCTGCTCTATCCCTTTTCTCTGCTTCTCAACCATCAGGGCTCCAGTGTGGATTCTTAACATGGTAGGACCACCGCTGGTAGCAGCAACATAGGGACCACTGGGTGCACCTACACATTGCCATACTTTATTACTTCCTTTTGGAAGAACTGTTAGTATAGGAACGTCACACATTACACTGAAGCAAGCAGTAAGGTGCACAGAGAGGACTTGACAAGTTCAGCCCTCCTGAAATACAAGTCTGGTCGCACAGAAGTCATAATGTGTGGAGATGCATGGCAGTTGGAGGGGCTTCCCATTTCTGAGGACTCCTGAAAAAGAAGAGCGAAGTGGATTGCTGACCAGTAAAGACCTAGGTTGACATACTCTGTCAGTTCCACACACCGAATGAAAAGATGGAAAGATGTGAATCTGTACATTCAGCTGGTATTTGTTTCAAGTTTTGCTAAGACAAGTTAATAAAAGTACAAGGAAATGTTTCATCAGCAATTGGGGAAAAACATTCACATTTAAAAAAAAATTTGTATATCTGTTTAATATTTTGGAACCAAAAGGACCCTGATTTCAACACACGGTCACTGTACTGCAATGAGAACTTGTATGCTAGAAAACACAACAAGGAACCTCTATTTGAACATCATGGATATCAGCATTTGTATATATCTGGAGTCTTCTAGAATTACTTTAATAAAAACCACTCTTCACATCAATGCTTTATTCCCTAGCCAGCTAGTTATTTAGTAGAAACAAACAAAATACATGCAGAGCTGCTCTAAAAAATGAGAGAAGTGATCAGACGAGAGAAAAGCTGCTTCCCAATTTATATGGATTTCCTATTTTGCAAGAAAAAATTATCTTGAATAAGCAGTTAAGAGAGACTGAAGAATCCTGTCACATCTGGTTCATTTGTCTGAACCAGTGCGGGAATGGTCCCTGCAGTCATTTTTAAAAGCTTTCTCCAACTGTTTTTTAAATGTTTCTCATCTCAGGGAACAGGGAATGAGGAGGCAGGGGGAAAAGGGACAAAGTTTCCAATGATTAAACCAAGCAGCAGTACAAATGTATTCCTATGAGTACATTTCACTCCAAAAGCAGTATGTACACATAACACCAACTACATACACACTTTATAAAAAGCACCCCCCTTTGGGTGGTGACTGACATCCGATTTTAGCAACCACCAATGCAATAAACCACAGCCTCAGACTGTTCCTCAAGCAATACTCGTCTTTGAGTTACCCTGCAGGACCTCTGCCTTTTTTCCAGTTAACTCTGAGACGCATAATAACCATGTTTATATCCCCTAACTGGAGTTAACTGGTTACAATTGGAATTAACTTCAAAAGCAACTCAACAGTAGTCACTTCTGCGTTCTATATGGACTCCTGACACGTGAGCTTAGGGTAACTCTGCTGTGCCCCGTTTTCCTATAGGATTCTGTCCAGCTGCCAGAACTCGCTTTTCAGACTGCCACTAGACCAGATAAAGACTAACTACATCTTCTAGGGAAGTGAGGTAGCATGTTTTTTTTTATCCTCTGCAATCAATATTGCCAATAAATCTCAATGTTCATATCAGGCTGTAGGGTATTAATTCAACTAACAGTTTTTAAAAATCCACAGGAAGTCTTGTTATGTCCTTGGAAAGAACACAATTAAACTTCACAGCGTTTATGAAAATCTCATTAGGAAGGTGAGTTGTCAGATCTCCAGAGATTTGTAGCAATGTCCTCACTGCCTGTATTGTACTTCTTAAAGGTTATTCACTTCAGAGCAGGGCCATGGTACTGCCAGAGCCCCTCAAAACACTTCATCATTCTGTGACATTTCTCCTCCCATTTAATTGCAAAATACAGAATATACATATTTAATCATAATAAGAAGCATTAATATTATGATAATACTTTAAAGCCCCAGCCAAGACAGGGCAGGGGTCTGTTGCTCCCTGCATTTTTTTTTTCAAGCCACCACTTCCAGCTGTGAATTCAATTCTTTCAACGCTTTCTGCAATTCTGCAGACTTCTTTGAATAAATTTAGCAGTGCATTAGCCAAGATTTAGCCACATTACAGCCATCAGTACTAATTGGAGTCGCATCCAAATAATTTGCATTCCACTGAAAATATCCCACTAATAACTCACATAGGGTTGTAGCAATCCTGCATTATTCGTGCCATGCATGCGTCAGGGCTGGGGGAGGGAGGATGGATGGGAGAGCTAGGAGGAGCTTGGTTGGGGCCAAGCAACTTCCATGGCACGGGAGGCAGCTCCCAGCCTATCCTGGTGCATCAGAAATGCAGTGTATATAAATTAGGACTAAAATATAGGCTTGAGTGAAAAGGATTTTGGCATGTCCTTCTGTTGAGACGTTTACATGATAGATCCAAAAGCTTCAAAACATATTGCCATAAAGCTGTGTTAAAAAGCAAGGACCTTCCCTTGGATGTTAGCAAACATCATTTGCAGACTCCAGCAGGAATCTGATGACCATATTCAAAGTTAAAATGTAGCCCTTAATTTTTTTTCTTTAAATAAAAGCCAAAAATCTGCAAGCCCTTAACTTATTTCCATAACATACTTCAAATGCCAGCTCTTCCTTCCAATACCTTACCTAAAGAAACTTTTACAATTCGTAGTTATAGTTGAATGTTTTTCTTGTTTTAATCTCTAGTGTCCTATTATGCTTAAATGACTCAGGGGCATAAAATATAAGTAAAAGCAAATGTTAGCACATGTGGTATTCAGACTGTGCAGGCAGCTAGAAGTGGTCGACTAGGGCAGGCATAGGCAACTTCCATCCAATTCCATTCAAAAGCACTATATGTAATATGTAGTGCTATTTATTTGTGTAAAAGCAGTGGACACAAGGCTTTATACAATATTAGTTGCATAGCACCTCTATTACAAATAATCTATTTTCACAGATGAACTGAGGCACAAAAGTTGAATGACTTGCCCAAGGTCATAATCTGTTGCAGATACCAAAATCAGGTCTCGCTAATTCCCAACGGCATATGCAATGCATTCGGCCAGACTGAAGGAAGAGAACACACATGAAACCAAGCAGAACTTACATGCGACTCTTCCTGATATTACATGCAACTCATGCAATGAAGTCTCTACTCTCACAAAAGCTTATATATGAGCTTTAAGCGTATTGGCATCCCTGTTGAATTTAATAAGACTAAGTGATGGGCTAAAAGGTAGGCATGTGCACAAGTCACTGTAGGATCGGGTACCAACTCTCCACTTCTTCTGTAATTACCTGTGAAAGGAAGCCACTATTTTTAAAACAGCCTGGCAAGCACGTTGGTAGGTCATGCAAACTGTACACATAAATCAAAGGGGGGAAGGGAAACCTTTTATACATAGAGACGAGTGCATAAATTATTGTATTAGTAAACCTAGAGCAGTGTCACTTAGCTGTTAAAGCATGGGCAGGACCCCATTGATGTTAATCACATGTTTACACTACAGTGTTGATCAAGTCAAAATTACTATACCTCAGTTTCCCTACCTAAAAACTGTAGGGATATCTGCCTTTATAAAACATTTACAATGAACTAAATACAAAATATTTGCAGTGCTATCCATATGATTTTGTATGCAGAAAGACTAAGAGTACTTATAATGCAAACTTGTTTCACTTAATTTTAATCCTAGAGATGATCTCCAGTCTTGCTTTATAAATTAGATGTAGAAATACCAGAAGATCTGTAAGGTATAAACACTAAACACATGCCTTGAATACATTCATTGTAAGGCATGAAACTAAATGCCAGGGAATCAAGTATAGACTGTTCTATAATGCAGCACCTAACCTAAAGTATCATACTATACCTGTAAAACACTCATCTTGAATGTTTTTAAACAGGAGGTCTAGTTAAAAATGCAAGCAGAACTAAATCTGAATTGCTGTTTGTGTCAGTTATTTTAGTTTCCTTTCTGCCTTTGAACCAGAGAGTGCAAGGGTCGGAGTAAAGATTTGCTGCTTTGGAAATTAAACATTCACTAATTTATGTGTTTTCTTTTTGCACTGCAGTCTCTGTCCAGGCTTGGTTATGGCATCAGCAAGATTTTTTTCCCCCCATACAGAATAAAAATAGATGCAAAATACCTGAGGACACATTAAGGCCTAATGTTTTTAAGGTGTACATTGCTGATATTCAACTGCCAATGCCAAACTGCTGAGTTTGTTTTAATAAGTCTGAACACCTTTAAAATAAGATCTAGTTCACACAAGATACTATTTGGGGTATATGTTAAAGCAGTATCAAAAAACCCTTTCATTTGTCTCGAACTTTCATCTCAGTTTTTCAGAAAAATGTAATATACAGTTGGTGCTACATACTGAGGTTTTATAACTTAATGATAGGTGGCATACAGATTCACAAACTGTACTAATTTTCTAACTTAGGCACATGAAAATGCATGCTTTTATTTATGATCATAAAAATAAAAAAATAGTAGTAAATGATATTTAAAATGCATCTATTAAAAAAAAAAAATCACTTGACCTCAGGAGCTGAACTTTTAATAGCCAATGCAATGTAGTTTGTTGGGTTTTTTTTACTTTAAGTAGTGATGAAGGCCGTGTGGCAACTATCTACTCTCAAAACATGATGCATCTTATTCATATTTGTACTTCATGTATACTAATGAAATGATAGGGCTTGCATTTGACATCATATAGGTCAAAACGGATTTGTCACATACCTCAAAATGTATTTAAGTACTATATTCTAATGCCAAAAACTAAAAAAAA
>JAGPOW010003022.1:1323763-1335084 GCA_030014935.1 Caiman crocodilus
AAAAAAAAGAGGACTTTTTCCATACAAGCAAACATTTGCAGGACCTGATATATGCTACTTTGGGCTGCAATAAGGCAGCAGTATGACTATAGCATTTCAAACAGCTCTTATACAGAATGTGCTTTGATTGGTACATTCATAATTTCAAAAGCCCAACAGCATTTTTAAGAAATTTTAGTTTGCATAGACAACAGACAAGCTATTCTCTAATAAGCTTTCGGCTACCATCTGATTAAATGTTTAAGTACATAGGGAAAAGCCAGTGTCATTTAGCCACATTAGTGAAAATACTAGAGTTTAATCTGATCAGAAGTATAACATTTTAAACAAGCTCCAAATCATAAAAACAATAGTGAAGGGGAAGGGTTGGTTGTTTGTTTTTTAAAGAAGCCTTTCAAAATGTCTAGCAAAACCCAAAGAAAAATTCTTTCCTACTCCTGGAGAAATAGTGAACCTAATGTTTAAAAAAGACCCATAGATTGGGTTTCCTTAACTTCAGTTTGACTGCTCTCTCTTCAATTAGAATTATTATATCAACTATTTTCTTATACAGGTATTCAAAAGAGGGTGGACAACATAAGAAGAGTAACAGAATTGAACAAATGCAAGTAAAGAAATTTTTGTAATTCTGTAGTGGTAATAGTTTCAATTACATGTGCTTTACTAGCCTTTTTACTATTTTGGGTTTAACCTATCTTTCTATTTAAATCAGGTGTTTCCTAACAATGTATAAAAGTCATTTCAATGATTAAAGTCCTACAGATAAACACTGGGGTATCTTTGAGATGCAAAAATATTAAGCTTTGGGTTTTAATTTTATAAGTGTGGATAATATTATATGTACGAACATACCCTAACTGGCTCAGATCAATCTTCATCTTGCATTGAATCATTTCACTTGATGTGTGCTGGGACTCTCCTGCTACAAGTCCCTGAAGCTGAAGTTTTCAACAACCCGCTTCAGTCAGGATTCTCCATCTTCTCTCTGCAAGCAGATATATGCATTCCTATCTCCCACCTCCTCATACAAATTCATAAGGTTCACTGAACCATTACCTTAAGTTTTCTGGAAAAATCTTAACTGAACTCTTGACAAGATATCAATGTAATCCAAGATGTCA
Source organism: Caiman crocodilus (assembly GCA_030014935.1). Lineage (NCBI taxonomy): Eukaryota > Metazoa > Chordata > Crocodylia > Alligatoridae > Caiman > Caiman crocodilus. The sequence continues at coordinate 1,324,885 of JAGPOW010003022.1, forward strand.
GAACCCCCATTTGAAGGGCACCACCACACTGGAGAGGCATCCTGTCCCTGAGCTTAGAGTTTAGGACCATCTGAGGCATCATAAGAGAAGCTTAACCTAATGCTGAACTGAAAACTTTTTTCTTTTGCATTTTGTATTACAAACAGCAGCAACTGTGCGCTATACCTAAAAAAAGTTCATTCTGTAGTCCTTAATCAGGCAAAATTCCCACAAAGACATGCGAGATTAGACTTTTTCGCTTTTCAGCCAGTTCAGCTGTTTAGCTATGTAGGCCTCAACTGGGTAAATGCTACAAACCTTCTGGTTAAACTACCAACCAGTTGGCAGTTGGACTGGCCAGCAGTCATATGATACCGAGTTAACACACAGATGCCACAGCATATTTAGGACAAAGTTATGCTTTCATCTTAATGCAGCCCCAAGTGCTGCACATTTCTTTGCTCTTACGTTGTGTTCTTAGGATCAGCCACAACATAGGACAGGGGGAAAAAGGCAGAAATAATAAATAATTAAAAGCACAACTAAATATCAACAAACAACACATATACAACTACTGGGTGGAAGCAAAAGGGATTCTTGTAATCGCCTTTGTTAAAAGAAAGGCTGCTTAAGAAAAGCATAAGTATAGATTTATAAAAGTTCTACTCTAGATAAGGGATCCAAACATAGGGTTTGTGTTTCATGGAAGATTTACCTATTTCAGTGGAGGGCTGTGGTTACTGAATGCTCATTTTCCTGTATATTTCTTTATTCAACCATAATCTGTGTGCTTGGTGCATACAAAACTCAGAAGCTGAACATTAAACATGAAAATAGACTCAAGTATTTCTTTTTATAAAAATAATGTACATTATTTTTCAGCTATGAAGACCTTGCATAAAGAGAGCAGATCCTATATTGCTGGAAAGGTAGACTGAATGATCTAGTAAGACCTTTTTTGCTTCTAGCTTCCACCACTCTGACTTGTAACCAGCACTGTACAAGTTCTACCCAGACTTTAATCTACACAAGTCTCACCTTCAGTAAGTCAATGAAGAAAAGGGGGGCAAAATTCAGACTGACCCAGTTTTATAGGAAGTAACCAAGGAGGACAGGAAGTTACAAAGGAACTGCAGAAAAGCCCCCAAATTTTGGGGGAAAAAAATCCTTAAACAGAGAATCTCAAGATTGTCAAATGAATCCCATCTGCAGAAACCTTATCATGCAACTTTCAGTAAAGATTAGGATTGTGGCATTTTGCTCTTGAAATCACAGTATTCTAACAAGGACAGACCATGTTCTGACACTGCAAGGTATAAGGAAATTAATTCCAGAATGTTGTGCTACAAACAAAATTTTAAAGAGGTTACAAGTTAATAACCATAAAAAGTGTCATTTGATTTATTACAAGTTCCAAACTGTTTAGCCCTGAAATTGGCAGGGCTTAGTTCACATGCCCATACAAGTTAAAATACAGAAATTTCACCATGGTGGAAAAAAAGAATGGAACATAGTTTATAGGGAAATTACCAGCCCTTTAGTTCTAAAGGTCACCTCCAGTGGGTAATAGTATACTCAACCATTAAACACCTACATATCCCCATGCTACCTTTTCAAACTACAGATAACAATTTTCCACTGTAAACCTGAATGTTAAAATTTCATTACAGATTTTCCCAGTTGACTTTTAACAATGGAAAGTAAATGTGTGTAGGAATCCTTTTTAAATTAAAATTGTGTTTCAAGCCTGTATGATGGTGAAACCAAATAAAAAAAATCTGTTTCTCAAAACACCAAGATCCCAAATCTGCATTCCTTAGGCACACTAAACTCCCAGGAAAACCAATGTGGGTTTTGGGTAGATAAGAATAGAAGATTAAGCCCTACTAAGCTTATGGCACGAGTAAAATGGGATAGAAATGTATCTTCTTCCCTGCACAGTGATGGAGACAAAAGTATGGCATGAGTTGCAAATGAGTTTTGCTGACAGAAAAGTTTTCCAATAGATCTATTTTTTCTGTCCTCCTGACTGGGGAGGGGAACGGACTAAGAGGCATCTGTCTTAATTTTGCTTTTTATCCTTGCCAATGAGAGATTAATAAAAATCCATCATAATTGTGAGACCCTTTAGTTAGGATTTCTTATTTTGTATTTACAGTAAATGTATGCCAATTGCTTCTCACATTCTCAATAATGTATATAAATGTTTCAATGCACCCTAACTTCTCCAGCTAAACGTTAGCAAGGTTCTAGGAAAGTTTTCATGGGTTTCACTAACGACCTTTAGTCCACTGATTCTGGGAACAAATGTTTAATACTGCTTATGCTTACATACAAAAAGTGTTCAGCCACTTTTGTTCAGTGTTGGTGTAGTGCCTCTCAACTTACCACCCTCTTTAATTTGGATTATTACTGACATAACCCAAAAGTTGCAGGAAGCTGAGGCAGCCTTGTCTGCAAACAGAACATGACATTAATAGAGATTATTAATTTGAAGACATACAGTATACATTTTTGTAAATATTAGCATGAAGAGGGCATGAGTTAGCATGGCCTTCAGGTACTAACATTTAATTCCAGCATGCCTCCCTTATCAGTACAATTAATAACAAAGCAGTCTTAAAATTAAGAAGGGATGTTTTAGCTTTTTCTTTAACCATCCTACTAAACTTAGTTGCAAACATGACTATTTTGAGCTTTCAAAATACCACTCTCAAGGCTGTAACAGATGAGAAAATAGATAACAGCAATATGGGAATACTGAATTAATGTCATGCAACTCACTCACGACAATGCAAGGACAGCAACACTACAAAGACTTAGGATCTTTTGATATGGGTGAAAGGAGAAAAAAAAAGAATTATAATATAGTTTGGCTCATTGTTGAAAATTATTTCTAATTTAGGTCTACAGTCTATTCATACAGAGTTCAGTGTTTTGAGACATGAAAAGTAACTTCATTTTTTTCAGTGCAGAGAGCCCTAAACAAACTTTGTCCTTCATTCTCTAAACTCGAAGCAGCGGTATTTCAAGGTCACTTGCTGAAGCAAGGCCTTGCTCCAGCAACTTTGACTGCAGCACTTCTCCAAATGCCAGAGCAATAAAAATAAATACATAAATCTGGAATACAAATCTTAATCTGGTGGACTAAGCAACCCCTTTCTACTGGAAAACTTCTAAAGTGCACTCTCATTCTCCCTTTCCATAGCTGTCCTTTACAGAACTCCAGATCCTGTCTGAGACTGCTTTACTGCAGGAACGTTCCAATGACCTTCATTCCTTAATTGCATTTAGAAAGGAAAACAAAGGGTCGCTTATGTTTCTCAAATATTTTGTTCATGTTTGTAAAAGGGATCAAAAGCTTCAGTACCCACAAAAACGGAATGGTTACCAACTAAAAACCCACATACAGCTGTCAGGCTCTACATTCCCTAGACTAAAAAACTGGCATTAACTGCAAGGGCAACACAACATGCTGCACCTTCTCTAACTTTCACACGCCAATAAAATGTAAGAGTAGAATAATTCTGAGAGCATGACATGTGAAATGATGAGCTATTCTTGCAGTACACTTTATATGAAGAGTTAACTTGGCTATCTTGATAAAACATATGATTTGCAGGATTAATATATAATCATACCCTACACATGCTTGAAAAAAGTCTGGAGTGAGAAGGAAGATAGCAGAATTATACCCATTATTATATGTCCATTTTAAAGCAACAGTACTGCTGGTGGGTAAAGTTACAGAAGCATTTAACTTTATGATGCAGGGCCTTAAGCACGAAATCCTACTGTACAGCAAGCCATGTTTTTAAACAAATCTGCAACAATATCACAGGTACTCTATGCATCTATTATAAATAGAGGCTATTGGACAGTGGGATAAAACCACTTAAAATTACATTTTCATTTATATGAAAGCTTCAGTGCACTTAAACAAAGAAAAATTACTCTGAAAAATAGTTCAAGCTTTTAATCAACATATGCAGGGCACAGAACAAGTATTTTATCACTGTATTTCTTTGCAAATTAACATCTTTCTTGTTTCATCTTCTCTTACCTCTACTAAATTATCAAAAGAAACAGTTGAAGGGCATGCAAAATCCAAACAGAACAAGGTACAGTAGGTGCACTTTAAGGTATGCAAGGAATGTAAAGTGGCCATTTTCTGAGACAGTCCAACTTAACTACTCTAGCTGCTAAACTAGACAGCTTCTAGGATTTCTACAAAAACAAAAATTAAACTTACCAGGAACTGCATTAATTTTACATGCAAATAATTATGCCTCTCCAGACAGGGAGAATTTAGTCATTCCTAGCCCTCCCCCACAAAAAAGCAGGAGGAAACAAAGGCAGCAGGAGATGCAGAAAAATGGTTCGGGAATGTCCACTGCAGTGCAAAACCGAACAGCTGCCCTCCCAGCAAACTATTCGCCATTTTTCTTTGTCTTTCAGCTGACCCCTGCCTCAGTGAAAAACTCCCGAGTCTCCAATGAAACACTGTGCAGCCTCCTTCCACTTTAACAGTCAAAGACATTCAATCTAGCATGCTATTTGACACCGAACCTTGCCTCCGCTGCTCGCTCATTGGCTGCGTTCCTTTAGCTGAGAAGATCACAACGCCCGGATTGGCTGCTCGTGTCATCACTAACCTCCTTTGTACACTTCCTGTTTTAAAGTTACCTTGAGATGCAGAACAGGGGTCAGACACAGACTTCAAACTAGAAGGAAACTTGTGTACAGAAATATTTAGCAAATACACACCACTCAAAAAACAGACAAGATATTGGTGTCTGAGGCAGTCTCCCTTGCATATATGACAGTTTTCCTGACATTTCAATATAGTCTTAATACTTCCCACCCCTAGCATCTCTTATTGGCTGTCTGGACTTCCATTTAAAAAAAAAAAAATTAGGGTAATTTAGCTGCTTTTGATTGGTCAGACAGATTGCCTGTATAATGCTGGTACAAGACCCTATAGCAGTTAATCTGAAAAGACAGTTAGCACAAATTGGAAAGTTACTGTGTGAAAAACCCCTAGGCTTTTTGTCATCATAAGACAGGAAAAGCCAGCCAGGCAGAGGCAATTAAATAACTTTAAAGTTAGCAGAATTGTAACAGAACAGAAGTAATCTCTTCAAGACCTAATCTTGATTATTTGCACGAAGACCTGCTGCAGGTTTTCAAAAAGCCTCTCTCATTCTAATCAATTCTATTAAGAAAAAAAACTTAAGAGAACTTTAAAACTGCAGTTATGCACTCGAGTCATGAGAGAGTTTGAATATGGCCCACTGAACCTGCTCCCCGTTTTTGTGAAGAACTACATCTTAATGCATACGTGTGGTTATACAGTACCAGAGTAGGCCACACATCTCCATTTCCCAAATTCAGCTAACTGTTAAATGTAAATTCAGAACAATGTTAACTGACAGTGTTCACTTATACCACAGAATGCCTCATCTCGGTGGGGGCTAACTTTTTTGGCAGCTAAGAGTAAGGCAAGCCCTGCATCCTCCCCGATTACCACTCTGATCCCCTTCCCTTGCCCAATCTGTTGCTCTGATTTCTGCTCCCTGCCCAATCTGTTGCTTCGCTTCCTGCCTTGTTGCTGTGTTTCTTGCTCCTTCCCCAATCTGCCACATGCTGCACACAGGGGTTGCATGCAACTTGTGGTATATGTGCTGCAGGTTGGCCACCCCTGCCTTATCTCATGAACCTGATGAGGACCAAAGTAGGAAGCTCTTGCGCACTTACTAGGAGGTCTGTAAGATTTACATTATTGTGCATTCAGCTGAATGGCAGGAGTGGTGCCAATTTTACTTCCATGACATGAGCACCTTCAGTTTTCCCAAGGATGAGAGCAAGGCCTCCATAGTACCTGCCATGTTACGACTGTACCATACAAAATTCTTCATGAATAAAGTAAAAAATAAAAAGGAACCTTTTCTATCCCCCTCCCCACACATGAAATACCTCATTATGCAGCTCTTGACCATACTCACATGTGCAGCGACCTTCTTTAGCTTTGCAGTTTTCAATTATAAAGCCATTAAGTGTTCTAAACTTGCTCAGTATTTCAGTTTTCAAAGGCTCTGAAGGCAACCACATCAATGTTATTTCTTTCCAGCAGAATACTAATAAAGGCTCAATCTTCACCAAATCGTCTCTCCATACCCGATTTCAAGTGTCTACTTTCAGCCATTCCTGTTCAAAATACAGGTTGCAACCACTGTTTTGAAAACAGGTTTCCTTATAACGCCCCTTCTCAAACTAGTGATCTCACACATACAAATTGTTTTTAAAATGCCCTTCCTCCACAAAACACTAAATAAAATAATCATTTTAGAGCAGAGACAAACCTGGAAACCTTCAGAAAGTTAAAAGCAACTCAAAACAAGGACTTTGAATGAAAATCTTTATACAAATCAGTCCACAGTGACAGCTATGTTTCAAGGTCAACATTCAAAACAACAATGGGTCTGATCCTAAGCCCATTTAAGTCAACAGAAAGACTCCTTTTGACTTAAATGGGCTTTGGCTGAGATCCAAGGTTTTAATAACATGTTTATAAAATACAGTCAAAGTTGTAATACCTACACTGAGGTAGGATTGTCTTCTGTGCTTTTTCACTTGGTATATACTGACATCTATCAGAGCAACATAACTTGATTTTTCATAGCAGGATTTGAACAAACTGTACTTCAAGATGTTTTCTTAAGAGAAAAATAATATGCTTACGGTGTCCATATATAATATCAGGGAAGAGAAAAATTAAGAAGCATAACAAATGCAAACACAGCACTAAAGAAAGATTAAATTAGACCCAAACAGCTGATAAAACTAATGCACTTAGAAAAATAGCTACCTTAGTGGCTTATGAAGTATTATGATTAGTTTTAAAAGTTCAACATCTTAAAAAAAGAAAAGAAAAGAAAAGCTAATAATAGTTAGATTCTTTGCCTGTGGCACTCCATAGGCTCAGGGGATTATGATTGATCTACTGGGCTGATTATTCGTATTGTGAAATTGTACACACAATGGGAGCGATTAAGCCAATGCTGAGTGCCTCAATGCTGAGTGCCTTTAAAAATCCCACATAAAAGCTTGTAATGGTGGATACCAAGAGACAAGGGAGTTGAACCCATGACTGGTTTATGGATTATCATGCTGGCTACTGAAAGCTATCATGTTCACCGAAATTGATACAATCTGCTGAAAGGTATTTATCTATACTATTAAAATGGACAACTGGGATCACAGAGACAAATGGATATTATAGAATCCTAATGACGGCCTTTAGCATTAAATATACAGACAATTAAATAATCTTTGGCTTTGTAATAAACTGACATGAATACCATTTGTAAAGCTGGCTTCTACAATGTGAAGAACCGTCTTCCAGGAAACTAAATGAAATGATCAATTCCTTACACATGTCCTACTGAAAAAGCCATTCAGACCCTGCTGGTTTGGGAAGGATTAGAACCAGCAACCAGAGAAAGAAAGCATCAATACCCAAAGATCAATCTCTGTGCTGTTGTTTTTTTTTAAACCCACTCAAAATAAAACATGCAGCCCATCTGCGTAAAAGTATGTAGAACAAAATGAATTTAGAGCTGCATCCTTGACAAAGGATGAGACAAGGTAATTGTGCACAAATGTTGGAAGGGATTCTAAGGACAGAAAGGGCTATAAATTAGAGGGATTTCCTCCTTCAAATTTCTCACCATTGCTCTCAACCATGTCCCTCGGCTGGTGGTGGTATTAGCAAAGAGCAGGTTGCAAGCAGCCAGCCTTTAAACACTGTTGTCTGACTTTCCCACAACACCATACGGCTTACTGCTTGGAACAACAGCCACTTGCTGCACCTTGCCTACATCAGCTGTCCCAGAGCTACCACTACTGAAGACAACTGTGAGAAATGGGGAGCACAAGAACCTAACAAACCACAGTGCTAAAAACAGTATCATAGAAAGCTGAGCAAAGAAGAAAATGGACTGAATATGACTCAGAACATCTCAAGAGTGAAATCTAACCGCCCATGGAATTCCTTCTTTAGGGATCTGGTAAAGGCTCTGTTGCCCGAGACAAAACAAGACTGAACAAATCAGTTTAAAATATATAAAAAAAAAAAAGAATGTTGCAAAGACCAATCCCACATTAGCAAGAACTGGATGATCTGGGTAGAGATGGAAAAAAAAACCCCTACAAATAATTTTCCAAGGGCATGTTAGAAGCAACTCAGAAAAACCCTGAGTTTGGTCTCATCTTACATTATTAATTACTATTCTAATGGAGGATTAAGCTCTAACACAAAAACTTGCTCACATTAAAACAAGAGATGCCCAAATGAGTAAGTCAGACTAACTACCCAAAAAGGGCAGAAATGCCTTGAGGTTTCAACCATTCCTAAATAAAGACAATGCAGATTTGATGTTGTATCTTAAAGGTACATAAACTACAAAGAATCAGCTCTTACTTCAAAATCCCAAACAGGTTCATTAAACAAAAGACTTTAAAACAAGAGGTGTGTCAGGAACAGTCAACAGAACACCTGCCAAATGTACAGTTACTCAACAATATAGAACTATTTTCCTTCTGTTTAAATATAAACATCATGAACAGATTGTTCTTAGCATAAAAATGAGTTTTGAACACAGTAAAAAAGGTTGCATTCCCCAATCTTCACTTTTGGTGAGCAGAGATAAAAAAATAAAAAAAGACTGAAGTAATATCAGGAGTTTTATTTTCATGTCTGAAATGAGTCATTCACATTTTTGGCAATGTTACAAGTTTACTGCAACAGTACAATTTGCTGACTTATCTATGTATTTTGCTATCCTTTTATAAAAGCAGAAACTTACAGGTTTTATAAAAACAGTAACTAACACGTTTCTTGTCTTTTTAAGGCTTGTTCTTTGAAGGTTCCAGTAACTTTAACCCGAAACTGATTTTGAAGATGTTTAATTATCCAGAAAAGGAAAGGAATGTATCCAGACTTGAACAGTTTTGTATACAGATGGCTCACGATCTGTGCTACCACCGTGTTAAACCCATCTTTCTAACTATGGGTCCAGTCCCGCAAAAGTGGCAATAGTTCACAAGTTTAACTGCTAACAGCGGCGTGTACAACACTCAGAACTCGGTAAGACTAAAGGTGCACCAATATATCAGTCACATATTGGATTGGCACTGAGAAAAGGAAAATTAACATTATCGGCAATTGGTTCTTTTTGGCCGGTGAAGCCAATAACATCACCAATAAACACCACATGCATGCACATAGCTACGACATGCATGCAGCCAGCCCAGCAGCTTAGAGAGCAGCATCCAGCTGGTAAGTCTGGGTGGGGGAACGAGTGGGGCAAGAGCAGGCGCTGCCCAGCCAGGAGGGTGAATGTGACCGCAGGAGTGGGACGGAGCTGCAGGCAGCTCATCTGGGGCGTGTGGGGGTGAAGAGCGGGGATGTTGGGGGTGGGCAGTGCTCCGCAGCGGCACGCGCCCCCGGGAGAGGCATGGGGGGGCATGTGCCCCCTGGATTTGGGCTCTGGGCTAGGTGCTGCACTGGCCTCTTCCCAGCTGAGCAGGGACTGGGCTTGAGGTAGGCGAGGGCAGCGCTGGGAGGAGTGACTATGGAGTGGGCTACAGCTACCTCAAAATTACTGCTGCCACCCACCCCAATCCCAGACCCCCTGCCAGGAAGAGGCCAGTGCAGCCCCTGGCCTTGAACCCTCAGTGGGCAGCCTGCCTCCACCTTGCACACAAATCTGGAGGGCACATGCACCCCATGATTCCCCCGAGTGTGTGTGCAGCGGCAAGGAGCTGTCACTCCCCACCTCATGGATGGCCCTTGAATGAGCAGCCCACGGCTCCATCCCACTCCCAGGGTCACGTTCACCACACTGGCTGGGCAGCACCTGCCCCTGCCCCTCTCTCTCCCTCATCGTGGAGGCCTCAATTTGCCCCCCAATGCCTCTTCTCCCCACACTTACCAGCCAGATGCTGCTCTCCAAGCTGCCAGGCTGCATACCTGTAAATCAGCTATCAGATGAGTATAGACCGATATGGCTGGTTAATAATCAGCCACTGGTATGGGCCAAGAAAATCTTTACCGGTACACCCCTAAGGAAGACTACACCTACACATCCATTAAAGATAAATAGCCCTTACAGCATGACAATTGACAGCTAGTCCATATGTTTCCCCCATGCTAATAAT
>JAGPOW010003022.1:1339210-1351000 GCA_030014935.1 Caiman crocodilus
ATATATATATATACACACACACATACACACCCATGCACGCATGCACACACACACCGAGAAAAATCCAAGGTTTTCGCATTCCCGAAGCGTAGGCTTTCAGCACAACACCAAAAATCACGAGAGCTGGCAAGACTGCCTGTGCCCCCCACCCTGCCTGTTGGCAGTCCTGGCCTGGGCGGGATGCCCTTCTGTTGTGGGCGCCCTTTTTCCTTTCCCCTGCCAGGGCCCTTCTGAGCATCGCTTCATCCACTCTGCATGGGCTCTTCCCCTCGCCAGGGCCATGTTGGCCGCAGCGATGCACTGCGTTTCCCCGCAAATCGCAGCCAGACGGCTAGGGGAAAGCAACCCCTGTGTGCAATGGTTTGGTCATTCAGGAGTGGCCTCCCGCGACGCACGCTGGGCTCGCTGCTCAAGTTAAGAACGTAGGGTTATGTCTCTGTCACTCGGGCTCTGCTGCGCTGGAGCTCTTAGTTACCAGCCAGCTTTTATGGGTGGGCTGTGGGCTTCTCAAGACAAGATCAACTGTTAGTACCAACCTGCATACAGCAATGCACTGGGTTCGGTTGATAACTGTCGGGGATTGTAAACCGCGACCAGCATGCTTCAGTTCCGGCCTGCACCAGCCATAGGGATGAATGGGGAGCTAATTCTCCTTCGCTTGTTCACTCCTGGGCCTATCTGGTGAGGTTTCCCAGTTGTGATCCTGATAAACTGTCCAGATTGAACGGGACTAAGACAACTAATGTCTTTCACATGAGTCGCCCATCTGTCATTGCATGGTAGCTTTCAGCGTCTGTCGTCCCCAAGCTGGATTTAAATGAAGAAAAATTCTCTGTATCCCAGTTCACTGAGCCATCTCGTTTCCCAGAGATGTGTCTCATTTTTTAACAGACTCAGAGAACAAGTCTCTCCACTTCTGTACCCTTCCCATTGAAGAGTGCAACTGGAAAAAGTAACTGTCCAAATAATGTCCATTTGATGCATCTTCATCGTGTCTCATTAATTTCCAGAAGGAATTCATCCACTTTACAACTAACAAAGATTATTTTCCTAACTTCTTGGCATGGGAATGGGTTCTTCCTGGCTTCTAACCTTTAACCACTTATAAATCTTCTGAAATTAGACCTAGGTGTTGTTGAGAGCATAATGAATAGCGTTTTGTTATGAATACTTTCCATTCCCGTGTGAAAGAGGAACTCAGCCTGGTTCATGACTGAGCCTACACAGTTGGGTGGTAGGGATATATGCGTTGTGATATCTATCTAACTAGGCTTTAGACTAATAACCCCACTCCTACCCTATATCATTTGATTTCAGTTCCCCCAGTGAAGTTTGGGTCTGAGTGGTTACATAACCATGGGTGTTGCCTTATTCCCAATGCTGGGGATTTTCTCAGAGAATCTCATGATGTCTTGTGTTTCTTTTCAAAGGATCAGCTCTTGGAGTCATATGAACATGAGCTCAGCAGCATTTAATACATAGCCCTTGTGGTTGTAGGGAAAAAAAATCTTGAAAATATGTTCCAAATATATCCCAAAGGCACAGAAGCCCAAAGAAAAGAACATGATTCTTGCCATTCTTGTTGGGGAAACTGGCTTAGAAATCAAGACTTTTAAATGATTTCTTAATGTATGGTGTTGCCAATATAGAAATTTACTACCCCTGGGCACTTGCAGTGCCCCTCTTCATATTAGCTCATGTATTAACCCATTGGCCAGTATTGCTGCTGATTTATCCATCAGGTGCAGTTATAGAATAAACCACCTACCCTGGGAGCTGGAGGTCATGCTCTATAGGGCCGTTGCTGCCAATCCTCATGCTCTTTCTCCAGGTTATTTCTATTGGGGCGTATCCATGATGCTCTGTTTGCTTTCCACCTGCTTTCTCAGCAGCAGTAGATATGCTAAAGAGACCCAGTTCCTTTGAAAGGATCATAGCCTTCTGCAAACGCAGTGGTCTTTCTGCCAGCCTGACTGCAATATGGAAAAGGCCAAGAAAAGCAAAAAAGAATTTTTCCACTCTCTGCCCTCTCATCGGTGCTTGGGTAAATATTTCTTCCTGGTTTGTCGATTTTGCATTTAACGACATCTGTCACCCGCTTGGCCACCTCTGCTGCATCAGCAGCCAATTCTAGGGGAACTTTATTGCAACGTTAACACCAAGGGCCCGATTTTCAGACAGGCTGAGCAGAGGTTGGTTGACACTTCTGAGAATCAGGCCCTACATTAGGAGTGGTTTGCTCTTATATGCATTTGTCCCTACTCTACTCTCAGCTCTCTCAGGTACAACTGCCATGCTACTCTCCTAAGTGCTCTCCAAACAAATCAAACAACTACACAATGGTACGTTAACTCCCACACACCTCAAAGGATAAATTAGCGTGGCTTGCCGTGGAATACTTACCAAACCCCAAGGTCCTTTTGCTGCAGGGCATAAGTATGGGTACCTACAGTATTACTTGATTGCATCTGAGCCACGCTATCTTTTGTACGCGTGGAGAAAGAGACTTAGGGTCAGATTTTGAAACAAGGCAGATCGCAGCTTGTACTCCATGCTTTTTTTTTTTTTTGCTGCAAGATGCCTCGGGCATCTAAAGCATTGACACAAAGTTTGTCTTAATCCTTGTTGAAAGGGTTGGGGAGAGGAAATGTCAGAATCACAAGGAGCACATTTCACCCGGTTGGGGTCGTTAGATGTTGAGCTAGGTGGGCATTAGTACAAATCAAGGCACTCTGATAGTCTGGTTAAAAACTCCTGGCACTCTCAGTTAGGTTGCCAAGTCCTGGCACCTGTGAGAGCCTCTAATTGTCCATAAAACCCATCATCCAGACCAGGGTAGCTGTGACCTAATATTCCTAACATTAAAAACAGTGATCAAGCAGGCTAAACCGCCTTCCCCTCCAGACATCCCACTCCACCTCTCTGGCCACACGCATGCCTCTTAAAGAAGAATTCAAATAAACATAGACCTAATTTTCACCTTTCGATGCGCCGTGCTGAGGTTGGGGACCGAAAGCTGTTTCGAGTTTGTAGTTCTGCTTCTTTCCTCCAGGTGGAGATAGACAGCAGACGATTATTACCTGCACTTCTAGAGCCCTCACCTTCAAGAACAAGGCTGTGCTTTGTTGCAAACTAGAACCCACTCGAAACCCCCTGCTACAGACACGGTGCTGTTTAAATAATTATTTCCCAGTGCAAACAGAGGATCTGAAATAGAAAGCGAAGCAGCTTGCAGAAGAAGGTCTGTTGAGTTAATGCGTTCACCGTATTACAAATCAAAACACATTTGGTGTAACAAAGGAAAGACTAATACCTGGTAAAGCAACACAGTTACTTCTTTGTAATATGATTATATGTTTTGTGGGTTTCTACTGAACTCGTTAAAACTCCCATGGTTACAAAAATTGTAAACCTCCGTGTAAGAGCCGCAAAGGGTAATTCCGGGCTGAGATGCTTAGCACAGCATCTGTCTGCTCAAAGAGGGACATAATGCCCAGCTAAGCACATTTCTTATTGAAGGAAGAGGCAACTCTTAGCTAAAGTTTGACCAAGGAGACTCTCCCATTCAGCTCATTTAGTCCCTGAACCCCAGAAGGTCCCGTGGGCTACCCACCGCAGCACACAGAATAGGGCTGTTCTGAATGCCAGACACCGGATCCAGGACACCTGGCAGCCCTGGTACGTGCCAGCCCAACCAGTGGTGCTGTTCAACAACCATATCCCAACTTTGGCTCTAGCTGATCTAAGTTTTTGATATTTAGTTTGTTCAGTTGTTCCTCGTCTGAGTCCTCCCCGTTCCTTGATGACTACAATCATCACAGGACATCTGTGCCTCCCCCCGGGGCATTCTGTAATGTCTCATTTCGCCTGCCTAGTTTCTTTGTCTCTCTGAAAACCTGTGATTTGGGCTATTTTTCCCATATTATATTAATTGGCCTCTTTCTCCAGACCGAATCACCTTTCATTTCTTGTTCTTATTTTTGATATCTCAGGGTTCCTTTACAAATCATTTTGCCTCTTTTTGCCCCAAGGTAAAGGACAAAAAAAATGCTCTGAATTCATACATGCTTTTAAACAGCGGTTACACCAAACTCCAGCTATGCAGCCTCTGCTGCTCCAAGCCCAACCCCACGAACAATGCCATTCATGCTGCTTAATGTGATGAGTCATCAGATTGACTTAAAGGTAATCAGTAGCTAGACTTATGGGGACAAATACAACCCTGACACAAAATCACTGAAATGACCCTCATTTATAGCTGGGATTCCTTTTTATGACCATATATTATCTACCAAGAGGTGAAAATCTGGCAGCTTCTAATCATCCGAGTTCTCCAAAGGGCCTGTTCCCATCAGGATATAGGGAATCCCTGACTTCATAAACCAGTAGGTGTTTATAAAATTAAGCTACAGATTTAAATATGATCAAACAGGCATCCGCTCAGCTTGAGCACCAACTTTGCCTCTTCTGTTTCCTAACCCCACCATGCCCAGGACTCCGCACGGTGCACACAGACTTTTAGACCCTGCTAATATATTACGTCCCTTCAGATCTGTAACACAAGTGAGAAGGGCTTCAAGGTTTTTATCCTCTGTGTGTGTGGGCTTGACAGGTCTCCCCTCACCCGGTGAATGCCCCCCAATATTTCAGTCCGGGATCCCTAGTGCAAGTTTAATGACTTTGGGGAGGGCCTTCTAATACCTCCTGGTCTTGTCCTAAATATGGTTCTGGGATCGCAGCTGGGTCCTTTTTATTTTTCCACCCCATCTGCCTGCCTGTCTCTGGTCATCTCTGACCTAACTAACTTCTAGGAAGGACTAGTGAGGATTTCCCTCTAGCAGGTGCTTGTTAGCCTGCACATGTGACCTCAGAAACTGTGATTTCCCCGTCTGTTCACAGTCTGCTTTGGTTATTTATCCGCTTAGCTGGAGGAGGGGAAAGGTAGGAAGGACAATGTGTACCCATGGGAATGTGAAAGAGCAAATGTGGGCTGGGATGGAGAGCTAGCTGAAGGGAGTCCAGATCTGGACTTATGGGGAAGGAGACATGTGTGGCGACAGAGATGTCTTTTGGCCTTGGAGATGGTTCAACCCGTCCACTCTGTCTCACCCCTCCGTCCTTAGGAAAGAGCATTTGATTGTACTGTTACAGGTCCTATAAGTGCATGACTTTTCAGAGGAACCGGTGGGTGTCCCAGGCAAGCATCCCCTTCCCTGGTGCACCATGCACGACCCCTCCCCTCCAGTTTGGAGGCAGCTGCCTTCCATATTTACCCTTCCTCCCTCACTCACAAATATCAAAAGGAAGATGGCATTCAAGGCAGATTTGGCCTTTGCAAATTCTCCCTCTTCTCTGGGCTCAGGAGTACATCAGGAGTGGTCAGTTGTTTTATTACTGGTTGGAAAATGAAGCCCGTTCCTATCTTTGGGATGGGCAGGGATACAAACAGCAAACCAGGATTTCCTAGTGCCACACAGGTGCCATTTCAGCTCCCGGTACATGGAGACAAAGCAGGAGGGATTTGCCAGCCGGGGAGATTTAAGGAGATACAACTTTGAGGAACAGGACTGCTTGGGCGTTACAGTAGTGGCCTGAAGCCTCGTCATCCTCTGGGGCTCCACTGTGCCTATAGCACCTGCCATGATGTAGTCCAGAGAGATGTAGTCCCAAAGAGGTGACAAAACAGCACACGGGAGATGGTATCCCCTTTGCCAGACGAGGGAACAAAAGCAAAAGGAGGCGAAGGGACTTGACCAAGGGCACATACCAGCCCCTGTAGCAGAGAAGAAGTCTGAGGATCGTGGCCCTGACTCCCCAGCCACAGGCACTTCCTCCCCCCCAGCAAGCAGGGACCACCTTCCTAATGCCAGGGACTTCCTTATGGGGGTGGGGGACAGGGGGGGGAGGACTATTTTAAGGCTGCAACAAGCTGCAGGAGGGACTAGATTTTGAGTTTTTTTGCAAAAAAAATATATAACTTTACCTCCAACACTCTGCCAAGCAGCTTTTGTGGTTCACTTGGCAGATCAAAGCACGCTTTGACAGCTGAACCATTAAAAAACCCCCATTACACGGTTCACAGCGGGGTGGGGGGACTGGACCGAACAGCGGTCGGAAACCCCTGCCAGCTGCAAGGAGGGATCCCCGGAGCAGGCAGCAAGCTGCACGCACCTGGGGCGGGGGGCAATGCGACTCTCAAGGGGACCGAGCCCTCCCTGGCTAGCCGACCTCCCAGACACGGGCTCTGGGCTGGGTGCACGGCGCTGCAGGAGGCGGGGAGCTGCGGGGCAGCCCCCGGGGTGGGGGGGGCATGTCCCGCCCTCCCCAGACTCAGCTGCAGCCCACGGGGCGGGGAGGCCGGCGCAGAGGACCGGGACCGGGACCAGGACCAGGACCAGGACCAGGACCAGGACCAGGACCAGCACCAGCTGCATCCCCGCGCTCCGCAGGCGGGGCAGGGAGCGGGTGAGTAGCGGGCTGGGACGTTGGCAGCTGGCACGGGGCACCTGGGCTGCACCTGCCCTGCCCCGGACTTGCCCTCCCTCCTCGCCCTGGGGAGGGGGCCGAAGAAGTCACCGGGGTGAAGTCTAGGGGGTCCCTGGGCACTGGGGGATTTTGGCATCGCTGGCACCCGTGGCCCTGCCTCACCGGGGAAAGGGGAAGGCAGCAAAGTGCAGCAGCTGCGGCTAGGGAAGCAGCGGGCAAGAGGATGCCGTGGAGTGGGGGGCTTGCGGCAGACCCCTTGGGCTCCTTTCGGGGAGTTCCTCCTCCCTGGGGCAGCCACAGCGCCAGCTGCACCCGTGCGTGCGTGCCACTGCCCCGAAGGATGGCATGGAGAGCTCAGGAACCGAGCGCAGGCGGGCATGCAGGGGCACCTCTGCTCCCAGCCGCTGGCTGCGGGCTCTTAAGCCAAGTCCCTTTCAAGTCCTCCTCTTTGCTTTGTGGCAGCTGCTTGCTTTGGATGAGGATCCAAGACTCATCCGTGCCCCTGCTTGGCTCCCAGGACCAGGAGCTACCTTTACACCATTTTGGGGGAGGGGGGTATATCCCACCCTCCAGGTTTAGGAGTAGACGGGGGTATTGTCACCCTAGCTGAAAATCCACAGGACTTCAGCTCAGGCCGATGAACGCATCACACGTTGTGGGAAGTACTGGGAGGAACTGGCAAAGATGGAGAGGACAAAGTCTCCTACCAAGGATGAGTGCCCCATCCCTTTAACTCCTAAAGAGGTTGGAAAATTGTAGGGAAGGCTCTTAAGCTTTGGAGGTGCCGGCTTTAAGCAAGTTCTGTCTCCGCTGGCTTTGCAACCTTGACAAACCTGGCTCCAGCCTTCCAAAGACTCCCACGTTCACCCTGCTTCGCGTGTCTCGGAGAGAAAGGACAAGCGTGCCAAATGCCCAGCAAACAGCGGGTTAAAATCCTGCCCAAAAGCAGCCAGAAGCTCTGCAGCTGCTGTTTCCAGCCATCCTCCAATTAGGCTTAATAGGATAGCAGCAGTCCCTTAGGGGAATGGTGGAAGAGGCTGCTGGGTGGTGCACACCAAGTTGCCTGGATTGCTAGCAAGTGGCTCCGGTGCAGGGGGAGCGTGTATGCTCTGGGGAGATGCCCAGAGAGGCGCTTGTCTCTCCTCTTCCCCTGAGCGTTTGATCTGGAGCTGCTGGGAGCTCGGTTGTATTGGAATGACACAAAATGTGCTTCCCCTGGACCTTTCTCTGCCTGGCTGCAGGCTTCCTCCAAACACGTTCTTCACCAGGGTCGTTACCCTTTTTCTGTTGCATACAGTGATGGAGCCCAAAGGGGTCATAGATGGATAGGTTGCCTCTAAGCTGGACAGATTTGCTGCAGAAAGCCACTTGGCTCCTTTTTACCTCTGAATTATTCACAAGGACTCAAAGTTGTTCGGAGTCTACCAGTAGGTTTACACTTGCATCTGAGTTGCTGATTCAGTGTTTCCCAGCATAACTGCCGTGAACGTTTGCTTTGGGGTCTTTGACAGGCCTTCCCCCTCCCCACTTCAAGAGACCAGTGGACGTAGACCAGTGGGTGTGTCTACACATGTACTTTAATGCGCATTAGCCTATTTTAATGTGCATTAAAGCATCACAAAAAAGCCCATAGGCACTTACACCCATGCAGGGAGGCTGCTTTGATGTGCTGCAAATCCAGCAGCCTCCCGTGTCACGTGTGTCGACATCTCTGTGCTGAAAAAATGGTGGCAGGGCCCCTTGAACTCAAGCTCCTTTGACAAGCTTGAGTTCAAAGTGCCCCGCTGCCATTTTTTAAGTGCAGGGATGCTGATACACGGGGTGCTTTTAATTCGCATGGCTGGCTAATTAAAGTACCCCCCCCACCTCCCAAAGCACATCTATGAATGCCCTGTGCTCTTTAGCTAATGCGCGTTAGAATAGATTAATGTGCATTATTCTAGTGCCTCACAATGGAAGTACTAGATTTAATGTGCATTAGCTACAGCACATTAATGAACGTGCAGATGCACCCCAAGGGTGGCCCTGGTAAGATGTCTGCGTGACTGCTGTGACCTAGTCAGCACTTGCACTTGAACTTGCCCAGCTGTGCAGAAGGGGCTGCCTAGATCACCCCCACTCCTACCAAAAAAAAAGGGAGTTTGTTAGGGCAAGTGTTAGTCACTCAGAAGCAGAATCAGGTGCTTCCGACATATGATCAAAGAGGAGCAGCAGCACAGTCTTGCCAAGTTAGGCTAGCGCGCCTCGATTAGATGCTAATGGGATACTGAGTATAACACGCCGGAGTGCTCTCTGCGCCTGCCTCTCTGACAAGGAGACATTTAAAGTGGCCCTTCCAGGCTGAACAAAACAATTAGCTCGGAGCTGAATTGCATCATTTGGTGCACAGGGAGTATCCTGTGGGCCTGTGGTGATTTATTTCATTAGTGCTGTGTGAGAGCATGAGCCAGCCTGGCCTTCAGCTCCCCTCTTGCCCAGGGGATTCAATGACTGTCTCCAGTTTCAGAGCCTAAGTGATCGCCTGACCCCCTTAGCAAGGCTGTTTTGTGAAGGAGTTGATCCAAAGTGGGAACATTGGGCTAGAAGGGACATCCCAGGTTAGAAGCCAGTCTTTTCTTGTTGCATCCATAATGTCCTCTCTGTAAAGTGATCCACCTTAAAAACACTGGTTAGGTTACCATCCCTCCTACTACCTCCTCCTAGGAGAGCTGCACAGCTACTTTCTCCCTGGGGCCCAGGAACGTGGTAGAGTTTGTTTAACCTGCGAGGTGTAGCTCAGGTCTTGCTTTATCCCGTCCCTTCCTGGCTGCTGCGGCAGAGCTGTCTTTGCTAGTCCGTCCTTTTTCCTTAATTTCTTGCTTGCAAGACTCCTTTTACTCTGGCAGCCTTCTGCTCACTTTTCCAGCTAGATCTGGAGCCCTTCCCTGCAAGGGTCCCAGCGAAGGGGAGAAGAGGAAACGGGCAGTTCTTGCCAGTTTGACTTAAAGACTGGTCTGCATTCAAGCCCCCAGGCCCTCCTGCCCTTACATTTTGCAAAGTTTGCCTTCTCAAAATAAAGAGCCTGCTGGCTTGCTCCATCCAAACTCGTATTCCAGGAGTAAAACTCGTGTCCTTGCTATATACCATAACCAAGCCTAAAAATATGACCTCCTGTTGGCTCGGCAGCTACTTGGGGGAGGAAAAAAATATATATATATCCCTTCCCTGCTGTTTAATTTTCCCTCTGGAGAAACAAGTAATATTCTACCCAGATAATACAGGCCCAACTCTCAAGGGCAGCTGAGGGTCTTCTGGGCTGCTCTGTAATATATAAGGGTCTCTACGTAGGCAGACTTAGTCCCTAGAGGTAGCCGCAGCTCTGGGGACAAGCTGATGTAAGCTGCACATGAGTTTGTCCCCCAGCAAAGCAACAGCAGCTCTAGGAGCATGGGAAGATCCATGATCTGGGAAACTCAAGCCAGGATTGACCTGGGCTCAGTCTTCTGCAAGGGGTGGGAGGTGAACAAGACCCTGCGTATCAGAAGTGTGAGCGGCTGACAGTCCCCTTGCCTCCTGTCTTTCCTGGGAGCAAGAATAGGGTCAGTAAAAATCGGGCCCTGTGTATTTCTTTCCAGTGTTTGCTTTGGCCCTTTGGGAAGCGTCACATTTGCAAGATAACTAGAGGCTCAGATAGATGCATTTCAGGTTTTCCTGCTGGTTAAGATGCAGGCTGTGTGGCAGCATCTCCTCTCAACCCCTTTCCCTTTTCTTCCCCCCCCCACCCATGCACTTAACATTGTGTCACACCATCTCAGATAGCAAGGAAACAGGCTAGTTTAGCAATTATTTCAGAGAGATTTAAGGCAGCATTGACAGGCTTGCTGATGGAAGCCTGTATTCAGGGACTGATTGCAGAGCAGGATGGCCTGCCCCTTCCTCCCAGGACAGTGAGTATAGGGGCACCTTTCTCTTAAGGTGCAAACTGCTGATGGAGAGACCTCCGGCTCCACCATGGCAAAACTCCTTCACTTCAGTGGGAGCAGATCCCTCACCCAGGAGACTGTAAGATCCCAAGTGGCTGCTTCTGCAACAGCAGCACTCCCTAGCAGGAAGCTACATCCATGTCTTTGAAGAGCCACTGGCTGCTAAAGACACTTGTTTGCTAACTCAAGCCAAATTGCAGCAGCTGACCTGGAGGTGAGTGGCTTCATATCCCATTCCTGGTCCCAAGCCAATATGGTATCCGGTTTAGACTGTTACGAACAGCTCAACTTTGTCTATGGAGGGACTGCACGGTTTTTGAAGCCAGAGGCTGAGAGATGTTAGTTGGGCATCCCAGCAAGCTTTTCTAAAAAGCAAAGCTTTTGCAAAAATGCATCGGTTCCAGGAAAGCTTTATCCGTGACTTCTCGGATCTGGGGAGGAACCGCTGGATTGCAGATTCCCGGCTCCAACCAGAGCAGTCATTGGGCCGGTGGTTAGGGCACCGATTCTCAACCAGGGTGCTGCAGCACTCGGAGGTGCTTAGAAATCCTTTCAAGGGTGCTGCAAGGTGTCACTGTGGTAGCATTTAAGTGTGCAAATGAAACTTAATTCGGGGTTTTTAAATTGGAATTCATGGTGTTAAAAAAAAAAAAATACCTGCCCTATTGTCGTCGTCTTGAGTTCTTTGCAACAGAAGAATTGCTCTCTTATTTTTCTGTAGTCAGAAAAAAACAAAAAACCCGAACAAGCAAAAACTGGCATTTTCCGACAAGGACTTGAAGTCCTAAAAGGTTGCAAACCACAGGGTTAGTACATATCCGGGGAGTGGAAGACCTGGTTCAAGGCCCACTCTGCATCAGGGCTGAGGTACACGCTTCTTCCCAGCGGGCACAGGAGACGTGCAGAATACTTGTTTGCGCTAAGCATGCATGAGCAGTAACCATCTCTTCAGGGCTCTTCTCCCAGCCTGCTTAATACTCCCAGAGGGAGGGACCAGCTCTGTTGTTGATGAAGCTACGTCTCTCTAATGATGCAGTCTCCGATCAGCTGGTGCACAACAAGCTCTGCAAGTTGGTGTGCAAACAGTCCCACACCTCTGTGTTATTCTGCTTGGAAGTTTCTCATCTTTCTACCTCTGAATTTTTAGCCATTGCATAAATAAGGGGGGCCACTTTGTCAAAGGTGGCGTTCCCTCAGTATTAGAATCAACTCGACAGTATTAGAAGTTTGCATTGTAATAGTGGACAGAGACCTCCGCTAACCTGAGCGCCTTTTGCGCGAGGGGCTGTACAACCCAACCAGTATCAGTCTCTGGCACAGGCTGCTTCCAATGGAGTGATTT
>JAGPOW010003022.1:1351858-1364678 GCA_030014935.1 Caiman crocodilus
ACTTTACTTCAGGTCTTTGTGAAGGAACAAACTTATGCAGCAGGTCCTTTGGGTCCTTGACAGGCAACAAATAGGCCAGCAGTGCTCTGAAGAGTTGAGCACTTGGCTTGGACATGGACCTTATAGATAAGGTTGCCTCTGAAGTGCATGCTGAAGAAAGCCACCGAGGACTCTCTACACGTGGGTTGAGCCCAGGGTCACTGAAACTTGCTGTCAACCTGCCCAGAAGGTCCCAGGAGCAGCTCAGGCAATTTTATAATAGAGACATAGAAGTCAAGGAACCTGCCTCTATTCTAGGGTCTGTTTGGGGCAGGGGGAAACCTCCCTACACACTGCATTAGAAGCAGACTTACTTAGGATCGTGCTTCATTGCATCTCTAGGCCACCAATACAAAGCCAAGAATCATGCTGCTTGCAAAACCTGTTTGAGCAAAGCCCAGCCCACAATATTTTGACCCCTCTCTGCTCATGCCTCCTGAATGGGGTGGGAGTGGGGTGCGGATGAGAGAAGCTAGAGGCAGTTCTGGTCTTTGTCCTTGGGAGTAGCAGGTTGCAGAAGAAAAGGAACCAGTGACTGAAGATTTAAATGTCCTTTCCACTTGATCTATAAGAAGAGCAGTGATGCCAACCCCATGCCGCCACCACCACCAGCCCAAAGTGGGTGCAGATGGAGGGTCTCAACACTTCAAGCAGCAGTTTATATACTGTGGCTCGGCTCCAGCTGGCAGCCGGTCTAGAAGTAGCTCCACTTACTAAAGAGCAGTTCCTCCCCTTGATGGTCACAGTGAGACCAGCAGGCAGCTCCCCTGGGTCCCAGCCCAGTGCCTACATCCAAGACACCTGCATTTTGTACCCCTGGACAGCATTTCCTTCCCTCACCCTTTGCCTGCTGCATCAGCCTAAGATGCGTGCCCTTCAGGGAAGGGCTGATGAGGCCCTTGATCTTGGTTGGTCTCTCAGCACCACTTGCCGAGGCAAACAAGTTCTTTGCTTATCCCTTAATAGTCGTTTATTGTAATATTACCGCCATCTCCACTTTTATGGAGCAATTTGTTTTCCCCACCCACAAATAGCTTGACTCTCAGGCAGTCTCGGCAATTGGGAGAAACCGTAGGTGCTCAGCACCTCTGGGGAAATGTAAGGTCTTAATGAAGTGGTAGATTTCGGTATGGCACAGGAGACTTGTGGTTTGTAGGCTCCAGGCTGGCCAATGAAATGCAGTGTCTTGGGCCTGGGGGTCGGGATGGTGTCTGCTGTCAACTTGTTGCTTCTCGTCTCCTGCTCCAGCTATAGCTTCAAAGGCAAATACAGGAGGTAGAGACACAAGGTGGGAAGGGGCCTTCCTGGCTATAGAGTCATCTCTTGCGTTTGCAGGCATTGTCTCCAAGTTCACTCTTGTGCATTGGAGCCACAAGGCGCATTAAAGCACGTACGCTGAAGCATGCCACAGACAGCAGTGAAGCAGCCCCATGACTTGTATTTGTTTAAAGCGGAGGAGTCGGGCATTCGGCCCACAGGCCAGATCCGGCTTACAGAGCCCCACCGCCCGGCTCCCGGTGCTGCCCCTGGATCTGAGCAGACCTATGTAGGGCACAGCCCTGGATCTGGCCCACAGACCTCCTCCCCTACCTCCAGCATACCTGATCTGGTGGCCGCTCCAGCCAGTCTGGGACTCATGCTGCATGCAGCGCAGATCCCTGAATTGCTGGGACATGCTCCACGTCCAGCTGGATGCAGTAGCTGCTCCAGCCAAACTGCACCACATGTGATGCGCACCGTAGGGCATGTACTGCACACAGCACCTGCTCCAGCCAGTCTGGTACCTGTGCTGCATATAGCACTTGCAGTTGCTATCTGCAGCATGGACCCTGGGGTAGCTTGAGCAGATGCCACATGCAGCACTGCCCCCAGACCTGCCAGGGTGGGCACCCCATGGCACAGTCCAGCCAGGTCAGCTACCGCGTGCAGCATAGCTTCTGCTCCAGCCGGACGGCACCGCATATGGAGCACGTTCTAGCCACTGTGGGATTTGGGCTGCACCCAACGTGGATCCCAGAGCAACTGCTCAAACAGGTAGGCT
The DNA here is from genome assembly GCA_030014935.1 of Caiman crocodilus. NCBI lineage: Eukaryota > Metazoa > Chordata > Crocodylia > Alligatoridae > Caiman > Caiman crocodilus. The sequence continues at coordinate 1,353,939 of JAGPOW010003022.1, forward strand.
GGGGGAAGGAGAAGGGGGAGGCAGTCTGTAGGCCTGATCTGGTATGCAGACCAGCCCCATGCCACTCATATAGCCTGTGAAGTCAGGTGAGTTTGACACCCTGGGCTTAAAGCCAGCTCATATCATGCAAATCATGCGTGGAACATCCACCTCATGGGCTGCATGGATTGCAGCTGCTTCTGGGGAGGGGCACAGTAACTAAGCCACACCAGGCTAAGAATGGAAGGCAAGAGGAATCCCATATCCTTTGAAAGCAGATTAGTCCCAAACAGGGAGAGCTGGCCAAGACCTTGCACTAATGCCCCTGAAGCCTTTATAGAGCTTGCCCCGAGTAGATCTGAGATTCGGCTGAACAGCGGGGCTACATCCTGCATGTAAACAGGGTGGAAAACCTTGAGAGAGGGGATGGGCTGCAGGATGGGAAGAGGAAACGGGATGTTGTGTGCAAGAAGGCAAATGCAAGTCGGAGCAGCAGAGAGGCTGAGCACTAGATAGTGATCCTTCCCCTGGAGGGAGCCGCTCCATGAAATATTGATAGGATTCGCACAGAGCCGATCTGGAATGGCGCTCGCTGCATTGCAGAACTCGGAGCCCGCAGGGAGTTAAGCAGTGGTTGTGGGGCACGAGGGAAAATCTTCCTTTCTGGCACTGATGAATGCCCCCTCCCCACTGCCAGCCTTGCTCCCTGGTCCTGGGCTCTCCATGACGTGGCATTTGACTCTTTCATTGCAATGGCTGCAGATGCTTTTGCCCAGTGTGCAAGGGTCCGTTGGGAGCTGTTGGCTTCATCAAGTCTGGGCTCGGGTATGAAGCAGGCCACTGATGGTCAGCTCAAGTACCAAGGGATCCTCCTCCCATTACTGATATCACTGGGGCACCTAAGGGCCACGCTGAGCTAAGCAAGGTACAGACATAGCATTGGTCTTCAAAAGGAGGCTAGATAGACGATAAACACCTCGCCAGGGTCGTTTGACTCCAGCATCCTTTCCTGCCCAGGGCAGGGGGTTGGACTTGATGATCTGCTCAGGTCCCTTCTGACCCTAACAGCTATGAAACTATGGGCCCTGGCACATGGAGCCTGCGGTCCAAGGGTGCTAGACAACCTAAGCAATGCGACAAGAGAAGAGCTGCTTTGAACCACTCTGGCTCCCAGGGTGCTGCCTCCTAAACCAGCAAATAATGCAAGACATGCACCATCTCTGGGCCTGGTTTTCTCAGGAAGATTTATTTGCTTGCCCATCCATCCCTACCCGGGGGTTTGCCTACAGGCTAGCAGTGTGCAGTGACTATTTTTGAAGATGGACAGTGTCTGCAACAGTGAACAGGGGCCCTGGTGAGATGGGCACATGCATTACAAATGGGCACTAGAAAGACACTGCTATGCCTATGACTGAGATGGCAGGTGACTGCCCCTCAACATACGCCCCAAAGCCAGCTAGACGAGAAGTTGCGAGTTCCAGTGCAGGGCAGTCAATAATCACACTTTCAGTTGTCTCCACTCAAAGTGCACCGGAGACCCTCTGTACGAGCCTGTGGGTCTAATGGCTTATCGATCCAGATCACACTTTCCATTAAGCCTAGCACTTCTCACTGCTAGCCAAGGATGGGGAGCAGAGCAGCAGCCGAGAGGAAACACATTGAAGCTTGTCTTCCTGTCAGTCCCCAGGCTCTGTGCACAATTTGAATCCAGTCTGTGGTTTGGGAAAGGGAAGTGTTGTGAAGCCCTTGACTCACTCCATTTATCCAAGGATATGTGGATGGCCCAGGCCCTGCTTGGGTCTCTAGAGAAATATATCTTTAAGAAGGCTGTGCAGAGAATACCAATTAATATTTCCAGATCACTTGATTGCCTATTTTAATCAGTCACCAGCCACATGATGCACAGACCCTTCTGGTAAATCCACGTTCACCAAGGGTGCTGCAAAAGGGTTTATGTTTCCTGTGGATCTGGGAAGTGCAGTCACCCTCATTTCCAACCACAGCCCTACTTTACAATAGGAGTATTGCAGAAGTGGCTTGGCCAAGAATCCTAATATTGCCAAGTGGTAGCATTTTTGACCTACCAGCTGTAATGGAAGTGTCCTTTTGCTCCATTAACTGGATTATAGCCGTGTTCCAGCATTAAGCAAGCAGCCAATTTGCTACAGAAACAGGAGGCTCTCCATCACTAACTATTTTCACACCAGGCACCCAGAATGGGGTGTGCTTATCCGCTTAGCAGTGGATCCAAATAGAAGCCGATCCATGGAGGGCAGCAGGTATAATTGAATAGACACAACTAGAGGCATGCAGTAGGGAGACAGAGCAGCCAACAGGGCTCTTGGGCTTCTTCAGCAACCTGCTTATGTATGGAGTTTGCTACCTCCCTAGCCCCGAGTGACTCTTTCCATGTAGGCAGGATGGCTCAAGCCAGAGCCATACCTAGACCCTTGGAAGCCCTGGGCAAAGTTTTAGTATCACTCCCCCTGCTTCGCCAGAGATAATGATAATAATAATCAGATTTGTTGCATAAGTCTTTATTGCATCTGTGGTATCGGTGTCTTTAAATAGTTTGTTCTCAATTGATGACATTGCCAGTCCCATATATGCGCAATATTGACACTTTCTTTTTTGCAGTTGTAATAGTTTTTCCCCCATTTCTGGGCCCTTGGTGGCTGCCTGGTTCGCCCATACCTGTGTCGGCCCGGCTTGAGCAAATCCAATAAACCGTGAGAGCCATTTGAGATGGATCAAAAGGAATATGGGAAGTGGAAAGCAACAAAGAGGCAGTCTCCAGGATTCAAGGTGCAAGCCTATGTAGCAGTTAGGAGATCCCCGTAGAGCAGCGGTTTTCAACGGGTGGTGTGCAGACCCCCGGGGGTCTGTAGACTATGTCTAAAGGGTCCACTTAAGACGCCTATGAAATAAAGTTTCTGAGCCCAGATGAAGCCATTCATTTCCAAAGGGGTCTTTACCTCCAATCAAATATTTTTAGGCGTCTGCCAATGAAAAGAGGTTGCAAACCACTGCTGTAGAGGGATGAGTTGATATGGATCAGCATGGCCTCCATGGCACCTCTTAATGCTGTTAGTGGTGTTGACAGTGGTGGGTTGAAAATGAGACTAGTGCAATCAACTGGGAAAAAAGTGTTGCTTCATGTATTTCTAGTTCAGACTTCGAACAGTTTTGCCAACCTCAGGTGTTCCTCAGTCACAGTTTGGGCTCTCAGAAGAGTCATGATTCGTTTGAAACGCATAAGCCGTTTACTACAACATTTCAGAGCTCTTAACTGGGTCCCGAAGCTTTTAGGAGCTTGACTGTGCAAGCATCTCTGCAAGCAGATGGGAGACAAGTCATTTTGGTAAAAGCAGAGGAGGAATTCAAGAGCTGGCACTCAAAAAGCCAACCTCCAAACATCACAAGACTTGTGAGAGTGATAACGTTTCATTAAATCACAGGCAAGTCCCGCTCTGTTACCCTCCCATGAGTATTGCAGGGCAGTCGTTCTGGTAGTCCACCCACCCTTTGGCTATTGCAAGTCGTATCCTGCGGCGTGCTTTTTCTTTGCGCTCCTGTTTGAAGTGATGCAGTGCCTCCTATTGGCTTTTCACTGATTGTCCCATCCGCGTCTGGGCCTCGCAGGTCGGCAAGCATGCCATGCATTTACCCTTGCCCTCCGGCTGATTGCATTCACCTACTCAAGGTTACACAGACCAGCTGGATGGCTAATTTGGACGTGGTTTGCAGGAGCAACTTCCTGCTACCAAAAGACCCCCCACCCTCCCCGTTCCACAGCATCTGATGAAGTGAGCGCCAGCTCACGAAAGCTTATGCTACATCCGCCTCTCATTTAGTTAGTCTATAAGGTGCAAATCGACTCTGCCTTCTGCCCGACTGCAGACTAATATCAAATCACCTCTCTCTGCCAACCTAACCGTCGTGTTTCCAGCTGCCTCTTGCTTCCTGTTCCAAAAAGACTCTGCTCTAAAAAAAATAATAATAATCCAAATCCGGCATTTTTCCACTCGTTTCCTCGCCACTGCATCCCCTGGAGTTAGGAACACACACTGACATTTGCATGGTGCTGTTCAATTGGGTGATGCTCTGCCTGGTCGAGAAGCCACCCAATTAGACGGCAGCATGCAAATCGAAGACTCGGCTCTTGTTACCATGTCAAACCGTTTGATTCTCCGGCAGATCAGAACATGCCACTTTTGGGAGACCCGAGATTTAAAGTCACTAAAAAACACCCAAGATGCAGTTGGGATGAAGAAACTCTTCTTGGAACACAAGGCGATGAGGCCACGGTCCAACCAACCCGGGGTGGACAAAATGCGGCCCAGGGGCTGGATGCGGCCTGCCAGGCCGTGCTATCCATCCCGAAAAATTTAGAAAATTAATATTAATCTGCCTGTTATGCAGCCCTCGGTGGCTTGCCAAAACTCAGTAAGTGACCCTCTGCACAAAATAATTGCCTACCCTTGTCCTAAATACTAATGCAGTACGATCCAGGTACATCCATCCCTAGGTTTGGATTCCAGATTCGGCTAGAAAGAAACCACTACAACTTACACAAGTAGGATATTTTCTTTCCAAATCAGACCCAAGGACCTGATGGCAGCAAATTAGGTGCGTACGACTTGTGCAAGCAACTGAGCGAGTGTATTTGGTAGTTACACTTGCAAGTTCTCAATCTACTGGGTGCAGTTATTCCTCTTGTTCGTTGGAGGCTCAGCTTGGGTGGGCAATTGCTCATTTAAACATTAGAAACCAGATGCCAGTGCCCAAGTGCATTTTAAAATTGCAAATCCAGGGACAGACTTTCTTCCCCCCCTTGCTAACTAGACTTAAACTTGCACGCTCGTGAGTTTTAAGAGCGTCTGTTTTTCTCACCTTCCAAGCCGCCCGTTACACTACATTAAGAGTTGGCAGGGCTCTTCTGGCAGCGGCTCTTACATCTCAGCACTTGAGAGGAAATAAGAAGCATCCTGCATTCTGGATCTGAACTCTGCTGGGGTTTGAACGGTGCCCTGGATTTACCCGTCTGCCCTCCCTGCCAATTAAGTGAGCTGACCCCTGTGGGTCATGAATACGCGGAAACATTTGCTTTGGGTTTCAAGCCTCTGGCCTAAGTCTCTTGCATTCAGTTCCATGGGCTTTGATCAACAGGCTCCCGAATCCAAGCAGATACTACAGGAGTCCCAGTGGTTGCCCCTCCCAATGCACAGGAGCCGAAACTTAAATCCAGGAGCTGAGCAAGTCAGCGGTTTCTCAAAAGCGACCAGAGAGGGAAATCCCAGCGGGCCCTTTTGCTTTAGTATCTATAACCCAGTGTGGCGGCTAGAAGGGGAACGGCCCATGTACTTCTGCTGGGCGAGGACTGGGGAGATGGCTTTGCAATGCGGCTCCCACTTTCCATACGAGCTGTCCCTAGGCAGTCCTCTACCTCGTGGCAGCCCCATCCCAGTCCCCTTTGGGGTAATGGGAGGGCAGGTGGAGCATCTACCCAAACTAACTCTTCAGAGCGCAAGCTCTGGTGCCCTCGTGGCTAGCAATGCTGCTCTTTGGAGACAGACAACGAGAAAATGACCCTGCTTCTTGAAGCTGAGACTTTCTGCCAGTATTCTCTGCTCTCCTGTTGCCCAGGTGCCTCCTAGGAGGGCAGGGATGATATGCCGGCAGTAGAGCATCACCTCGCAAGAAATTCCTATTTGCTTACCAAGATGGCTGGGCAAAAGATGATCCAGCTGCTTTCTATACAGCTGTGCTAATCAAGAGAGGAAGACCTTGCTTTCCATCCCCCTCCCCATCCTAGTTTAGGGGACCATCCTTTAAAGGCTACAAGGAGTCTTCTCTCTCCTTTTCCTCCAGGAGACTAAGCCTACCGGGGAGAACATCCTGGGACCGCTGCTCCCAGTGTGGCTTTTAATAACACTTTGCACCACTTGTGAACCCAGATGCCCTTCAAATGTTAGGCAAGTCAATGGGAAAAGTAGAGGGTTCCTCCTGCACATCCGATAGGCAGCCACATGACCCTCCGTACAACGTTTTGGGAATGTGGGGTGGGGAATGATGTTGAGACTCAGGAGTCTGGGGTTTTATTTGTTTCAATAAAGCCAGGACTAAGTCATAGTTTGAAGGCTGCCTCCCTGGACAGTAGGGTTAGGGACCCAACAGGAACCAGGTTGCAGGGAGGGGTGGCAAGTGTGAAAGCAAAGCTCTAGCTACAAGCACTTGGAAGCTGCAAGAGGAGATCTGTAGTGGGGACTTACCAGCTCTGGCATCCAATCCACCTGCTGCCTCAGTTTCCTTTCTCTGCTGCCACCCCAAAGCCGCTGCAGCACCCTTGCGAGGAGCCTTCAGTGCAGTAGAGGTGCACTGTCATTGTTCAGATAACCCCAAAATAAGCATCCCCCCCAAGACCCTCAGCTGCTTCCACCTCACTCTAGCCAGGCACAGCTGGTGTCCCTCACATCTGCGCTCTTCCCCTGCAGTCTTCTGGAGTCTGCATTGCCATGGCTCCTCAGCTGACATCCTTTCCTGCTTGGGATGGCTGCACCGCCTCGGAAGATGATGCCATGGGAGAGACCTACATCTACCCCTATTGGCGATCTGATCTCCCACATGGGGCAACGAAACCATTTGGCTGATCACCCCATAAGCCAAAAGGCAGCATCTTTCCAGGAGTTAATCTTCCATGCCTAGCCCCAGCCTAGGTGGAGAAGACCACAACCACCTTCTAACTAACACACAGTTCAGCCCCTCTTCTCTCTCCTTGCCTGGAGCTCAGCCACATGCTTTCCCCATCATGTGACCTCTTTAGTTCCCTCCACCTGGTGCAACAATCACACCTGGCACAGGTAAGACTGAGCACCTTAAAGGGGCAGCTCATCCGGATGGCTCCAGGCATTCCTTTCACACAAGGTGGAATGAGTGGCTCGGCTGGGGTCCCAGAGAGTTAGACGGTCGGCGTTTGGATCCTAGCTCTGCTACAGATGCTCTGTGTGACCGCATCCACATCACTCCGTCTTGCACTATCCCATCTGTAAAAGGGGATGATCATATTACCTGTGCCCGTCTTCCTTGCTGCAGCGCCTAGCACAATTCGCACCCAGTCTCAGCTGTGACTTGTAGATGCTCCCAGGACGACAAGGGAAGGGGATCTAGAGGAAATGCCGGGCATCCTCCCCCTTTAGCTCACTTCTCTCTTCTCCTGGACCGAGTCCCCCAGCCCAAGCGAGGGGTGCCCAGTGGCGGTGTTCGTCTTAGGATCAGACTCCTCCAGACCCGACGGACATTTTGCTCTTCACCGCATCTTGGCTTCCATAGTGACAGCTGGATGCAGGATGAGTTCCCCCAAAATCTGGGGATTTTGGCTGGGGGGGTGGTGCAAAATATATAGTATTGCACTATTGCAACACCTGACCTGTGTCCCTGTATCTCCAGGGGGGCGTAGGGGGTGAGACGCCTCGGGACTGGTGCTAGGAGGAATAATGGCCCATATTCAATGCCCAGTCCATGCCCCCCCACCAAAAAGGGGTTGAGGAATAACTGCCGGGAGCATGCCACGCACGCCTCCCATCTTTCTTCTGAATTTCTTCTCTCCCCCTGCTTTTGGCTGCGAGGAGAACTGGGTCAGTGAGGTAACCATGGAGATGCTTAAGCAAAGAGTGTGCAGCCCTGCTCCCGTCTCTCTCCCGAAACCTTTAAAGATTAACTAGATTGTCATCTCCACGCTCCTGGTGCCAGGAATGGGATTTGGGGGTTGACTCCCTTGATTTAGGCAAGCTATTTTGGGGTTGGGTTTGTTGTTGTTGTTGTTGCAGGCAAGAGGGAAGGCAGGGTGTTTAACACCCTGCGCGTTTGGGAGCACAAGAGGGGGGTCTCAGTCTTCTGGCACCCGCACGCAGAAGGACGCGTCTCGCTGGTAAGATGCATCGTTCCTATGACTTATTTTCCTTAAAGGTGAGGGGAGAGTATGCGGAGAGATAGGGCTGGATCTTGCACAGCATTTGCAGAGGCAAGCCTTGGGTGGCGTGAATCGGAATAATGCAACAGGGAATTAATTTTTTCCAGCTGATTGTGCCTTTGCATGGTGTGCATCTGCTACGGTGCACGCAGAGAGATTTCCATCTGTGTGTGCAAGTGTGCGTGTGTGTTTACATGAAACCCAGAGATCGTCTGGGGAAATGCTGCTATCATCGTATCGTTCTTTCATTGGATTGCCTTTATTTGATTTCTTGCTATTCCATATGTCCCGAAGTGATTGTGCCTGCTGAAACCCTCGCACCGATCCCAGACCATGCAGGGAAATGGAGCTCATTTACTGGGGAACTTCTTCAGATGCTCTGTTCTCTTTTTTTTTTTCAATTCCTTGAACCGTAAGAATGGTGCCCGGCAGAAAGAAACAACCAAACTAGGGGCTGCAAGCCCTGATCTTTCTCCGGTTTCTCTTCTTCTCCCATGCTCCCAGGTTTGGGGCTCTCTTCCTGGCAGAGGAGCAAGAAGCTTTCATTTCATTTAGGCATTGCAGCAACGTGCTCTAAGAATATCAGCGTTCTGCAAAATCAAGCGAAGGGAGGAAAAAAAAGGCGGCGGTGGGGGGATAGACAAAGGGAATTGTAAATCGGCTCTGAATCCGCTGCCTGCAAAACTGAAGAGGGGAGAAAGAGAGCCAAACCCTAAGGGGTGCAGAGGCTGGATGGAAGATGCTTTTGCAGTAGCATGTTACATTTGACAGGCTGGTACTGGTCAGAGCTTCTGGCGTCTGTATGTGCTTGCTAGATACTTGGGCATGTTCGATCACCCAGCTTCTTTCACTAGAGCGAGCGGTGTGTCTTTGCACCTCCACCGTACCCAGCCGGGAGCACCCATCCTCTGAAGAAGCCATAAGCAGATCAGGGGAAGAGATAGAGGTAAAATTGAGGCCAGGGAACAGCAAATCCTTCCTTTGGGCTTAGTAATAAATGAGTCTGCTTTCTCCTTCCTTTGCTGTGGATTATCCGGTGTGCATTGTATTGAAAAGGATCCTATTAGCATTGTGCTGTAATGATCTAATTTGTTACCACCAGAGCTCGGCGATTGTCAGTGGCAGGCGAAGAGGGGAAGACAGCAGCAGGGTTCCTTGTGTTCTCCTGGCTTGCTAAATAATAAGGCTACTTAGCTTTTCTACCGGAGCCTTCGCCCGCAGATCTCGTAGCGAGCTGCGGGATGCGATGGAGGCGAGGGAGAAGCTCAAACCTCCGTCATTTATCCTCCAGACGTAGATCAGAGCCTCTGCCTCTGGGCGTTGCAAGGGGGCACTGTGCTGCCAGGGGTATTCTCTTTCAAATGACATTGAAAACTGTGGCGTGTGATGGCGTGTGTGTGCACGTGTGTGTATGTGTGCGTGTAAAGAATAGGAGGTTGCCGTCATTCATTTCATAGACTTTAGGGCTAAAAGGGACCTTGGAAGATCTTCGAGTCCAGCCCCAACTGGGTAACTATGTTGTGCCTTCTGCATTGCTTCTACAATACACGTGCTTATCTTGAAGTACATGAATAATCCCTAACGATGTGTTTTTGGGTTGGGGCCTGTCTTTGTAATGGGACTGTTGTGCTAGTGAAAAGCTGCTACATCCCACCCCAGATACAGCTGCATTTCCACAGCAGGCAAAGCAGTACATATGTTCTGTAGTAGACATGCCCCTTGAAGGACTTGGAGCATTTCAGATGGGAAGAATTAGATAAATCTCACGATTTATCTAATTCAGGAGTTTGGGTCTGTTTATGGGCAAAGGAGAATATATTCTCGTAGTTTCATGGAAGTTCAGAAGCTCTTCCTACCCACGATAATGAGACAGTGACGTGGTAGCAGCCCTAGATCTGTGATAGCTGCATTAGTCTTCTCACAACTGTAGAGATAGGAAAACTGAGGCATGGAGGGGGGATGCCAGATGTTGGTGGCATCACATGAACTGAGCAACAGAACTGGCATGAGACCCTGGGCATTAGGCACCCAAGTGCAGTGCCTTGCTGTTGTAGAAACACGATGACTTGCCAAGAAGCCCGCTTGTGGATAGCAGCGTTGGATCCAGTGGGGAAGCTGCACTAGATACAGGCCAGGATCTGGACACTCAATGACTGCGTATGAAAATATCTGCCCATCTAAAACATTTCATGGAATTTAGCGAGAATAATGGCAACGCCCAATTGGGAAGCGTGTTGTCCTCCAATTTGGAAACAGCTGTCCACCACGTAGAGCACAGAAACAATAGCATGTGACCCAGGTAGCCACCCGTGCAGTAGGACTGGCCAATGGCAGGTGGCTGAGGAGACCAGTTCCCAAACAACCATAGGGTGATGCAGAGTCCTTGGTGGTGAGGGATGCAGTTTGCAGAGTATCATCGCCAATTAACTGATGAAATCAGGGGGAAATAAATAACCCGTATCCAGAGTGCAGCCCAGCAAACCCCTTAAGCACGTGCACAGGATGGTTCCTATTAACTGCATTGGAGCTGCTTCCCACATTTAAAATCAAGCATGTGCTTAAGGACTGGCCTGGGCGGGGGATGCAGAAAGATCCACCAGCTCTGCCCAATGCATTTCACACCCTGAGAAATAAATCCAAGCTGTGCAAAAGATGCCCGGATCCATCGTGGAGCCCAGATCCAAGCTGTGCAAAAGATGCCCGGATCCATCGTGGAGCCCAGATCCAAGCTGTGCAAAAGACGCCCGGATCCATCGTGGAGCCCAGATCCAAGCTGTGCAAAAGATGCCCAG
>JAGPOW010003022.1:1364778-1391027 GCA_030014935.1 Caiman crocodilus
TGTGCAAAAGACGCCCGGATCCATCGTGGAGCCCAGATCCAAGCTGTGCAAAAGACGCCCGGATCCATCGTGGAGCCCAGATCCAAGCTGTGCAAAAGATGCCCAGCTCAGCCCTCGTCCATCGTGCTCCAAGCACCACTTGGAAAGGAGACAATCTGCTACGCAGTCAGCGCTCTCCAGAGGGAAAGCTGGTGATTCAGCACAAGCACTTAACAGTCTTGAAGCGTCCCAAAGTCCCAAAATGTAGGTTTCCTGCCCTTTGTGCAGCTGCTACACCCATGCTCAGTCAGTACCATGCTGCAAGCTGGACACAGTGCAGCCTGTTCCATGGCCATACCCAGGAGCTGGGGCCATTCCTTGGGATGTGGGTATCAGGGCACTGAGCAGCCTGCGTTGCAACCAGGGGCTGAGCTCCAGTCCAGGATTTACTTGCTGCTCTGCAAGGGAGAAAGCAGAGCTAATGAAGCCGGCACGGGTGCCAGGCAGGTAAAGGGCTCCCAGGCTGCTGAATGCATTTGCAGGGAAGAAGCGACAAACCTGGACTGGACTCAGCTGCTTCCAGATCAATAGAGTTCTCAAATACATGGTGATACTGGGATGCATCCTGCCATTGCTTACATCAGTGCAGCTCCATCTAAGTGACACCGATGTAACAGCAGAATTTGCCCCATTCAGCTGCACACATGGAGCTGCTTTGATCCATGCGTCTCAGAGAGCTTTGCAAGGGAGTGTCAGTTATACCCGATGTACAGGTGGAGAAACCAAGGCACAAAGAGACGAAGCAACTCATCCCAGATCACTCCTCGAGTCTGGGACCGAGCCACGGGCATGAGGAAATCCAGCCCCATGCTCTCCCCTGTGATTACATCGCTTCCCTATTCCCATCCTGGGTGTTCCCTAGAAATCTGGAGCAGATTTCAAGAAGCAGATTGCAAGCGAGAGGTTCACAAAAGCAGCAGCTTGCTCTTCAGGCGTGCTGCGCAGGGCTATTTCCGTGCCAGTCTCCCTTGTCATGATGGGAGGCTTTGTGATAGTAACACCTTGCACTTACAAAGTGACTAAGGGTCTCAAAGCACTTTGTAAACACTCCAGTCACTCCTGCAGAGATGCTACAGGGACCCCCGCCCCTCTCCCGGCAGATGAAAGCACGTGGCAGACACAGTGGCATCTGCTGATACTAAATTATCGTTGATTGTACATTGTGCGGTATTCTCTTTGGCTTCCCTGTGCCCCCGCAGTTTGCCTGAGCTCCGCAGTCCCAGATGCTAGGACTGTGCCAGTCTGTCTGTGTTTACGCTAGCTGGGGAAGGCCCCAACTGCACTGCGCTAGGTGCTGTGCAAACAGATAACACAAAGGTAGAGGGTCCCTGCCCTAAGGGGCTTACAGATTATGCAGCAGGTTAGAGGCAAGGGGTGAATGCAGGGAAGTGGGGGGACAACGAGGGGACATCGCTGGTGATAAGCCGTGGTTGTAGCACTCCAAGCTGGGGGGAGAACTGCAAGGAGGGCAATGTTGTGGCCACTAGTATTTTTAAGGGGAGCAGTTTCCAGGCACCTGGCTTGGCACAGGAGGGGAGCTGGCTGCGAAGCGTGGCAAACGGATACTGAAAACTCCTGGAGAGGATGCAGGGGTCGATGCTTGATAGCAGAGAACGGCTGGCGAGGGTGGGTGGGGACGGGCCAGGGAGGGTGGTCGGCTGGCTGTGGGCGCCGGGCCGATGTTGTTGAAGCACTGAGCTGGGACATTGGGCGCTGCAGCCATGCTTTGAATGGCTGTCTGGGAGGTACGGCAGCATTTGTCCAGCTGGAGGAACTCTGTGGGGACCCCAAGGGAGCAGACTCTACTGGGTAGACAAGAGACTTGGGAGGGGGTCTGTGCAGACCTGTTTTGGGCCAAGAGAAGAGCCCCAGGTCCTGCTCATTTTGGGACCTCAGGGACACTCCAGGGACAGGAGATGCTCTCTGGACCACTGCCAGCTCCCCAGCACAGCGGCTCTTCACCTGGAGCGTCCCGTGTTACAGCCCCGTCACGTGCCAGGTCCCCTCTCCCATGCAGCCGGAGAGGAAGGGAAATGTTCCTCCTGGGAACATTTGCACCCTCCCGGAGGAGATCCCATGTCCTAGACCAGGGGGGTTCAACCCCCGGCCCTGGGTCATCTGGTCTATGAGGTTTCCCATGCCTGGTGTGCTAGATTAGGCCCTGTTCTTGATGTGTGGGGCTGGGAGGAGGTGGCACAGGTCCGCAGTCCTGTACACAGGGCTGGGCAGAGGTGGCATGGGGTCCTGAGACCCTGATACCAGCATCAGGCTGGGTGAGGGCAGCACAGGGGCTACAGGGCAGGGAGCAGACAGCAAAGCAGCAGGCTGGGCAGGGGAAGGGGATCGGAGTGGTACTCGGGGAGGTGGTGGGACTTGGCTTGTGGCGCGCCCGCGAAAAATGTTGGCCCCCAATGCCCTAGACAACTTGCCAGCAATGGGCCTGGTTGAAAGGCCCCCAGAATCAATTGGGAGATGTCCGTGGACTGCGGCGGCCTTCGATTCGGGTCTGCGCGGTGTCAGAAAGGTCAGCCGGGACGAGAGCAAGAAAAGCAAGTGCTTGTAAAGCCAACATGAGTTTTTTTTATTTGAAAGGCCTCTGTTTGAGCACGACTTCGCCCTTTAATTTCACCACGGTGCTAAGTACTGCTTTGGCAATTACCGTCTGCTTAGCAAACGGCACCCCTGCCATGCGCCTCTGTACGGGAAGGGACGGCGCGCGACACGCTAACCCATTTCATGCGTGTCACCAGCCGTGGGTGAAGGTTTGCCATTGGCTGCCCAGCACAGGCTTGCTTCCAGCTTCAGGGTCCTGCACAAAAGGCCAGTGAAGGAAGCAGCGTTTACCCCAGAGACTGGCTGGTTCATGGGACTAATTGACTCCTGCAGCTGAGCATTCAGCCGCCATATTATTTTCATGGCATTTGCATTTATCCAAATGCAAATTGCTAGCAAAAAAAAAGCCCTGTTGGGCTGGAGTGGCTGAGGGTACGGCTGCTGAAAGTGAGAGACCGGCCGCTGGAGAGGACATCTTGGTGCTCGGTACTGAGCGCCCACACCTTGGGCTGAGACACCTGGGCTCCTCGCCCCCTCCTTTGGGTGGGTGATGTAACCTTTCCGTGCCTCAGTTTCCCAAACCACTGAAATGGGCACGATGCTTATGTGACGGGGGCCAATGCTCAATGCAAAGGCACCTTGCCAAGGGCTTAAATGCTGCTTCCACGGAGCTAGCAGCATGCCAGGTTCAACTCCTGACCTGCTGGGCAAACCTCGTCCCTCTCCATTTGCCAGTACAAACAGTACGGTGGTGCACCGAGTCCCTGCCACCATAATAACCATGTTATTTCCATTGACACAGCGCAGCTGTCAGCTCCTTAGTGAGTCTCGTCGGCGCTGTTGATGGGCAGCCACGCACCAAATTTCTGTTGCTCTGGATGAATTGTGGTGTCACTCGGGCAGCGCTGCCTCTGGGGCTGTAACTGAGAGCAGAGTTTGGCCCCAGTTTAAAATCCCTATTCCCCCTTACCAAAATAAACTGCAAAAAAGGGAGAAAAAGATTATTGACTGCACCTAGATTGCTAGAAAGCAGTTGTTGATTGCTAGAAAGCCTTGAGTACCTTGGGCTCGGGGCTTTCTAGCAATCCAGTGCTTCAGGCGGGAGAACAAGCCCTTGGAAGGACACCCAAGTATCGAGTCTGGACTCATTTGGCGCTACCAGAACAAAACAGCAGCGGTGTTTCCTGCCACCCCAAAGACTAGGATGAAAAGTCGCTCCCCCACATGCCAGCCACGCTGCTGTACCACCCAGCGGGACACGTATGCGGAGGCAGGCTCTCCTTAGGGCAGAAGGACAGAACGACTGACTCGGAGTTAAGCGGGACCTGACTGCATTTCTGAACCATAATCCATAGGTCGCCGTGGGGCACGGCCTCTAAACAGCATCAGCCCACATCCAGCACCCAACGGCCATGATGGCTCAGACTAATACATGGGGTAGGCACGTGGTAAGGAACTGGATGGGTGGAGTAAAGGGGAGAGGCACAGTGGGGGCTAAGTGATGTGCCCAAGGCCAGGCATCGCGTCAGTGGCAGAGCTGGGTCTAGTACCCAAGTTTCCCCGAGCTCCTCTATGGCCAGGCTGATTTCCCTGGGAGGGAATCGTGGGATACTGGAGAACAGAACGGGAGGGGACAATGACTTTGGAGAGCTAAACCCTGGGCATTAAGCTGGCGGTCAGCGGAGAGCTAGAAGGGTGGCAGTGGGGGACAAAGGGGACCGGCTGTGAAAGGGTTACTGGGGAAGCTTTGGCCCCCGTGCTCCCTGTGAAATGTCGTCCTGCAGACTCACAGCGCGGGGCACCTTTCCAGCGCCCCGACTAGCACCGCTGTGCAAGGAAACATCTCCACGCGCCCAAAGGGCAAGGCTGCACGCCTGCGTGGAAAATAGCAGCCCAAAGGTAAATATTGAAATGCTCCCGTTCCCTGGGAGTGGGAGCTAATGAATGATATTATGACTAATCGCCCTGCTTGTCTGCGAACCTATTTCCATCCCTCTATAATTGATAAATACCCGAGTTCAGGCAGAGCCATGTGACGGGCCCACCGGCTCCGCCAAGGGCTCATTAGGTTGTCAGGCGGAGGCAGGGAGCACCAGCGGGGTCGCCGCTTCGGCTGCCCACGCACTGCAGGCCGGCGCGGAGGAGAGGGGCAGGTTCTCTCCCGCCGTCCCTCGTGGCAGGGATATGCTACGGGGGTGGGCTGGGAGGCTCCCAGGCCGCCATCCCCAGCAGGGCTCAGGGAGGAGAGCCTGGATTTGGGGTGGGTAGAGCCCCTTCACTGCTGCTTAAGCTTGGAGGTCCCCTGCCCTTCCTAGGAGCCTGAAAGACCTCTCCTTGCACCCACGAGTGCCTGCGCCTGCACTGGGCAGGACAGTCGTGGCCAAGTTCGCATCAAAACCTTATAAAGAGCCAGAAGTGGGGCATGCCTCTGCTGACCTCTGAAATGCTTGGTCCAGGAGGCATTTTTGGTCCTAATGGATGGAGCTGTACAGGGACGGCTCCAGCACTTCTTCATGCAGCAGCTCCCTGGCTACAGCACCAGTCAGGTTCAACTCTCCATCTCCCTGGTCCCAGTCGCTAAGCACTAGACCATCCAGACTGGGGCTTTGCTTGGCAGCTGACAGAGCCTCTGCATTTAAATCGTAAGATATGGAGTGCAGGCCCACTAGCATGAAAGCCATAGGACTGCCCAGCGGCGGTAACCCTGGGGTTCCTTGGAAAGTTCTCCATATTCAGTTCGCTAGGACGATCATTAATTTCCCTGGTGTGGCCCAGGTCTTGGCAGTGGGTGCAACGTGAGTGCTGATCCACTGCCAACCATGGGGTGGAACGGGGCTGGGGAGGGGCGACATGACGGTGGGGTAGCCTGGGTTCAAGTCCCTTTTTTCTCCCAGTCCTCATAGGCACGGGCAGCTATCATGACACCTGGCAGCACAGGTTGGGGAGGAGGTGAGCAGCCGACAGCAGCAAAGGAACAGGTTAGGGACTATTTAGAAACGCTGGGTGCATGCATGTCCATTCAGCTGGATGCGATATAGCCAAGGGTGCTGAGGGTGTTGGCCATTATCTTTGAAAACTCGTGGTGGTCAGGTCCCGAATGATTGGCGAAGGGCGAATATAGCGCCTTGCTCACTCTCACCTCGTTGGCAGCAGTGTGTACCCTTTGGGGGTCCCATACAAAGCTCAGTTTCAGGCGGCTACTTCACAAAGCCCCCCAGGACCCTATGGCAGTACATCACTGTGAGGTCTCAGTGCCTCTGGCCAGCTCAGGGCCCCATACCATTGCCCCCTGGGCAGGTCCGATCCCGCAATTCCCACTCCTCATCCAGCCTTCCCCGGTGCAATCCAGGTGCCCGCTCATCTGGGAGCAATCTGGGCTTGCTTTGCCCTGGCAAGGCATGGCTGAGGTCCTGACCAATGTCCTGGACAGCTATTTCCCACTCCCCTGCTGAATGCCTCTTCCTCACCCCATGCAAACCCCAGGCATTGTTGCACCCTTGCAGCCAAAAAACCCAGCAGCGTCAGCGCCTCAAAGGGAAACGGTCACTGCAGAAATGTTGGCCATTGGCATCGATTGGATACGACTCCCAACTGCAGCCCCGTGGCTGCTCTGGGGTCCTGGAGAACACCTGGTCCCCGGAGCAGGCAGCCATCCTTCATCTTCCTGCGGGCCTGACTGCTGCTTTTAAGAGAAACAGTTTTCCAGCCGCCACTTCTATGATTATGAAGTGTCTTCACTTGCTACGGAGTTAACCATTTCCTTTTCCCTGGAAGATGGATGCTCCTGTCCCGTTTCCCTTGAAATATTCATGGGAAGGGACAGCTCTGCCTGCTGGGATAGCTGTCCGCCGGGTGGATGCCGGATGGGACGCACAAGGGAGGAGCTGACAGGGCTGGTGCTGGAAGGGGGCAGCTTGCACGGGGCGTGGAGCCAGCCCAGAGTCACTTCTGGGGGTTGCTCCCGGCTCCGCTGCTGACCACGCTGCGTTGTAGTAGGCAAGTCACTTCCCTTCTTTCTGCCTCAGTTTCCCATCTTAAGGGACAAGGAAACCATGGAGCATGGGGCCGTTTTGTCTCCAGGCTCCGGTCCGGGCTAAATTCAAAAGGGATCATCGTGGTCCATCGGCCTCGCCACTCGTGTGACACCGGGCCTTGGTGCATCCTGGAGTAATTGCTGAGCCACAGCAAGAGGAGGGAAAGGGGTCTCAAGTAGAGAATCTACCCTCACCCTTGTTATGTGGCTCCAGAGGTTAAATACCTAAGATCCGTGGCTGATTTCTGTTTCAAATGCCTGGTTTTGACCCCCTGCTAATCACAGACCTCTCTTTCCCTGGAAGGAACCAGGAACAGTCACCCCTGAAATCTCCCCTGAATTAATTAAACCCAGGGAGTCACTTGGCACTACCCTTGCCTGCACTGCTCGAAACCTCCTCCCATGCACAGTCCTCACATCCCGATGGGACAGCCTCCCAGGAACATTAGCTTCAGGGCCTGGTACAGACGTAGGAGAATAGAGGCAGGCAAGCTTCTGGACACTGCTGGTTGCAAGCCAAGCGTAGGCCTTACTCCAGAGAGTTTGCCATCATCTCAACCCCGTTTCTCCTGGGCAGCCTCCTGTCCTAGCTGAACCAACAACCCCGCAGGTACACGGTGACCTGGAGCCTGTTTGGTGTTGATCCATTGGAACCCAAGTGATTTGGGTGCAGTGCGCAGCAGAGCCCACCCTGAGCAGCAAGTCCTCCGCGCGCTCGCTTCTTTGCAAATGCCGCTCGAAAAAATTAATTAAGGCTGTTGGGCGCACCTGTGCAAACGCCCCTGTCGTCAGCTCTCACTTTGTAATTAATTCTGTTCTTTGAGGGCTGGCTGCCTACCGTGCTCCAGGTTTGCGTGCCCGGTTGTTTGAAGTATTCATAAGTGATTGCAGTCAATACTTGGGGGCCCTGGCAGAGATCAGAGCCCTGCTGCGCTATGTGCTAAACAGAGAAACAAACTCATCCAGGGACAACACAGACACAGGTGGGAGAAAGGAGTTATTGGGTAGCATTTCCAGCTTCTGCGTTATTTAGGGCGTGGGCAGTCATACGAATCAAGCGCTTGGAGTCCCAGCCTCATTCAAAGCTTTTCTTCTTTGGAGTGTGTGAGGCCTCTCCAGGCTGACACACTCAACACGTGCCAGAGATGGTGGATACTTGACCATGCTTTCTGCCACGCAAGGTGGCTCCCGTCAGGAGGGCTGAGCAGATCCACGGTGGGATCAGGAATAGAGCCGTAGGGTCTCCCTGCTGCTTATCACCTCCTATTAAAAGACTTGAGTCCCGCGTTCAAAAGTGACTTTGGGCCAGATTCAGTAACCGAGGGGAAAGCTGGAACCCGGTATTACGTACCTACTCTCCCTATTGAATACGTGGTGAGAGTTACACACCTCTGACCGGGACCCAGCCCAGCTGGCCAGCAAAGATCTGCAGCCTGGAGCCCTCTTCTGAACTCGGGCTCCTCCACCTAGAGATGCACGCAACAGGGCTCGTGCTTTCCTTTTAAAACATGGCAGCTGGCACCACTGCCGTCCTTCCTGCTCTAGGGTAATAACCCTGAAAGCAAGACCCCTGGGTTCAAGTCCATCCTTTGCCACCAACAGGCATCTCTCCCTTGCCCTGCCCCAAAGGCCGGGCCATGCCGGGGTGCGGGGATGCTATTCCACTGGGAAAGCAAGAGAAATGCAAGCACTGTGGATCTGTAAAGAGAGGAGGAACGTGTCTGTGAGAAGAAACACTTGTATGGGAAAGGGGGGTCCTGGGTTCTGGTCCTTAATCTCCAACCCTAATTTGGGGGTTGGACTAGATGACTTCTTGAGGCCCCTTCCAACCCTAGTTTTCCATGATTCGATGACTGCTTCTGTTTTGACCCCGTGGGCATGTAATGTAACGTACAGAAACTATACTGGGAGCAGGGGCTGGAAGGCAAGACTCGCCCCAGCCCCTTCCAGGAGCTCGGCTGCAGCGTCACGCTGTGTCTGCATCCTCTTTCTCCGGCTGAATGGATCCTGCACAGGGGTCCGGTTTAAGCAGGGAGGGAAGCAGACATGGAAACAAGGTCTAAATAAAGGAGACCAAAGGACCGTCCCGAGGTAGAGTCAGATCTTCCGAGTCCTTCTCTAAGCTAAGGCTTTCCCATGGTCCCAGCACTGACGTGAAGCAGGAGCGCACTCTGGGAGGTGCATCCCCCTTCTCCTCCCCCTGTACCGCACCCCCAAATGCCTTGCGGCTCTTGCACCACGATGGCTCCGGATGAGCCGGGAGAATATCCCTCCACCTCTGACAAGACTTACTTCTGGGCCCAAATCAAACACACAAGGTTACAACCTAGAGAGGGGTGTTTAAATCTTGGAGGCTTACATGGGAGGCTGGGAGCTGAGCTCTTACGCCAGGCTGCTCTGCAACTCTGGGCCCTGATCCTGCGGTTGAATCTGCACGGGCAGGATCCCACCCCTGCATGGATCCCTATTGACTTCCTTGCGACTCAGCAGCATCTGTCCACAGGATCAGGGCATTGGTAATAGCATCTGTGCCTGCGTGGTGATATTATGTTTCCCCCGGTGACTTTGTCTCGCTGAGAGCCACAAGAGCTGTTGGCTGGCTTAGCTCATCAGCACAGCACGGATTAGACTTAACAGGGTCTGGTAGATGGCATTTGTCACAAAAATATGAAAGCGCAGAGGAGCACGCACAGATAGTTTCAGGGAAGAGACACGGTTGCAGTTTTGAGCAGTAATTGGGGCTTTTGGTGCAGCGAGGGAGGCGTGGGGTCATTATCGTGCGTGCGCGTTCGCTTGTCTGGCCTGGTTAATTAAAACAAATCTCTGCCACTTCCTGCATCATTTGTTCCCAGCCTTTTGAGGATGGATCTGGTACGTGTGAAAGTGCAGGGCTCATTCAAGCTAGGAGCCCTGCAGGGAAAGTGGATGGAAGTCCCTTCCCCCATATCCCCCAGCTCTAACAGTGTCCCTTATACTCCCCGCCGGCCTGCCAGGGCCCCTCCAGTCCGCCCTGCAGCCTCCCTTGCTATTCCAGGCCCCTCTAGAGCATGAGCTGCTGTATTTCTGGGGTGTGGGCAGCACCGCAGGGACCACACCAAGTGCACTGCACCCCTTTTCTTCCTGGTGACAGCGCAGTACTTGCACCTCCCGCGAGGAAAGGCGTACGTTTCCAAGCCACCACACTGCCAAGTTCTCTCTTATTGCTGGATCGCATCCACCTACCACTCACAGCTGTGATGAGCAGGGCTGGGAGCGGTGCAGCTGGAGCATACAGGCCAGGAGAGGCAGCCCATCCAGGAGCGAGGAGCTGCTGTGATCAGAAGGTGCAGTGTGGGCCACAGGGCCAAGGAAAGGGGCACCCAGGGCTGCCCTTTGCTTCTTTTTCCAGCAGCCCCCAGACCTCTGCACTGTCCACTTAGGCTAAGCTAGAAGCAATGACCAGCAGGGATGGATGGGAGGGCCAGTTTTACTAAGGGCTTTGAAAACCCGTGTAAAACTGTCTCCTGAGGAATAATACCGCTGTCTGCCTGAAACCGCCCACCCCTTCCTGCCTTCTCCCACCAAAAAAAAAATACCACTAGCAAAACCAACACGCATCCCACATACGCGTCAAGACAAGGGGCTTTCCTGTCCGAGTGAAATGCAGCCACCTCTGGGGTAGAACCAGGCCGCTGCTGTAGCATTGCAGACACTCTAGTCTACAATACAAGTCATCTGAGAAGTGAATGTGCAGAAATGTTGCAAAGTGGAACAAGGGAGGGGGGAAGCAGCTTGGCCAGGACACCTGGGTCTGCAGCAGGCTTGGTTTGGGGAGAAAAGGGGAAAACTGCAGGAGATTTTTAGTGACTGTCACTGGGCTTGGCTCTTCCAGTTTGAAAGCAGATGCTGCCCTGAGCTCTGGAGGTTTGCAGCTTGGGACCAGGAGACCTCCCCATGCCCTGGCCCCTGCGGTGCGTCTGGGACCGCTGGCTGAGGAGGTGTCCTGGGCGCAGAGCTGGCAAGCCCAGTCAAGATGGCAGGATGCGCGTATGCAAGCCGCTTTCCCGTACTGCAGGCTTTCTTTCTCCCCTGACAATTGCCATTGCAAAGCTGCTCGGCTGACGTGCTTCGATAACATTTCCTACACGCAAGCCCTCCCCCACGCCCTGCCAGCCCGGGTGAGCGCAGGCTGCCAGCTTCCAGACTTCTCTCCCCATCCACATCCCTAGCGCCTGGGGGGCCAGAACCCCCCCGAGCTGCAGTAGCAATCATATTGTGAGCCTCTGCCAGGGGGCCTTGGGGACCAGCTGGAGGGATACCACATCCAATGCACCAAGCCAAAGCCCCCGTGCAGGACTCCCCTTCCATACAGGAGAGGTGCCGGTGCCCTGGCACTGCAGGGAGCCAGGGCCCCTCTTTGGTCAAGTGATTCACACCCTTCCTGGGGCCCTGCAATGCCAATCCTGCCAGGGTCCTGGGGTTTGCTTAGAAAGGCACGTGATAAGCTTGGTTTGGGCGGATCTACATGGGGCTGAACTTTCTGCCTTTCACACCAAGTGGCAGGCTTGGACACAAGTGCAAACCAAAGTCCTGAATCCTGCCCAGGGCTGGGCTAACAGCAGGGGTAAGTCTAGGGCCAAGGCTGCTGGGACTCTGAACATCTGGAGCCAGATGTTTTTAGGGCAAGGCTGATCCCATAGTTACAGCCTGGGCTAGGACTTAGGACATCTGGATTCAGTTTTGAGCTTTGCCACCGACCCCCTGCTTGGGCAAGTCACTTCAGGGTCTCAGCTCCCCTTCCTAAAGCGGGTGTTACGATCCATCCAGGTTGCATGCACTCAGAGGCAGCGACCATGTCTCGGATGTGTCTGCAGCACCCAGGGCCTGACTGCCTTTGGGACCCGATGAAGCGGGTAGCAGTCGCATCCTCTTTCAAGGTTTACAGACCAAAGCCCTTGGGAAGTTTCCTGGTGATGGGGCTGCACCATGGAGGTCACTGCCCAGCTCCTGCTCCCCTGGTCTTAAAGCAAGTGCCACCAGCAGCTCAAAGGCATTGCCCTTCTGCCATCATTGCAGACTTCCTTTCCACGGTCCTGCATGTTCCTCCCGCAGTGCCGAGGGAAGCTCCCTTTGCGGGCCCGGGTGCTGTGCCGGGTTGCTGCATGGCGAAACATAACCGATTCCTCTCGTCTCCCTGCAGAGCGGACCTCACCCAGGAGTCCCCAAGACGGAGAGCAAGTAGCCGACCATGTTTAACGGGGAGACGAGCTCCTCCTCGGCGCGGAACGTGGTCCGCAGCTCCAGCATCAGCGGCGAGATGTACAACATCGAGAAGAGCAACGGGGGCAATGTCGACTCGGCCAGCATCACCTCCAACAAGAAGAGGCGCTCCAGCCTGGGCGCCAAGATGGTGGCCATCGTGGGGCTGTCGCAGTGGAGCAAGAGTACCCTGCAGCTCAACCAGCCAGGTAAGAAGATGGGGCAAGGGGCAGAGCTGGGGCAAGGGCGGAGGGCCTTGCTCCCCACGGTTGGAGCGCGTCGGAGCAGATTCAGGTAGTCAGGTCTGCTGGGGCATGGCAATGACTGCGCTCCAGCAAACTCCAGTGTCACGTGTATTAGCACCCCCGTGCTGAACAGCCGCAGCGGGGGCACTTTAAGTAAAGCCCATTCGACAAGCTTTCGTTAAAGTACGCCCGCCGCCATTTTTCAGCGTGGGGATGCTGATGCACGTGATACTCCAGGGGCTTCAATTAGAACGGCTCTGAGAGCCACTGTAATTAAAGCACCCCCTCTGCCCCCCAGAGCACACGTTCAAATGCCCATTGTAACCGCAGCGAGCACCGTTTGGTTCGGTAGTTCCCTTACAGGGCAGCGTGGACCCATGCTAGCGATGCATTGCCTTTCCATTTAGAGCTGGAGCTTGGCCTGTTGGATGGGAGTTGTGTGGCTGAAGAGTTCGAGAGAGGTTTAGGGCCAAATCCTGAGGTTGGCATCTCCAGGGGGCAAACCCCTGCTCTGCTCCTACACTGCAGCCAGCACCACAGCATCCGAGCACCTTTCTATTGTGCTTTGAGCAACAAGACTAATACCATATTTTCTTGCATATAAAACACGCACCTTACTTTTTTCTCCCCCAAAAAATCAGATGCTGGAACTTGGGCTGTATATTATATGAGAGGAGATACAGTCACAGCAGTTTCTTTGGGCTGGGAGAAAGTGAAAGCAGCTCCGTACTTGGTGCTGCACGGGGAGAGGAGCGAGCGAGCCTGGCGCCCTACCCGCTGCTACTTACTATAAAAAAGAAAAAAATCCTTTTTTCTCCCCTCCTTCATTCTGCCCTTCAAAATGAGGGTGCATATTTTATTCTGGAGAACGTTGCATGTGAGAAAATATGGTATTTTTGTCTCCAGTTTCTTCTCCTGCCCTCTCCCTCCCCCGAAAAGCTTGTACATAGGAATGGCTTGTTCTAGTCGGGTATTTTCTTTTACGCCGTGTGGCTCTGTACGCCTGGCCCCGAGACAGTAGCAAGGTTGTCACTGTTCACCTCCGGTCTCAAACCAGTTCCCCCCTGCGCAGAAAACCTTTGCTCCAATTGCAAAAGAGCTCCGCTGCTCCAGCAGAGAGAAGTTGCTAAATTCAGTGGGAGTTTTGCCAAGGCAAACAGCGAGAACATTTCTCAGGATTTAGCCCCCTTTTCATCTAGCTGTGGTTGCTTCTCACTGAAAACTTAATAGTAAATGATAAGGAGGAGGGAGGAATATAATGCAGAGGGAAAAAAAAAATGTCAAAAATGTTCCGGCTCAGGGAAATTTAAGTGCTTAAAATAGATTTTTTTTTTGTTTAAAGAAAACCGGAAAACCCATTTTAGTCCCAGCATTTTCAAGTATTGCTTTTTTTTTTTTTTAATTTTGGTTCTTGGCATTTCGTGGCTTGGTAAAGAGATGTTATATAAAGAGGAGTTAATTTGGAGCTTGCAAGCCTCGTGCATCGGAGAGGTTTCTGAAGGGTTATAATTATTCCCGAGCCAAGCAAAGAGAATATCCAAAAAAAAATAAATAAAACCCCAACAAAAAAAACACAAAGCTGGGCAAAGCTCCACCGGGAGACAGAGCCCAGGCCTCCTGAAGGGCCCGAGAGTGAAAAGAAACTGGAAAGATTGATCCAATTCATGCACCGAGGCAAACAGTCTTGAGAAAGCTAATGCTGATGGCAGCTTCCACCCCCAGAACAGGCAGGGCTGGATCCATGTGTTCGGGGGCTGATGTGCCAAGTTTGTCAGTGCACACGAGTTGCACACAGGGGGTGCAATGCCTCTTTCGAAGAGGGCTAGCATGACGGTCACCTCCACGCCACCTGGAGACCCATGGATGCCCGAAGGTGCTGACGTATCACATAGGTGCCGTGTAGTTCTTGCATGTGCCGCCGTACATTGGGTGAACTCCATACCATCCTCTGCCCCCAGCCACCTACTTACATGCACAAAAAGAGCCCTTCTTGAATGCAGCACTGTTGCCCCTGCAGTTTTGCAGACAGTTTATGAGACTGCAGGGAAAAAAAAATGCATCCCTAAAAGAGTTTTCTGGGCCAGCAGATCTAAACCAACAGCAGTGGGTCATCCCGTCTAAATCCCAGCCCTCACCTAGACACACATACACAATCCCCTCCAGCACCGTGCCCCCCTTTCCCCATCTTTTGTACTCAAGTCTCTGTATTTCATAGACATTAGGGCTGGAAGGGACTTCGCAAGAACATCGGGTCCGGCCCCCTGCGCAAGGGGCGAGAAGTCAGCTAGGGTCAAAGGATCCCAGCAAGATAAGCATCTAAATGTTTCTTGAAAGCGTCCAGAGTATTTGCTTGCACCACCTCTGGGGAGAGTCTATTCCAGGCCCTAGGGACTTGGACAGTAAAGTTTTTCCTTATGTCCAGCCTAAAATGGTCTTGGAGTTTGTGACCGTTGGTCCTTGTCATCCCTTGGGGTGCTCTGGCAAACAGATGTTCTCCCAGATCCTGATGCACACCCCGAGGTACTTATAGGATGCCACCGAGTCCCACGAGCCTGCACTTCTCCAGGCTGAAGAGTCCCGTGGCTCTCAGCCTCCCTTCATAAGGCCTGCTCTCTTGCCCTCCGATCATAAGCATCTCTCTCAAGCTTCTCCACGTCCTTCCCGAATTCGATGCACGGCTCTGTGCGTGTCCTTTCACAGCTTCTGATGAAGTGAGCTCACACTCACAAAAGCTTATGCTATACATCACTGATTTAGTTAGTCCACACAGTGCAAATCTACCCTGCCCGGGGCCAGGAAGGAAAGCCTCTCTGCGGCTGAGCTCAGCATCAGCTCAGGCAGCAAACAGATGGCGCGTGCCTGCTTCGCTCCAGCCAGCATGACACAGATCTGCCATTTCCATTAGACCTGCCCCTTCAAGGGGATGGTGGGTTGGTACAGAGCATCCCTGGTCCCCCGCAGGAGGAAGCGATGGGCCCCCCGGGACACTGCCCTGAAACTAGTGACGCTTTCAGCACCATGGACAAGCGTCAGCGAGAGGAGGCAGGGAGCCGCTGAGCAGGCAGCAGATGTTCCTGGAGTTCAAGGGAAGGTGCTGGGGCCCGCTCGCATGATGTACAGGGGGTGGCGAGAGGGAGGATGAATCACGAAAGCCATCACGCCTGGTCTGGCAACAGCGTCGTCCTGCACAGCTGCTGCATGCTGCTTTCACCCCCTCCTGCTTCGGGGTCTCTCCAGGCCAGGCCCCCCCTCTCCAGCAAGGATGTCTCCTCAGAGCCATGCCTGCGACTCATCTAAGCCTGGGCCTGCAGCAAATAAAGACCAGCTGCTATTAAACAGAGTTGCTGCCACAGGAAAGCAGGGCTGAAAGAAACTTCCAGGTGTCGCCTAGCCCAGCGGTGCCCAAACTCTGACGGATTGCACACCGCCAGTTTGAAACGATACAGCCTTAAGTGCCACCAGCACTTTTTTGTCACATCGAGTTGTTATAATAAGTCTGTTAAGGCATACCACTCACAGGGTGTCTGCGTACCACTGGTGGTACCCGTACTACAGATTGGGAACGGCTGATCTAGTCCAACCCCCTTCTCGAGACAGGATCACCCCGCTCTGAACCACCCCATGCAAATCCTTGCGCAGTCTGTTCATAGAACTGCACAGAAATCGGTCCCATCACACAGCTACGGGGCATGTTGCTCCAAGGCACCAAGAGCAATGTAACCCGTCCTGTTTTTTGCATTCAGAGGGTTGTATAGAAAGGCCCTGGCTTGGGCTCTTAGTGCTGGGCAGCAAGTGGATGGACAAGTGCCCACATCACTAAACCCCCTCCTACATCTGGCACTAGCTTGAGCTCCTAGGTCAACTAAGTGGGACTGACTTCTCATCACTGGACTTCTAGATCTGGGGCAGGGCATGCTCATGGGGCACTGTAGGGGAAGTTCACCACAAGTACCAGGTGGCCCTTTTGTCTGGGGCATGCCTGCTCAGCACCTGTCCCCAGCCCTCCTTTTCTTGGTGCTAAGGTTTTGGCTTAAACTACAGAAATTGCAAGACCTTGTACGTGGACATCGTGTTCACATCCCAGTGGTCTGACCAGCTCAGTTCAGAAAGGAAGTGGTCAAAGAGGTACTCATGCGCCCATCCTCGGTGCAGTATCCAGACAGCTTGCAGTGCTTGACATGCTCATGTTCACACCCCCCCATGAGGAAAGGAGCAGCTGTTATCCCAGTTTAGCAGATGGAGAACCAAGGGCCCAGACAGACTGACATGCCCCGGGTCATGCGTGAAGGCTGTGGCAGGGCAGCAGCTTAAACCTGGATTTCCCCCCCAAGTCCTAGGCTGATGTCCTAACTGGCAGGTCATCTGGGCTGCCTCACAGGGTGGAGGCCAGATCTGATCCGATGTGATCCAGTACATAGACATGAGGATGAATAGGGCAGTGGATTAGGGGTGTCTCTGGGGTCCCCCCTCTCCTCCAGCAGCTACTTCTTGCACCTGCTCCAGGGCAGTGCAGCAAGGGGAGCCAGGGGTGAGTCCAGGCCACATACACACAGCTGTGCAGGGGGAATTCACACCCACATGGGGCAACAGTGGGGGCAGAGGAAAGCAAAGGGTAACACACTGCAATGGGAGGGAGGGAATTGTGCCCAGGCGGTGCAGAAGTGGGGGTGGAGGGGTGCACAGTCCAGCGAGGCAGTGGGAGTGCAGAGCAGTGTGTGCACGCATGGGGAATATCTGTATCTCACCCCTGCTGGTGTGGTCCCCAGTGGCTTCAGACTTGGGCAGCCCCGAGTTAGAGTAAGGTTAGGAGATGGGCCTCCTAAGAGGTTCAAGGCCAAGAGGAGCTGGTTAAAAAGTTGGGGGGGGGGTTGGGGGAAGGGGGAAAGATATCCTGCTTTATCTACAGAGATTGTCAAGATAAGCAAGTGGCGGGGGGTGGAAAAGAGGGGCCGCTCGCTGTGGCGGCGTGCTAGGCTGCGAGAAGCCGAGCTCCTACCAGTGCATTTCACAGGCAGGCGGAAGGGAAGTGCTGACAAGCCATCTCGCTTTCATGCTCAGATCACCTTAGCGCTGTCCCGCCGTAAGACTGCCGCGGTTTGAAAGAGGAGATGACACCCTCCACGACAGAAGGAGAGTTCCCTCATCCCGTTACTCACCGCTAGCTCACACTTACTCATGCGAGTGGTCCTACTGAGCCAGCCCTCAATTTGCCAGACAAATCTGATCCGTGCCAGGCATTTCCAAACACTCGCATGCACAGGGAACAGGCATCAAGCCATTAGGAGCGCCAGCTCCTGGCTGTCTCTCACCTCCAGTCCACACCTTGCCATCCATCACACTGTCTGCCTCCATCTGCCATCACACACTGACCCTTGAGACACTTGGCACCAGCACAGATGTAATTGGGAGTAGAAGGGGAGACTTGGTTGATCAATGAGTGTCACAGCCCTGAGTAGATGTAGTGCCATTGCTGCTTTGCAGCTTCCAGCCCTCCTCTCCATCTCAGGGAAGATAATTACGGGTAATGAAACTTTATCCGCCTGGGCTGGAAGTGTTTCAAATCCCTGAGCGGTGCCAGGTATGCACATGGGGAAGGAAAAAGTCACTCTTTTAAGCCTCCCATAACCTTTTACTAATTCCTGGAAGATTTAGGGAGCTCTGAAGTCCCCTCCGGCACTTTCAGCCCTTTCCCCACTGCCCCCTCCCAGTTACCAAGAGCGGTTTCCTGAAGACAGGAACCCAGCAAGCATGTACGTGCTTCACTAAGTGCAGCAGGCTGCAACCCGGGCTAGCTGGCCCATTGCACGACTTGTGCCCAGCTCTGTCGGAAGCGGCAGGAAAGCTTTGCCAAGAAGGAAAGGCTTGAAACAAAAATCAGCATAAGAAAATATTTTCACCTTTGCAGGGAAGCAGCTTGCTTCTTCCAGGGGTCCTCCAAGGCCTGGCAACTACCAAAATCCACCTCCAGCCCATCTCAACCTGGGTCTGATTAGCAGGCTAGTAAGAATGATGCAGATTGTATACTGTCCTCCTTCCCAGAGCTTGTCCTGATTGTTTGAGAGAAGAAAAGAGAGGAGCCTGGCTCTGGTTGCAAGCCCCAGCCTGCGGGTTTCACCCCTTAATTGCCCCCTCTTAGCACCTGCCCCAGAGCTCCTGGACTTCTTGCCGGCTCTTAAAGCACCTGTGCAGCCCAGGATGCAAGGTCACTCGCTGATTTTAGACATCTGACTTTTAAAGAAGGCTTTTCCTTCCTATGGGCTTCCCATGAGATCTGAGAGTGACTGATCAGCTCCTGTTTTATTCTGAAGTCAGGAGCCGAACTGTAGGCACCACCAGTTTTATATCTATAAAGCAGAAAACAACCCAGTTGGCCACCTATTAGACCCAGTAAACACTAGTAAAGGTTTTCCGTGAAAACTGAAATGAAAGTTTTTGTTTCAAAACTTTTTATGGCATTTCCCACCTCTTCCCTCTACTCCCTGCTCCCCCCTGCCCCTTTGTCAGTGGAAAACCTGAACTTTTGGTCGCTTTTTCTTTTGCATTTTTGACCAAATACCCAGAGTATTTTGAAAGAAAAAGAATTCCACGCACAGAATATTGCCACAAATAATTTACCTTCATTTATCTACTTATATATGGGGGGAAATGGTGAGCTGAACAATTGCAATGCACAACTGTTGCAGAAAGCAGACTTGTGCTGTATGAGGGTCTGGTTTCTAATCACATCTACTGCATGGGCTGTGGTTTCTCACCAAAAAACAAAACAAAACAAAAATTGCCAAATTAGGCAAATTACTTCATTTCCAAAAAAAAAAAAAAATTGGCAAAGTCCAACCATTTCATTATGACAAATTGGAAAGAAAACATTTTGATTTTTCCTGTGGCAGCAACATGCCAGGACTAAATTGTCCTAACTCGAATAAAACACGAAAACAGCGAGATGGGGGAAAAAAAAAGAAGGAAAGCAAAACAAAGTATTTCATTTTGCCTGAAACCAAATGTTTCATTTGACTTAAAGAAAACCCCCTTTTTTGGCGATTTTCATGGTGACCCAGATTTTTTTTTTTGCTTTCAATTTTCCTTTTTGCATTTGCCAGGAAACCAAACATCCAGTTCTTCACACCAACGGTTAGGGTGGTAGCCTGTGATTTCCAAGCCCCGCGGTCCAGGCTTCCAGTAAAACCTTACAAAAGCAAAAGTAGAAAAACCTCCAGCCTTTTCCTCCCTCCCAGGCGGCTGCGAGGATGAGCTCATTAAGGATGCCGAGGTGCTCCCCTCCTATGGTGACGAGGGACCCAGAAATACCAGGGCTAGATAGAGTTATCACCGCTGCTGGTACCTCGTTCCAGATAACGGAAATGAAGACCGAGTCCCAGGTGGCAGGCAGGTTTGGCCCCACCTCCGAGCAGCAATAGAGGAAGGTGTCAGATGCTCGCTGGGAGGAGAGAGATGGGCACGAAATCCCGTTGTCGAGTGACGGGCATGACGGGGGTCTCATGTTGTGGCCCTGGGGGCAAGGTGGAGAGCCCATGTCCCCTGCGTGCCAGGCGAGCGCTCTAAGCAGCACCGGGAGAAAAGGCCCCGCTGTGCCTCGTTAGCCCCGGTTGGTGGCTTCTGTTTTCGAGCCCTGCCCAGCCCCCATGGGAGGTGGGTGTTTTTCCAGCAAGCAGGAGCTGCTGGTCATATGTGGGCTGGTGGCATTTGGAGACTGGCCCACATTCGGTGTCTCGTCAAGGGAGATGAATCATGAATTACTGGGATTATCTGCCATCTCCGATCAGCTCACTGTCTCATCTAGTTTCCTGCCTCCGACACTGGGCGATGCCTCAAGCTCCTGCAGAAAACAAAACCGTCTCCTTCCACCCCCCAGTCCCCGAATGCACCCAGGCAGTGGTGCAATGCAGTACGTGGCGAGAGGAGAGGGCAGGTTTCTTCTTGACCTCCGCAGTAAGCAGGTTAGGTCCCGAAGCATGAAACTGGTTTGGCCGTATCATCGTCTTCACCTGCGCCGTGACAGCTACCAGTGGTCCCCAGTGCCCGAAGGAGCGTGGTCCGCAGCAGGTCAGCAGGGTTTGGCCGGGACCGCTCAGGCCAGCCTGGGATGTAGGAATACCCCTCCTCACCTATGTGGTAGCCTAGGCTGGGAAAGAGTCTGCGAAGAGGGGTCTACACAGGATCTCTGAACTGGCAAAATACACCGAATGCAAAATGAAGGGGTGCTGCCCCGGGATGAGTCAATCCAGAGTGTCTCTTATATGGATCCGCTCTGTCTCGTCATCCAAGGGTTTCGTTCAGGGGTAAACTGCTCCAGTTTAGCTTCAGTGCATTGCACGATAGAGGTTATATTATGGGTAGAGAGGAGAGATGAAACAGTTGCCGTGGATCAGCGGATCTGCAGTCACTCACCCCTCACTTTTAGCTGGGAAAATTTGTCTGTCCGCACCCCGAGAGAACAGCGGGGTCTGTGCAAATGTCCTCCAGCTTCGGGAGAGACGCCCCTTTTACAACCACCGAAGTCCTCTCTAACACAAAAGATGCTACTGATTCCTGGTGGGACGATGGGCAAACCATACCCCCACCCGGGGCTTTGTTTTTCCATCTGGAAAATGGGACTAGTGACACAAACCCCTCACTCTCAGGGGTCAGGAGCTTGGTTCAGCCCTGTTTACAGAGGGTGGAAGATGTGCAGCACGAATTTGCTGGGGGCTGGATGGGCCCCTGGGGACAGCAGGAGTTGGGTGGGGAGATGGCACAGAGCAGGTCGGCTCCCGTCTCCTCCCTTCCAGCCGCTGGAGCCTACGTCTCTCCCATAGCGTCCGAGTGTCGCGGGCCAAGAAGAGAATTGGGCCCCTTCTTTTCTCAGGGTTACATGCCAGCACCTTCACTATGTCCCTGAAGTGTCAGGGATGGATTTGACCCATGCTGCACTCCAGTGCAAGCAAACCCTTGCTACACCCTGTGAAAATCAGGACCCCCGATGCTTCTTTCCCTCGCCCCCGAAAGACCCATTTCAGTCTATCAGGTGCGCTCTGCTTCCCCTCGCTCTGGGGTAAATGGGAAACGACCCCGCTGAAGCCCAGGGCAGGGCTGGTCCACGCAAGCGAGCCAGGCTGGAAGTAGCAGGAGTCATTTGCTCTGGCACGAGACGCTCCCCCGGCCAGCGCCTGCTCTCTGTCACGGCACAGCTGGGCACGTGATGAACCGCGGCCCAGGTCCACGGGCAGCCGAGGGATGCCAGAGCAAATTAGCGTTAGCGAGGGCAAGAAACCAGATTGGGGGGGTGGGGAGGACGGGATGGGGAGGGGTTGGCATGGCAACCTGTGACCGAAGCGGGAAGGTGATGGGGGAGGCGAGCGCGAAACACGGATGGGGATGATCTGGGGCCAGGGAAGCAGTCTCGCGGGGCTCTGCCTGCTTTCTCTGCTTATTATCCCCGCCCGGCCGCGCGGCTTTTCCATTTGCTTGGTCTCGCTCCATCTCCC
The DNA here is from genome assembly GCA_030014935.1 of Caiman crocodilus. Lineage (NCBI taxonomy): Eukaryota > Metazoa > Chordata > Crocodylia > Alligatoridae > Caiman > Caiman crocodilus. Next base: position 1,386,369 of record JAGPOW010003022.1, read on the forward strand.
CGTCTCCTCCTTCCTCCTGCTGGCTCAGGCTGCAGCACCTGAAGCAAAGCCAGGCCGCGTGGCCCTTCTCCTGTGGGCTGCAAGGGCTCCTGCCCCTCACGGCCAAGGAGGAGGCTGCAGCAGAGCCAAAGGGGATGATAACCCGGGGCTTGTACTGCAGGGCAGGGGCATTTCCAAGCCAACGGCTGCAGCATTTGGGACGGTGGGCAATGGCTTGTGCTCCTGTCAGCACATGGGAGAAGGAACGGCTCCTTCCCTGGCCCTGGATTGCTCCTCGGTTGCCATTTTTGGGATGTCTAGCCCACCCTGCTGCCAAAATCCACGGCTCTCAAGTGGCAGATCGAGGGTGTCCTGCACTCCTGGAGCACTGGGTTTTGCTCCCGCGCTGAGGCATGACACCACCTCTGTCCCAGCCATGGGTGCCCCAGTCATCTCTCACCTGCCCCCCCCGTGGCCTGGTCCCTCCTCCACCTCCTTGCCCCTGAGCCAAGCCTCCGTCTCCCTGCCTCAGTCTGCAGTCTCTGCATACCCTGCCCATGCAGTCCCACTGCACTAAGGCCAAGTCTGCAGGAGCAGTTTCATTTGGCCTCTTGAGCAGCTGGGCTGTTGGCAGAAGCATGGGTTTCCTTCTTTACCAGCTAGGGGCACCACGTCCAGCTCACAGGCCTCTATGACCTTGCTCCCAGCACACACGGGAGGGGACAGCTTAGCTAGCTGGATCCTGCGCCCTGGGTGGAAGGGTGGCTGGGGTCAGACTCTTTCCACTCCTCTCTCTTCCTCGGCCTAATGCTGCTGTTAGCTCTTGACGCATCCCTGTCTGATGAGAGGGTATAAAAAGTGGGGAAACTGAGGCACACGGGCCAAGGTCAGCGGAAGGGATATAAGATTCCTGCTCATTTGCTGTGCTTCATTTTACCTCCCGCCAAGGCTATGATTGCCCTCCAGCACTGTCCCTGAGCTACAGGAAGGCCAAGTATCCCAGGCTGGGCCAGAGGGGAAGAGGAGGCAGCTGTCTGGGGTGAGGAGCAGTCACAGCCACAGCCAGGATACAGCGCTAAACAACTTTTGGTTGCCCAATGATCCCACCTCCTCACTCATAAACCCGTGCCGCCGGGGGAAGGCTCTGAGGCCATGCAGCGTGCATGCTCAAGGCAATGCCAGCTGCACCCCTTCCCCACCCACACAGAGGGTGCCAGGGAAGCAGAAGGCTTGCTGCTACCAGACACCTTGCTGGTTGCATTCAAGCCATCCATGGGGTGGGTACTAGTAATGCACAAGCCACAACAGACAGAGGCGTCTTACATTTCCGCAGGCACGTGCACGTTCTTCCTAGCATCCCGTATCTCTGGCAAACAATGTGAATCAAGGGAGTAGTTGCAAAGGCAACAGCGAATGCAAGCCAGGCTGGGCTAAGGGCTTCACCCAGCCCTCGGTGGAAGAACCAGCTCCTTCTCTCCGAGAAGAGCTGGGGCATAAAGGCAGACCCCAGCCCTGCCAAAACATTACGTTCAGCCCGTGTGTGTGTGACACTGGAGCTGGTGAGCCGCCCACCTCAGCTGAATGGCAAGCAAGCAGGCACCCTGACGGGCTTTTGGAGCCAAGTAATGATCTGTGTGACCCCAGCAATGATCTGTTCAACCCCAGCCCTTTCCTCAGTTGCTCCCCCTCTTCTGCACTCATCCGGCTGATCTGACGCCTTCCTTCTCTTGTCCACCGCGGTGAGTGGGAGGTCTCCGTGGCATCTCCTTGCTCCTGTTAGCAGGGAGGGGACCATGGGGTTGGCTGCAGGGGTCCCGCCACGTTGCAGACAGCATCGCCATGGCAACCCTGACGAGGAAGATGCTGCACAGAGTCCGAGTCAAATTGAAAGGAGAGTGGAAGAGGGGTGATTAAGGAAGAACAAACTCTGTGCGAGGCAACCTCCTTGCCACACCTTTGTCTGGCCTGCCAGACAGGCCTTCAGGGCAGAAAAGAAATCCCTGGCTCTTTCTTGCAGTGGCAGCAGTGCTGCTCGTGCATAACGTCAGGCATCCAGGGTGTAGCCATATGGGTCTAGAGGCAAAAGGAATCAAAGCTCATGGAAAAGGTGGTGTCTGGTATTGAACCAACTAGATATTTGCACACATGAATCATATCATTTCAAAACCAGGCTCCCAGCCAGGGAACAAGCAGCCTCATAGTCCTGCTGGGGAATCCGACCAGAGCGCGCTCCCCGCTTGCAAAACCACCCTGATAACTGGCCAGCTCAGGCGGCATCTGATCTTTTGCTTGCCCTTTATCATGGCAACCATGACAAATTGACTGGGGCTTTGCTTGTTGAGCAAAAGAAGTTGCCGGCCCCGAGGCAGTAGGAGTTTGCGAGCTGTGTCTCCTTCCCGGCACCTGCATCCGGGTCGGTTTTTCTAGGAGCTGCATCGAGGGTCTCCCCACGTTTTGCCTCCTTTGCTCTTCTGCTGGTTAAACCATTGGGCCGGGGCTCGGGACACCTGGGTTCATCTCTCTGACTCTGTGGGATCCTGAGCAAGTCCCAGCCCCCCAGCACCTCTGTGTCACAGCAGCACAGTGGCAGGGCTAGCACTCCCTTGCAAGGGGGGGAGCGTGGTGCAGTGCTCCGACGTTAGGATACCGCGGCTTTGCCATCACTCAGGCTGCACCGGGCAGCCAGACCTGTTTCCATGGGATTTCCAGCGGCCAGATGTGGGGCTTGATGCCTCACCGAGTCCGGGGCTTTGCCCATGATGCGTACGGGGCTGCTCTCAAAGGGGAAACCTGGATTTCAGGCAAGGTTTCACTGCTCCCGCAGCAGCTCCTAGTGTTCGGTGCAGATTCAGCTCAGCGTTCACCGATCCCCCACGTTTCTGAGTTCAGCTCAGCATCTGGGCTGGATTCTGGCCCTTTGGAGGCTCCCAGCAAAACGCCAGGTGTGTGGAGGAAGCATCCAGGCCATCCCAGCAGAGAGAGGACCACTGGGCCGCATCTCCGCAGAGAGGGAGTCCAGCCCCCGCAGTTGGCACTGCCGTAAAAGTGGAGGCTCCTAGCCACGCTCTGCGTTGGGTGCATTTAAATTTAGCCTAGTTTATTTTGGGATCTCGATCGGCTCGGCAGGTGGCCTGCTCGCATGAAAACCTCCGCCGCGTGCTTCGCAGCTCGCTTTGGCTGGGCGCCGGGCGGGGGTGGACTGGTTACTGGTGGGCTGAGTTTGGGATGTCTGTGTTCAGCGCGGACCCTGTAGGAGGGCAGTGGGGGCTCTTCCTTGCAGCTCGTGTGCTTACTGCCAGGACTCTGTTCCTATAAGTGATGGAGAGCAGATGGTTGAGGGTGGTGTCCTATCTACTGCAGGTATAACAGGTGGGCACCTGCTGCGGGGGCTTCCTGTACATGGGTCTCATTTGCTATTGCCAGACAAGGACGAGACTCCTGGAGGCTGGGGTCAGAGGGGCAGGAGGTTTCCTGGAGCTCGAGGCGAGGGGGTATCTTGAGCAGCAGGGTCCTGCCAAGGGGGAGCACAGCAAGGCTCATGCTGGGGACATGCCAGTGATGCCCTTCCCAGCTGGCAGAGGAGCAGGCACATGAAAGGGGCCTGAAGGGCTTTTGTGCAAAGGTTGCATGGCTCCCTGGTGAATAATGGATCAAAGGCTCAGGGGCAGCCCGCTGCCAACACGGCCCTGGGGCCCTGCTGCGATGCTCTCTCCGCTTGGAGCCCTTTGATTCTCTCCTCTGCCTCCCAGCACCCCCGGGGCAGCTGTGCAGGGCAGGGACCACCACAGCTGGCCCCTTCTCCACTGCCTGCTGCAGCAGTGGAAAGGGCAGTAGCAAAGGCCACGTCCCCCAGGAGATCTGAAGCCTTTCGGCTGGAGCGTGGCGCTGGGGAGAGGGCAGCCCATTGCGACACCAGCAGGGAGCAGGCAGAGGGGCTGGAGGGGGTTTCCAGGCTCTTAAGTCCTAGGATCAGGCCCAAGGGGGTGCAGCGGATGGGGGTGGCCGTCGGCTCCACCCAGCCCAGCAGCCTGCCTCCTCTGGGACCTGTACCCTGCGCGCTCAGGGAAGGATGCTCGCACCCGCACCTGGGAACACGGCAGTGCCGCCGTGCAGGAGGTGCTCTCGAGGTCCTGGTGTCCAGCTGGCCCCGACAGACTTAGCTCAGGGGAGAGATCAGCTCAGGCGAAACAACTCTGAGCCAACCTGCCCCCGTCCGCAGGGAGTTTGGCCCCTTTGCCACGGCAGCAGGGTTTGCCTCCCTCCTGATTACACCCTTTCCCCCACACCAGCGCCCATCCCTGCTTCCTGCCACGCTCGGGCAGGGGCTGCTGCCTCTGCCGTGGTCCCGAAGTACGACGCAGCGGAGCTGGGAGAGGTGTCTCGCGTCTGTCACGTGCAGCTGATTCATCCTTTCCTTCCCAGGGGAAATGGCACGTGGGGTTTTTTTTTCAGGCGGCTGTGTTATTTCTGTATTCAGCAGAGCCAAAGCGGAGGGTATCGGGGGTGGCAAGGATGGTATCGGAGTGACTTCTGCTGTCTCAGCAGGGCTGTTCCAGGTTGGGAACAGGCTCCGGGAATGCCAGGCTTCCTGCATATGTGAGCTTCACCCTGGCAGTGCCATGGGGTCAGAGGAGCGGAGTTGGATTACAGGAACCCCACGAGGGCCTGGTCAGCAACGTG
>JAGPOW010003022.1:1391477-1437100 GCA_030014935.1 Caiman crocodilus
TGGAGGCCACACTCAGCAGGGATCCTCATAGCTTCCCTCTCCAGTGGGCTTGGCCACGTGCTGTCACCCCCAGAGGATGCAGAGAGGGGCTGGGTGAAGACGCTGGGCTCCCATCCCTTGGAGGGGGGCAGAGGGGCATCTCTCAGCCCATGTCGCCCACGTTCCCCTTGCAGACGGCGGTCCCAAGAAGCTGCGCAGCAACATCCGGAGGAGCACAGAGACTGGCATCGCGGTGGAGATGAGGAGCAGGGTGACACGGCAGGGCAGCCGGGAGTCCACCGATGGCAGCACCAACAGCAACAGCTCCGACGGCACGTAAGGCCTGGGCTCGGGGCTGGGGGTGGGCATCCAGCTGCAGGAGCAAGGACACACAGGCGGTCCCGGGTGGGCTCTGCAGCTCTCCCTCCAGGGCACATGCTTTGGGCTGCGGGAGCTGGTCCGATGTGAGCAGCAAGGTCTCTGTGATGAGGAGGTTGCCTAGGGCGGTGGTCTCCTGGGCTTCGCCTGGCCTCATTAGCAAGCCCTAAGCGATGGGGTTCGCTTTGAGCCGTTCTCCAAGGAAACAGGAAGGACGGGTGCCCTTGGGCTCAGCCCAGCAGGACCACGGGGTTATGAACAATTCAGAGCAGCCCCCAGAAGGCAGAGCCCAGTAATTGGATTTATTTTTGGGTCCGGACGGCGGATGGGTGAGCTCCACAACTCGCAGCGCAGCCACTCACGCACCATGGAGAGGTGCTTCTCTTCTCCCGTGCCTCAGTTTCCCCTTCTGCATCAATGGGCCCCTGCTTTGAGACCCTTGGGCAGGGCATGCTTCCCCATACAAAAGCCTGGGGGCTGAAACCCCATGTCTGCAGGGGCATGTCTCACCCCAAATGTCTTGTCGTTCTCCTCCCCTCCCCCCAATTTCAGGTTCATTTTCCCCACCACCCGGCTGGGACCCGAAAGCCAGTTCAGCGACTTCTTAGATGGGCTGGGGCCGGCGCAGATCGTGGGCCGGCAGACGCTGGCGACACCTCCGATGGGTGAGTCCCCGTGGCACGAGAGGGTGGGGGCACCCCCTGCCCAGGGAAGAAGGGGCGGTGTATCTCTGTGCCCAGCCTGTATCTTGCACTCCTCGGTGTAGTTGCCTTGTAGCTGCACGCGAGGGTCCCGGGCAGCTCTTTGGGGGATGCCTTTGGCTCATGACTGCCTGCAGACGCAGGGGACCGGACTCAGCAGCGCAGGCAGCCGCTTCTAGCCCCGTGCTCCTATAACGATGCTCTTGCTTTGAGTGAAGCGGGCCCCCTTTTCCCCGATGACGTCCTGTCCAAGGGTTTCTGCCCTCCCTGCAGTGAAATTCTGCCACTTCCGGAGTGGAGCAGAGACAACCAGCATCGGAGGGATCATCCGAACAGGGGATGGGTGGTCTGGAGACCTCGGCGGCTGGAGGAATAGCCAGGCCTTCAATAGCAGAGCGGTCTTGCCTCCACGCTCCTCCCCGCAGCAGCAGGCAGGACCTAGCTCACCTTGGGAGCTGTTGTGTGTTTAATGCCATTTTCGAATGGATGTTTCTCTAGCAGTTTTGAGACCAGAGAAGGAAAGGAGCCACTTTACCTTAGGGCACAAGGGAAACCACCGAGCTATTCACCCTCCATCCCTGACACTCCCTGCCGTAGCCACAGTCATCTTTGTCGGCACCCTCCCACTTCTCATGGGGGGCCGTGCCTCGAGTCCCACCTCTCTCTGAAAAGCAAACTTTGCTCCAAGCTTTCCAAGTTTTATAAACTCCAGGACAACACGCTGCCCTCACCTGCTCCCTCCCCCTAGGCTTCAGGAGATGGTGGCAGAAGGTGCCCATCCAGTGATGGGACCTACCTGCTATGCACTCCTGAAGCTTGCAGGTATAGGTGTTGCGTTGGCCAAAGCAAGCAGTAGAAGGCATCAGTATTGCAACCTTGGAAGCGTTTTCTCTCCCTTTATAGCCCTTCTGGTTCATGTCTCTCTTTTCCCCTCCGCAGCCTTCCCTGCTGCAGGTTGTGTCATTTTTGCTGGATGCTTGGTCCCTGCACAAGGGTGCTGGGGAAGGACTTAGTATTTGCTTCCTCTTGCTCCTGCAAACCAAAGTCTCTCCCTGCTGAGCTGCTCACTGTTGGAGCTGCCGCGGGAGAACGCATGGGCCTCTGCTGCCCTCTGCCAGCCAAAGAAAGGAACGGGCACAAAATCCAAAAAAAAAACCCAAGGATTTTTGCAGGTGATCCCTTCTTGCACCAGCTGCATGGTTGGGATAGACTCGAGAGAAGCTTTTGGGTCTCGCCGTACCCTTCCTCAGATCTCTGCACAAAGATAGAAATGACGCGTGCAAAGACTGAGTTTTAGAAAGAGTTAGTTGTGTTGGTGCGAAGTCAGGGGAGGGCAGGGCAGGGCGGCACCTTGAATTTGTTTAGTGCTTTAAGGTGCCAGCTTGCCCTGCCTTCTGTCAGAGGTTTGGACGAGGGCAGGAGATGTAAGACCAGAGGGAGGATTTGGCCTTGGTAGGTGCAAGTCAGGGGCGGTGGAAGGAGTCTGTCTGATGCCAAAGAGCCTTCAGGGATCTCGAAGCCCAGATGGAGACATGGACCTTCTCTAGGATTCTCTAGCAGCCCCCCGAAAATGAGCTGCACCTGAGGCAGGGCAAGTTTCCACCCCAGGCTTGTAGCAAACTAATTGTTGGGGACTCATCCAGAGTCAGACCCACAACACGCTGCAGTTAGAAAGAGGCCGATGACCCCTGCGGTCTCCCTCACCCCTGACTCCAGCACCGTGTCCTCAGCTCTTAGGTGCCTGCAAATGCTTTCCAGTTCTTGCTGAATTGTCTTCCTAGCACACCTATCCCCAACAGGGAGCAATCTCCCAAGCGGTTGTTTCAGGTTGGGGGGGAAGGTGTGTTTTGCAATGGCCAGAGACACGTGGATGTGCATGGACACACAAGACCCTGGATGTTTCAGGCATCTTGTGTTAGCCTGCTCACCTTGGCCCCTGGATGGCTGCCCAGCAGGCGTTGCCCTCCTCTGGCAAGGTGCCTAGGCTCTCTGAGACCTGCTCCCATCCCAACTTTCTCCAGAAAGGGGTCCGACAGCTCTTCATTTATTTCTAAGCTGTTCAAGATGGAAGCCCATCTTCCAGCAGCTCCATGCTCCAGCCAAGCTCCAGCAGCCGAGCTGCTCCTAGACCCTGGGCACGAAGGACTTGGCTCTGCAGCACACCTGAGGCTTTAGAGCAGCTGCAGCATGGTGGAGGATGCCCCAGACCGGCAGGCAAAGAGCGCGTGGCTATTGAACCCAAGGGCAACGATGGGTTGTTTGCTGGAGCATGTTTGGACACATGGGCAGAGTGAAGATCCATGGCTTCAGCTGAGTGCGATGCATCCTTCACACACTTGATAAGGCTGTTGAGTCCCATGTCTCTCCTGTCTGCTCTAGGTGATGTCCACATTGGGATGACCGACAGGAATGGGCAGCTGGAGGTGGAAGTGATACAGGCCAGGGGTCTCATGCCGAAGATGGGCTCCAAGTCCATCCCTGGTAGGTGTCTATGTCTCAGTCGTAGCACAACAGCTCTACAACAAAGTAGGGCACGAGCTTACTTCTGACGGCCAAGGGACCTACCTGCAAACACCACATTCCCAAATCACCCACTCTTCCCACTATACTGCAAGGCATACGCTGCAGCATGCCTCAGTTTCCCCACTGCAAAAGAGGGCCAAAACCAATGGTTGCCATCAATGATGACGAAAGCTGGTTGTCCATCTCTCTCTTCATTGTTTCCTATTTTTGCCGATGCAGCAACCTACGTTAAAGTCTATCTGTTGGAGAACGGTGCCTGCTTGGCCAAAAAGAAGACCAAGACAGCCAAGAAGACCTGTGACCCGTTGTACCAGCAGGCCCTGCTCTTTGATGAGGGCCCTCAAGGCAAAGTGCTGCAGGTGAAGTAGCGTTACGGCAAGGGGAGGGGAGACATCATTGAGGCGGGCCTCACCGGAGAACCTGGGACTCCTTCACAGGGACGAGGGAGAATAGCGTCTGGCAGTTTGGGACTCTTGGGGTCCATCCGCAGCTCTGCCCCTCCATGAACTTAGACAAGTCACTTCCTCTCACCCTAGTCCCACTGGCTCAACACGGGTCCTAATGGCGGCTTTGCCGGGGAGTGGCATTGCTATGCCGAAAGGGGCATTGACCCCAGGATGGGAGGACTTTTGACCTTTCCCTCCATCCAGTCTCTTTTAGATACACGCACAAGGCCATGAACCTTGAAACCCATTGCTTTTGTCTTGGGACCACCCTTCCCCGCCAACAAAAAATGGCAACGGGCACATTTATGGAAGGGCTTGCCTACCTTCCCCCAGGTAAGAACAGTGGGGTGGGAGGACAAGGGCAAGAAAATCCCCAGATCTACCCAGCTTTCCTCCTCTGGGATGCAGCCCTGCCTAGGCGCAGAGCAACACAGGGCCAGAGCGGCACTGGGAAGGTCATGTCTAGTCCACCCTTCTGTGTAAGGACCATCCCAGTCTAAACCACCCTGGACAACTGGTTGCCCAGCATGCCTTTGCAAACACCACGTGGTGGTGACACCACACTTTCCCCAGCCGATCTCTTCCAGAGCTCAGCCACCATCGTGGGTAGGAAGCTATTCTTCAATAACTGACCCGAACTCTCCCCTGATGCAAGCTGAGCCCCTTTCAATTGATCTCGGCCCTCTTTGCAACCAATTATTTTTTTGCAATGGATGTCGCCTACCGAATACCCATTCCCTCCTCTCCTCCCCAGGCTTTCCTTATAAGCACGGGACCCAGTCAACCCAGCTAACCCCTGTTTTTCCCTTCAGGTCATTGTGTGGGGAGACTACGGCCGCATGGACCACAAGTGCTTCATGGGGATGGCGCAGATCGTCTTGGAGGAGCTAGACCTGTCCAACATGGTCACAGGCTGGTACAAACTCTTCCCCACCTCCTCGCTGGCAGACTCCAGTATCGGCCCGCTCACCCGCCGCCTCTCCCAGTCCTCTCTAGAAAGCTCCACGAGTCCTTCCTGTCCGTAGGGGTGGGGATCGGGGCTGTCGGGAGAGGCTGGGTGGGGACGGGGATGAAAGCAACTCAACCTACCAAAACATTTCTGTGGAACAGCTGTAAATATTCTGCCTTTTTTCCCCCCCTACCCAAAAAACACACGCTCTCTCGCCGCGTTCCTCACCGACCTCGCCACCCCGACGTGCAGGGAGGGGGAATGCGGAGCGAGGGGACAGGGACGGGAAGGGAAAAAAAGGAGAATCAAGAGAAAAACAAAAAACACAAAAACCAACAAAAACCCTGTGATGCAGAGCAAGTCCTGTGACTACCAGCCCCAAGACTGTTACGGCAACTCATCGAGCCGGTTTTGAACGGGAGTCCGACGTCGCAACGGATTTCCCACCCAGAAACACGGTGCAAGCCTCTCTGATCTGGTTCGCTCCACCCGACTGCAAGTAGCATGCTAACTTGGTTTTGTTTTCCCTCAATTTTAAATTTTTCCTTGGAGGAAAAAGGTAGCTTTTTTGGGGAAAAAGGAAAAAAAAAAAGATCTAACTCAGCACTACTCATTTATTTTAAAGGAATGTAGCATCTTATGATCTTATGTAGCCTGCCACGTGCTAATTTAGCCCACTTGTCCACTCTGCAATATGTCCAAGGGACACTCTACGTACCCCGCAGGAAACATCCATCATTGCTTCCTGTTTTCTTAGTTTCCTGGCACGGGTCGCGAAACATTGTGCAAGCAATTCTGTCAAATGCTTCTTTTTTTGGTAGCATGTAGCCTCTGATAAGCAACTGCCAAAAGAGGAGAGGGAAGAACAAGGTGCATTTAACCTACATCCGCGATGGCTCTCGCTTGCGTGTCACCTTTTAAAATGAGCGGCCAGGCTCTCCCTTTCCCCTCTCGAAGTGTCGCCGTTGTGATGCCTCGCGCAGCAATTGAAACAGGGAGAAGGTGATGGCAAAGGGAAAATTGCAGCCACGGAGGAACTGAGCTCCTTCTCAATCTCTTCCTTGTGCAGCGACAGCTGCGTGAGGGCCAGCTTGAAGGCTCAACACTTCCACTCCCACTTGCTCGAATGGCAAGCAGGGGGCTTACCAGAAAGAAGGGCAGAATGCACCTTTTTCCAACCCTCGACTCATCGGTACACGACGGGGCAAGATCTCAGTAGCATCCCTTGCTGTTCTGGAATTAGGACGACGGATAGGTTACAAAGAAAAAAAGAACAAACTAAAATCTAAATGCTTTCAATCTATTACAACGATGAGTTGTTTTACTTCCTTTTTATTTTTTTTATTTTTAAGCAGCACTCTGGTTCCCGAAGTGGACCAGTTCTTGTAGCAAAACTGAGAATTACGGAAGCTTTTTATGAAGGTGCCTAATGAAATTTGCTGAAAATACTCAGGGGAGACACCACTACAGACTGCAGTTTCTTCATTAAAAAAAAATAAAAAAAAAATACTTATAAAAGGACTGTCCTGAAGGATCAGTTTCCAGAAACCAGAGACGGATCAGTCATCAGACTGGAAGGGGGACAAGAGATAGCTCCGACCTTCAGGCTTTGAGACAAATCCGCTAAGATGAAAGTTGGGGTTACTCGCTTATTCGTTTTAGGCAAGAAGAGCAGTTTGCAATGCACAGAGCACAAGACACAGCCCACGGTTCCTCTTGCATTATTAGCCAAGACGAAGTTACCAGAACCTGTTGCCACAGAGAAACACCAATGAACCTGAAAGGAAAGAAGTCCACTACGAAACCGTCCTCTCTACGAAATAGAAGTGGCTAGCTGGCAACTTCCTGCTGCACGGCGGTTGTCTCGTGTACCGCCACCGCCACCCACGATTTCTCCAATGCTGCGCCAAGGCATTTCAGCTGCTCTGCTGGACTTTGGATTTCAAACTTTACCAAACCAAATGGAGCTGTGAGCAGGGGGCTAGCCACGGCCAGAAATGACTTTGAATGCTCCCCGGTCCCCATCTCCCAAGGTATCCCAGCGTGTCTGCTGTGCTGGGCGGGGTGACGGCACAAGCAATGTGCGCCGATCCTCAAGGTCACACCTGAAGGCTGGTTGCTGGACCGCAGCGTGGTTAACCTCAAGCACAGCCTTTGAGGGAGCCTCTTCTGTGCCCAAGTCATCGGAACTAGAAGAACGTGAAGACATAAATTTGAAGTTTCTTCCAGGGCATGAAGCTGTTACTCAAGGTCCACATGGGCTGGCTGGACTCATTTCCCCTTTTTTTTGTTGCTCCGGAGCGCTGGATTTTTGCACGCACGTGAAGGAAGGTGTCTGAAGAGGGAAACGTAAGGGAACTACCTACTTCCTTCAGGCTAACGTCATCCAAGTGATAGAAAACGCCTGCCTTTTTTTTGCTAGAGCAATGACTAGGTCTGATTTCAGCGGAGAAAAAGCTGACATGAAAGTTTCGAGGCAGTTTTTGTCGCTGGCTTAGACTGGCTAGAGCTGATCTTGCTGGCTCTCCCTACCTCCCGTGGGCATCAGCAGCCTTGCAAAGAGCCCCATCCTCATCATCACCAATGTAAGGGACGCGACACCTCCAACCCCACGGGACATTTCTCCCCGGTACAGCACTTTGCTTGAGCTGAAGTGGTCAAGCCTTCTTCCAGGACAGCTGTAGCCCACCATGAACGAGGAGACACGAGCGTACAAAGGAACGCCTCTGGTCTCCAAAGAGGTCCGCTAAGCAGCAGCTGGAATTGCCCGTTCACACTGACAGCAGAAAACCCAGCACCGAGACAACAAAAGGGCTTTGCTCTGAGGGACATGCCTGGGACCTCCAGGGACAATCCTGAGCGCTGCGGCTTTATTATTTTCTAATGAATAAAGACTGTGCTTTGGACGGAAAGCAGTTCGCTCTGATTGGAACAAATACCACTCCAGTTTCCTTTCCAGTACAGACCGAGTCTATACAGCCAGAAAGCAAAGCACGGGGACGATTCCTTCTGCTGACCAAGACGTCCCGGCAAGACAAAACCACCCGGCCAGGGGCTTTAGATGACTGACACCATCCTCTACGCAGACTGAAACCCCTTCAAACCTTTTGATGCTTCACTCTCAGCACCGCATGTTGGGCCCGTCAGATCTGGATTCACCTTCGGGGGCTTCTGGAGAGAGGCTCCCGGGATTTTGGGGGGGGGGGGGGGCGGAGGTTGCAAAAAAACAAAGAGAAAGAACGACTGAAGTGTATCGTGTTTACATTGTGACGTCAGCAACTTGTATTTCCTCTGGCATGACACCAAGGATCAGACACCTTCCTCGCTCAGACAAAAGGCTCGACCCAGCTTTTCTGCGCATGATAAAACAGGAAACACAACCTAATGGACAGGAAGGTTTTGTCCGAGGGGCTCGAGGGACTGGTCCGCTGCAAAGGGCCTTTCTTATGCGTTATGCGATTGGCAAAAGACAGATGATCTGACTGAACATTACTTACCGCTAGGCATTTCTCTCCACCCCACAATCATTTCTTCCATCAAGACAGGATACCGACCCCTTTCCTGGGGGATTGCCTGTGTCAGCAGCATAACTGGAGGGGCAGGTGGACTTAAGAGGGGCACCAAGATTGGCAACCCCCAGAGAGCCTGTACCGTGGCTGGCCAGGGTACCAGGAGATCAGACCACAGCAGCAACAATCAGGGCTAGGGTGTTTTGAGCCCCTAAGGCAGGAAAGACTGACTGCACATCTGTCTAGGTTGCAAACCTCACCAGTGGCTCTGGCTTGTCTTAAGCTGAACCTGTCTGCAGTCTCTTTTTGCCTCTTCGTAGCCAGCCCCTAGGAAGCCAGCAAGACATGCACAGCACGGCGTTATGGAATAATGCTGATTTTGGGGGCAGCAGAAGCAACACAGCTGAGGTCAGAGAAGCGGCGCTGGCATAAGAGATGTCAGGATCTCACCCCGGGCATCCTATGATAGTTATAAACATGAACTGCCTAAACGACTTCCCCTTGAGTCCCAGCATTAATATCCCCCGCCCCAAATAATTACAAGCAAAAGCTCATTGCAACGGTGTACTATAAGGAGCAACCCCGCGTGGCTCTGATGCAAACTCGGCATCGGCTCTAGGCTTGCTGGAAGCTAGCAATAGGCCTGACTGGCCATAATTAGGTCTGGAGTGAAACTTTGCCTACAGTCTAGGAGCCAACTTGCGTAGCTCAATTAGGAATTGGCTAGCTGGAAGCGCTCACATGAACAGCAGGGACTGCTCCAAGGTTGAGAGCAATCGTAAAGCCACGGCCTGTTGAGGAAGCTTTGTATTTTGTTGTACAAGTTTAACAGACCCTTAATGAAAGGAAGGGCAGGATTACACGAGCCATTAGCAAGAAAGAGAACGTGACTCAAATCCACGACTAGTACTGTTTAATCCCATTCCTTTTAGGCGATGCCGTGAAGATGCTTTAAAGCAGATCAGTGCTTAAGGCCCTATTGCTAGCATATGGAGCCGTCTAGCAGCTACTTGCTGTCCAGCATCCCCAATCCGTACAGCAAGAGCAAAGGGTGGGCCTTCACCAGACAACATATTACAATGCTGTCAGCCTCATGGCACTTGCAAGGCATGAATGAACGTGGTGGGAGCTGAGACTCGGTCTTGCAAAACAACCCAAGGAGGCATCGAGCCATCCCGGTTTTTGCCGACAGATTTCAGAATCCACGAAGCTGGACCAGGAAATACCACGTGCAACTGAGAGTGTAACAAGCACTCCACCCCAGCCACGTCCCCAGCTCTGCTATCCGTGCTGAACATGGCACTCAAAACAGCTCCTCTGTATACGAAATGCATCGGTTTTTCGGAGACGAGGCAGAAACTATTAGCCAAAGGAATTGGGTCAGTATTGCTGTCGCTGATAGGAGATCTGATCTGCTCAGCTTCTTGCGTACACACGAGAGAAGGTATTTCCAATGCCCTGAAACAGCCTCGATTGTGTTGGTGACTGCTGGAATACATAGCATCAGCATATCATCTAAGGGCCTTTCTGGCGGAAGACCATCTGTAGAAACAGCATTGGTCTGTTTTTGATTCAGGCAAATAATCCCCTTTCCAATGAGCTCCAGTTGATTCAAACATAAATCCAAAGCAGTTGCCCACGCAGGTGGCTTGTGAAACACATCCAGGCGCTCCTTTTGATGCATTCCCATAATGAAAAATGCCCGCCTTTTACGTGCTTTTACCCACCGAGCTTCTTGAATCCCAAGCACGGCCGCTATCGTTTCCATCACCCACGGCAGAAATACGTTGCCACGTTTCTCTAGTTCCTGCAAGCGGTTAGTATCTAGAGGCATATGTGCTGAAACCACCCCCCCCCAAAAAAACCACTCCTCTCCTTCCAGTAACGGTTAGCAACGTGCGACATGGCGCGGTAGGGGATGCTGCCAGTTGTGCCAGTCCTAAAAGGCTCTCAGTGAGGCTGTTTCAAATGGAGATCTTCTTCTGTCTTGTGCTAGTGGGGGATGCAAAGACATGCTAAGACCCAGAGAGCTGGATGGAGGTTCAAATACTGAAGATTGTTGCATGCTATGCTTGTGGCAGCCTGCAGAGAAGCTTCCTAGTACCAGGAAAATACCTGCTTTGAACCTAACCTGGACGTACACGCGGCTGCTAGCAACCCGAGTGGAGGGGAGCGGGGGCAATATAAATATTGGCATCCTGTATAGAACAAAGCAGAAATCCTATTACTCAAACAACGTCCAGAGGAGAGCCATCTGCTCGGCCAGTCGCACTGAGTGGCGACGGTACATTGGGGAATAAACAGACTCTGGAGATGGGACCTGAGAACGGAAAGCAAGTTCAGTAAAGGGGCTGACCATTCGTCTCACTGTTTATATGGGCAACCATCACACCATTTACCAAACCAATCCTCTCCACCCCAGTCATGTGTCTAGTGCGTTTCCCTGGGCGTTGGACCCAGGACAACACTATCGCCACTGAGATGCACCGAGCAGTGCAAGTACTCGGCCCTTCCGGCACTCGCATCATTAGTATACCTCACGTTTTTATAACTAGTTCAGCGCGCTGTACTGTTGCGTTTTTTATTTTAGCTGTTTGTGATGAAGGGCAGGTGTGTTGGGGCATCTGCTCCAAAGCCTGTGCTTCTGGGTCTGCTCCTGCTTTGTCACACTGGGTCAGGACTGCCAAGCTAAAGGGTAAGGGATCCAAGAAGCGCCGAGGCTCTCTTGAGCGTGGGATAATTCAGCTTGACAACACACCATCACCGCCAAAATTGGCCTCGAGGTTTCCATTCTTCCACCTCTTCTCTAAAAGGTCTAGCACCTTTTCTCTTACCCGTATTTTGGCACACAGGGATGTTAGACCTTTCCCTCATCCAGCAAAGTTTCTTCCTTTTTTTAAGGGCCAGCAATGAAGTCCACATGGCTCAGATGTGAGATCTGAGGGCTTTTAAGCAGCTATACAAAGGGGGGAGCTTGGGGACCCTGCTCTCTGCTTACAGTATTTGCATTGAGTGCAGGTGGAAAGAGGAAGCCTTAGGAGGAAGCGGAGGGGTTTTACTTCAATTTGAAAAGGGAGTCACAGGTGACCCGTCTGTTCCTCAAGGGACAATTGTCCACGTACTGGATACGGACAAGACGTCCCAGCACTTGCTAGAAAGGAGGATTGTGTCCTAACGTTTATAGCAAGGATCTCGAAGCAATGTTTTGATGCTGGAAATGGCATCTTTTTTTTTTATTTTTCTCTGGAGGTAGCTGCACTACCCTCTTCTGTAACCAACCGGCCAGGTATTCTGGCACCGAATGCCTCTCGAACGTTAGCACTTTGAAGTTGGTGGCCTTGTTTTCTTAAAAGGGCTTGATCTTTTCATGCAGTTAAAAAGCTAAATAAAATCTCCCCCCATCATGCCGTCCTACTCCCCACCTCAAAACAGCGTAATACTAACAAGTACGCGGGCCGCTCTAGCAGTGCCCGACACCCAAGAATCTGTCATTATTTTCAGGAGCTTATAGCTCAGCTATATAAACTTACTTGAGGCAGAAAAAAGGTAAAGAAGAAACCCAGGATGGGATTTTCCCACACCATCTGCCTGCAAATAACCAAGAGCTCAAGTGTCAGCAAAAGGCAAGACTCACTTCTCGTGAACTGCAGGGCTTTTGAGAAGTCCTAAGCACAGAGTGAGGGTAAGTGAGGGTAGATCATCCTTTTCAACCTTGGCCAGATTCCTAATTTAAAAGGGAAACGAGATGAGTTAAGGAGCTATTAGCATACCTGAGCAGGAAGGACATCTTTGGGTCCAGTGTTCAGGAAGTGTTTGGGCAGTTCCTGAAGATCTGCTGGAAGCCTAATGCTGCCCAGCCAGGCACGAATGACCACGAGCAGCTCCATTCCTAGAGCTAAGTTTCCTTTTGGGAAGCCAAAAGCAAGACAGGTATTTTTAAGCTAACTGGATCGCTACAGCTTTCCAGCTCTGTTTGAATTGAAGGTGACCTTGCTCCAAACTAATTAAGCTAGCCAAAACCCACTACCTTCCCTCAATTCAGAACAGTAGTAAAGAGGGACATTGGACCCCGAGCAACATAAATGCCTCAAAATTCCCATAAGTACGAAATTTAAAAAGTAGAGATGTTTTAGTTCTACCCAACTCAGTGGCAAAAACCAGAGGTGCTTACTGTCGTTAGCAAGCTTTATAAACTTTTCTATTTGAAAGTCAAAAGGAGAGCAGTTAACATCTGTAACAGCACCTGTGCACTTCAGGGTTGGGATGGGCATTTATGCCGCAGGGAAGAAAGCAGTTTACCTAGTATACAGGTCAGGTCTGGCTGCTTTTTATCGATGGAGCTCTTACGTCCCTCGTTTTCAGTTTTGAAATAAGCTTCTTGGCTTAATGACAGATTCAGAAACAAACTACTTGACATTAGATAAGGGAAAAACAAATCATCACACAGAAGGGGTGAATTATTCTCACTCCCATTCCATGGTTGGAGACACGGGGATGGGCTTGTGATGGGTACTCAAGAAAGGTAGTAGATTTCAAAAGCAAATGGCAATTTTCTACCTGTGCTATGTAATGTTTTATATATGTGCGTGGTCTTTCCTAATGTAAAACTCCTTGTATATTTGTGGTTTATATGCAGCAAGACTTGATGACTTGGGAGGGTGCACGCTATTTTGTAAGATATTCTTAGCCAATTTTCCAAGGAGAAACTAAACAAAAAACAAAGAGCGAGATGTTCACATTCTTCATTGGCTTCTACCTGCATGTACAGTATTCGGGCAGCAAGTAAAGACGATTAAAAGCCAGTTTGAAAACTGCTTGCTTCTCCTGTGTTTGGATTGCAGAATATTTTGTATGCAAGACATTCCACCTCTGACCCCACACGTCAAGTGAAGAAGGGCTCTGCATGATTGAGAAGGCAGGGGCTTGGGGAGGGACGGGGAAGAAAGGAGCAGCGTGCACCGCCAGAGGGATGGCCAAGGTCATAGGCATGCATCAAGTTGATTAGAGCATGGGAAGACTGCGATGCAGTCATTGGTTAACCTGAGCTACAAGGACTAAAACTGTTGTTAGGCAGTTACACGGCAAAAGCTATTCTTACCAAGGTACGTGCCTTCATCACCCAGTGCTTGGAAGGGATGCAGGATTTCGCAGAAGGGAACCATTTAAAATAGATTTCCAGTAAGAGCCAAAGGGGCACCCTCCTTAATGAGGCTGTACTGTGTGAGCAGGATTTGACTTCTATTAGATCACTCCTCTCCTGTCACTATGCCAGCTTTGTTATAGCAGTAGATGCTTTCAAACTCAACACACCTGCAGTGGGGAAAAAAAAATAAAATAAAGTTCTCCATAGTAAGAGTCAGGACAATGCCCATCCCCAGTCCTGCAGTACCTGTCCTCTGCAGAAGTTTAGGATACTTTTCCAGAGCCTATATACACCAGTTAGGTGTTTAGCGCCCTATTAACAAATGGAGTGGAGAGTTTGAGTTTTACATGCTGGACTATCCATTCTTCCACTGCGTTATCATAAAACTGTTGGAATTCAGTTCTGGATCAAAACACCGATCAGGGGAACGGAGCTGGAGCTTTGTAACTTGCAGTTTGAGCAGGTCCACTGTGTCGACCAGGTTTCCAAGTCCTGCTTGATTTTCTATTCCAAAAAAAAATCCCGCAAAATAAATCAGAACACCTCTTATAATTAGAATAATTATTCTCTCAACTAAAAGGGCAAACCCTGTGTGAATTAGCTGACAGCTCTGGTTAACATATGTTACACAGCTAGACAAAGATATAGCACAGGGCCTTCAGATAAATTTCCGGACTAGATTAAAGTGTACAATCTGGTTATCTCCCCACCAAGGAATAAAAAGGAGATTGAACTAATCAACTACAAATCCAAACCATGCGCCTAGACGATTAACTCGCCGTCTCACCTGCAGCTCAGGCCTGGAACAAAACAGGTGGAAAGCAAAACAAGGTTATGAAGTCAGTTGATGTTTCACTGCAATATTTTATTAAGGAATTTACATATACACAGGATAAAGTAAACCGAGAGCTTCTCACTTTTTATTTCACACTGATGAAGTCTTTCAAGCGAATGCTGTCTAGGGATGTGGATGGGATGGAAAGAAAAGAAAGAGTCTGACGCACCCACTTTTCTATACTTAGAGACCAGAAGGTCAAGAGATAGCCAGGAACTGGGATTACATAGGAACAAAACGAAACAACAACAAAAAAGCGATATGAAAAAAAAAGTATAAATTAGGATGTCAAAATCACTTTTTAAAAGTGTCAGAAAAAGCTTTACGACAAGTTCTTGGCCCTCGATAAATTACATTCTCTTGGTTAGTTCATTAAAAGTTTGCTTGCTCGTTTTAAATACATCAACACCACAGATTAGACGGGGGAGGAAAAAAAAAAGCCACTCTGAAGAAGTGCAAGTTTCACATTCCCAACGGTGTGTGCCCCGCGCCGTGGGAGATCCCGCTGGCTCACAGCAGGGGCCTTCGAAATGACTTTGGTTCCAATGATGGTTGACCAGCCAAGCCCCGCAAGGCTTAGCTCCAGACAACTCCACAGCAAAGAAAAAAACACAGGTGGCAAGACTCTCTTGTCCCTCAGGGTTTGGGTTGTATTAAAATCCCACTCCTCAGCACCAAATAAAGGCTTTCCCTCATTAGCCACCCGCCCCCTGCCCCACCTAGTACCACTGCTTCAGTGATTTCTAAAAAGGCCTGTAAGTGCAGACAGTACTAAATACTTAATCCACTATTTCAGTCACAATTTCTCCAGGACGTCCTCTTCTCTGAACGCAGAGACGATCCCAGAAGCATTAGTGAAGCCGCGTGTGTGTGCTCAAGGGGGAAGAGATGGCCCCTCCGAGCGTGCATTGACTGTGCAGAGTGCAGGGGAGCTGCAAGTGGTGTTCTGGCCACTGTTGTTTCGCTGTAGCATTGACAGCAAACAAGGCAGAGATGGGTCTCAGTTATGGAAAGACAGGCTCAGGCTGAGCAGAGCATCAGAAAGGGAAAAAACCCCCAAAACCCTGAATGTCTCATGGAGCAGTTAAAAAAAAAAAAAAAAGAAGAACAAAGGCAGAGAAGTGGTCAGAACGCAGGGGGGGTTATTTCCACATCTGAGTGCTGAGGGTTTGATTGCTTCCCTGGGCGCTTCCTCCGCCCATTGACTGTCCATATCCCATCATGCCATTAGCGCCATAAAAGTTCATCCCAGCCATCTGCTGGGTCATCTGAGGAGGAGGAGAGGAGACAAATCAAGGCCAGGTCAGTCAGGGAAGCCATTCGAATACCAACCAGACACGAGTTCAGGCTGCCTGCCTAGGATGGTACTTTGCTGCTGACTTGCGGTACAGCAGAACCTGGGTTTTTCACAGGTCGCGCTCGTAGCTTCCCTCCCACCCTCGCAGAAATAAGGGTTTGCAAAATGGCTCGGGGGGGGTGCAGGGGGGGTCACACACAGCTGCAGCTAACAGCTGCACAGGACTGTGGAGGCACACTTGGTTGTGGGCAGTGACAGCAAAGGGCGCTGCTTCTCCCATCAGCTGCACGGAGGCGACTGCTAAGAGCTGCAGTGGAACAGCCGAGCAAACTGCATCAGTGGGGCACAACCTGCTACGCAATAAAAGTACTAGAGTACATGTTCACATCAAGTAGATGCCAAAGTGCTTTACCAGGCACGTGCCTTCTGGAGGCAAGTGGGGAAAGCAGTGCAACCCCAGGACAATGAAGGAATCTAGCCGCGGGCGCTCGATTTAATGGAGATTTTGCTCCAAAGCAAGGCTAAACTCAAGGCAGTACAATCTCATTTCCTAGGTGTCCAGGGAGGCTAGACTGAGCCACTTTCAATCCAATTACACAGGCTCAGTAAACTGCTACACCCAGACCAAGTCCCAGTCTAATTATACCAATACAGGAGTGTCACCCCTTTCTGAGCCTATTCCAAGTGACAGATGCAATGCAGCAATAGACTTTAAACAGGGGAAGAAATCAGTCACGCACGTTGCTTCTGCAGGTGTTCATTTTACAAGCTCTGGCAAACTGATAAGCCTGGAAATAGGCATCAGAGCTAAGAGCATCAGCATGGGCTAGTTGAGCTGGCTTATCTACAGCAGCGACCCAGTCTGCTCAAGTAACGTTCCCTGCTATTTTGGCCTTGCTTACCAGGCTGTTTGGGTAACCCCCCGCATAAACAGGTTAGGCTGATCTAGTCCATCCCTGCCACAGCGGTACAGATTGTATGTCATCTCCCCCATTACAGCAGTTAGGCCACGATCAATCACTACACGTTCTCATCCATAACTGGGCTCCATTAAAGTAAGTCCCATGCAGATAAACTTTCCCAGAGATTAGAAAAATATGCATATTTCTATTCCAATGTTGCCTCTACATTTGATCCAGACAGCAAAAGAGCTGTTACCTGCTGAAAAAGCCAACCGTTTCACATCCTACCAGAGAAATGTGAGCAGAAACGGCCTGGTCCAGTCACTAGACTGAATGCCAGGACACCCATGTTTATTCCAGGCGGTCAGCATCTTACTCACACTCCAGAGAAGCTGCCCATCTCCAAGTAGGAACATCCTCTTTCCATGCCACTGGCAGAATTAGATTACATGCAATATGCTTAGAAAGACCCTTTGGCCACAGAAATGTTTAAGCCCCCGGATCACGAGATGATGACAATCCTCTCACCTGAGCTAGGTTCCACTGCAGCTGCTGTGCCGGTTGCACGCCATACACTGGCTGCGGTACTGCTGCCATGCCCGCTACGTACCCAGCTTGCTGCGTGGCCATCATGCCGTTGGGAACACCGATGACGGCTGCCTGCATGCTACCTACATATCCAGCTGGTATGGCCATAGGAGTCACCATCCCTGCAGCGCCAGGCTGTGGCATCATTCCTACGGGCGGTGCCATCATGCCTCCCATCATGTTGCTGGGTGGAGTGACGCCTGGAAAACCACTGTACGCAGCTGCAGGGTACGTCACCTGAGCAGGGGCCATGAACATTGCGCCTGCAAAGAGGACAGGGATGCGAGTGGCAAGGAAGAACCTAGCGCTGTCCACCATGTGCCCTCCCACCTGATGGTACTCCCGTTTTTTTGTGCTTTGCCTCAATAGTAGGGAGCAGAAGGCCAAACTCAGCCAGCATTGTATCAGGCCCATCCCATGAGCAGCACATTTGATACTTGAGTCAAGGAGGTGCCCACATCCATTGTAAAAGGGACCACATGAATCCAAGGTGTGACACTACACACATTTCAGAGCAGTTTGTTCGGTTACGGTGCATTGCTCGAAACACCCCAGCCAGCACAACCTTCCCTCTCCTTCCTTCCCTTAGGATGTACAGTACCTTGAGTGGGCATCTGAGGCGTCTGGGAACCATACAGAGAAAGGATGGAGTCCTTGGAGAGCTGTTTCTTTCCTATCTCCTCCACTTTGCTCCCTGGCTCAGGAAATAAATTCAGGTTTTCAGGAACAGACCCAGCACTTCCCGCTGATGGCATGGAACCAACGACCTGGGGGTGAAAAGGAGAGTGCAGTAGGCTGATCCCAACATACAGCCCTGCTGGGAATCTAGCTGTGTTTGAGGACCGTCACATCCCACCCCCTCCTCCACCCCCTTACCTTTCTGGAGTCAGAGACAGAGTTTGATCCCACAGAGGCAAAGAGGTCAAGATCCTTTTCTAAACTGCTAGGCCTGCCATTTGGAACAGTGCTGGTCACGGGAGCATCTGAGAAAGAGAAGGGGCAAGGCATCAGAGACCACTAATACCCCTAGCTATTTATTTGGCTGGGCACAAAACCAGTGTGCAGCCATTAAGGATTGAGGCTCTTAGCTCAGTTGCTTGAGCTGCCAGTTATTTTAGGCAATGCTCACTGTTTTGAGAGCCAACTCTACCTTCCCCCATCAGCCTTGAGAGCTGTCCAAGCCGGTGGAAGCAAGTACAGTGTACACATACTATGGCACAGGCACCGGATGAGGGAAGCCACGGAGAGGTTTTGCTGCAGTGCTCAAGCTGCACTAGTGGCTGAAGCAAAACCCTCCAGCTTGCTTCAGGAATGGTAGTTCCATCACTCATCTGCAGAGGGACTAGGACGCACAAGCGTCTTTCCCTGACAGCGTTTCACAACTCAGCTGCCGAACTGCGTAATAATCATGGAAGCATTGACTCGCAGCATCGCGGCGTGTCAGCCCAAGAGCCTACTCTTGCAGAAGAGCACTTCATGCTAAAGCAGTCCAAACGGGTGAGCTGGAAACGCTTTGAACTATGAACTAGCTTAAGATAGTGCAGACATTAAGGGTGGAAGTGTTCTGTTCAGGATCAGAGGCCTAGGACCCCAATGGTGGTTATATGCCTCAACATAGAAAGTTAATTGTTCACTGAATATGTTAACATTTTTAGGTTTTCCAGGCCACTTAGATTTTTTTAATAATAATAATAAAACAACCTAGAAGTCAGTTTAACATCTGCAATAGGGGTGAGCAATTATTTGGGCTGGGGGGGAGTCACACAGGGAGTCCTGATGAGTTGGGGGTCTGGGTCAGCACCCATGCCCCCTGCAACCATTAACCAAAACTCTCTAAGTGGGATGGGGCTGCAGGAGGGTGGGGAGCAGGGCTCAGGAGAAGGACAGCAGGCCAGGCTAGGATTGAATCTGTCCCCTGCATGCCCCTGCCCACCCAGTGTGGGTAACTGAGTGGGTAGAAGGTAGCCGGGAACCTCCTGCCCTAGCACGTGGCGCTCCAGCTCCCAGGTGACTTCCACCCACTCGACCGCCTGTGCGGGGCAGCTGAGTGGGTGTAAGGAAGCTGGGAGCTTCAGCCCTAGCACACAGGGCTCCAGCTCCAGGCTGCCTTCCACCCACCAGTCATAGGTGGCCAAGTGGGTGGAAGGCAGCCAGGAGCTTCAGCTGGGCAGCTCCTACCCCAGAGCTGGAGATGGAGCCCCGCATGCTGGGGCAGGAGCCACTCTGCTGAAGCTCCAGACTGCTTCCCATCTACACAGCCACCCACGCCCACCATTAAGAGTGGCCTTCCCTGCATCATTAGTGTCAAACCCTCCAGTTAGATCATCTCTGGCTTTGCATTAGAAAAGCCTTCGAACAAGTGAGCCATCACCCTTGCTTCTGGAAACACATGTTTGTCCTACTTATCTCAACAGGAGAGTTAGTTATTAAAAGAGAAGTTAGAGGGCATTTGAGACATTGGAGGGGCAGCCTCCAGGCCACAGAGTATTACACTGAGAATCTCTCCAAAAGATTCAGCACTTTCCAAGGGGGCTATAAAATGCTCTTTAAGGGTTCCCTTACCAAGTCCCAACAAGTCCACTACAGGTGCAGTTGATTTCGGGGGACTTTTCCTGGCTTGTTGCGTTTCTTCTTTCTTTTGAGGCTTGTTTTAAAACAAGACAAAACAGTCAGACATCAAAAGCCTTTCACCGACTCAAAACGTGCTCTTACTCCGTTAAAGTAAAAGAGATCAAATTCAGAAAAGCCTTGTTTAACACTGCATTGATTCAATTCAAACTGAGCGGGCTCTCAAACCCTGGTCGGCCAACCTCTATAAGGACCGAAGCCACAAGCCCAAAACCGGATAGCCAAAGAGGAATGCCAGGGGCGTGACTTTAACCACCGCTGACTCAACAAACTTTCCTAGGATTGCTGGATCAGTCCCATATAGCTTATATAGAACTAGCCATGTAAAGGGAACGTCACACATTTGCACCTTCTGCTATGAAGTATGGCAGACAGGCTGAATTTCAAGTTATTCATGTTCTCACATGCGGCACCTTTAAGTGACCCTCAGCAAGGTAGTAGATCAGTCCCATTATAGAAGGGATCAGACTGCAAAGGCTTCCTGGTCTCAGAGCACAACCTTGCTCTTCCTCTCTTGCAGCTGATCCAGTCAAGCTTCACATCACAAGAAACTCCACTTACAGCCCTGCATGGTTTACAAGCATCATCCAGCTTCATTTGAAAAGCCAGCCCTCAGCTGTAGTTCTGTAACTAGGTATTTGGGCACTTAATCAGCTGCAGATGATTTGACAGATGCCTCAGGTCAGTTAGAAGTAAAAATAGATGCTAGTTCATTTTTTCCCCCCACAGAGACAGCTCTCCCTCAGCTGGACTGGTTCACAATCCCCTTTGTGGGATTAGAAGCCAGTTTAGGTTTAATCATCAACATAAGCTGTGGCTGGTGTATCCTGAACACAGTCCAGGATTCAAGCAGTTGCTTAGATTGGCGTGGCAGGCAGGAAGAAAAGGTCTTTATTCCTGAAGGCATAGTGCAGACATGGCTACACCCAATTAGTCTGTTCATGTCTTCTCTTTAATTGAAGGGAGATGGAATCTATCACTCTTGAAGATACAAGAGATGTACCGTGCTGGGCAAGCCATTTGAAAATTAAGTCTAACAAAAAACACGTTTCTTGCTGCCCACTCATAATTTACCTTCACAGGGCTTCAACTGTAGGGATAAGCCCTGCTGCTAGATTGGAAAGGGAAGAGGAGCCAGTTAACAATCCAGGTTCAGGAGACAGGGGTGGTAGAAGACATTCAGAATTTCCAAAATTCGGGGGGGGGGGGGGGTTTCCCCTCTCCTTAACCACAATCACGTTATCACAGTTCAAGATGAGAAACAGGACCCTGAATAACCAGGAAAGTCTCGATCTGTATGGTATTACCCCTACCCTGCTTAAAGAAACCCGCCTTTCCAAACCAGCCCTTCACAACAGACTCGCGACAACGTTTGTTTTTACCATTTTCACTTTCTCAAAGATTATGGGCTCCAGTTTCTTCTCTGATGCTGGCTCGCCACTCCTCTTCCATTTGTCATCCTTTTCTTTCTGTATCAAGGCAGACAGAAGGGGAAGTTGCAGTTGACAGCATTGGGAGAAAGTTGAAATAAAAATAGAAGTTCTAGTTTTCCACGCAGTTTTCACACCACTTTTTCATGCTGACCGATAAGAACATCTCGTTTGCCTTGTAAACATCATTTCCCCATCTGCAAACACACAGGTTTCCCTAGTGCTTTGCACGAGAGATTACAATCAGTTTTCAGCACATTCACACAATAGTTTTACACCCATAATAAAAAGAGGCAACAAATAAATGACCTAGATACACTCTCCCTTTGGAAAAGGGTGTATGATCCCACTACAACACTTCTAAGAAATCCATATTTTCAGCAGTGTCACGATGAAGTAAAATATTAAAACAGTTAAGCAAATAAATACTAGTCCTGTATGTCTGCCAGCTGATAGAGTCATCGGCTCAGAATCAAACAAGAAAAGATGCATCTTCAAAGCTGCTTTTATGCAAGTGAAGGTATTTAGACACTAACCCTGAAAATGCCGATATCGATACTTCGGTCCATGTATTTCTTCTTTTCATATTTATCCCGAATGAAGCCCTCCACAGCTCTGCAAGAGGCTTGTTAAAGAGGAATCGTTCAAGAGTGGAAGCTATATATATGAGTACGCAAAGTCAAACAGCCCTAGAAAAGCACCTTGCAACCACAAAACAATGCTATTTCAAGAAAGCTATTCCAGCAGTAGCTCTTATTCATTCCTTTCAGAAAACATCAACATTAAGACAGGCTCCTGTAGTAAGTGGCTGGGATTCCTAGAGCTGGTTTAAGATTAAAACAAGCAAACCATTTTTTTGCTCTATTTTATAGGCAGCCGCAGCCCGGTAAGCTAGTCTGACGAACATCACACACAATGCAAAGAGGAGGTAGGTCAGGCTAGAAAGCAAGGTCATACCATTCA
This sequence comes from Caiman crocodilus, assembly GCA_030014935.1. Lineage (NCBI taxonomy): Eukaryota > Metazoa > Chordata > Crocodylia > Alligatoridae > Caiman > Caiman crocodilus. The sequence continues at coordinate 1,413,749 of JAGPOW010003022.1, forward strand.
TTAAGCAGGATGATACAGTAACTATTATCAAATTATATTACCTAAGTATTCGTCTTACTATCATTTAGTAGCATACTTCTGCCAAGGCAACGTTTAACGTCATTACACAAGACAGCAGTCATTTCAACGCAAGGCACCCAAGCTTCCTTTTACATTGCTAGCTCGTCATTGGACAGCCATCCTTTTTCTCATTAGCTTAATCATCACTAGACTCCTGCTGTACCCTTCTGTAATTAAAGTATTTAGCCTTATTTTTAAGACGACACACAGCACACTTTCAGCTCCCACTAGCTTCTGTAGGGCCCGTTTGACAGTCGGCCTTTCAACTGACTACAGAACCGACAATGCGTTTCATGCCAGGACTTACAGTTGTAGCCATTTGGCTTTACTTGGTTCTCACACTCCATGGTGTAGGAGCGATCCTTTTGAGAGCTTTCTCGTGGGGAGCTGTAACGTAACAAATCTGAAGCACTGAACAGAGGGCGCCTGCCTGGGAAGCCTTTTTCATGGCTGACACGCACACGAGGATTAGGGCAGCAGCCCTCTTTGCTGCTAAGCCTTCTACACAAGATTAAAAGTCTCTATTACCCTCCAGTAGCAAAGTACAAAAAAAAAAAGGATGCTGATCTGTCTGAGGTCGCCTGAAGTTCTCTGGCAGGTAGGCTTCGTACAGACGGTTTGCCTTTCCGTTCCCCATCTCCTGCATGCACTGCAATTCAAAAGAGAGAAGTCAAGCCATTTGTTTTTAAGACACAAGAGTTTTGAGTCACATTCATTTCTTAGGTTAGAGGTGGCACACGCAGGTTTCAAAAACTTGCCTGCACTCTTGTGCCTAGCTTAATATTCCCCTGGGATGCCAGCAATTACTTAAGTTGAGGGAGGAGAAAGAGGAAACTGAGGCATGGGTTTATGATCAGCTAGAGGACCCCCATGTGTTTGAAGCTTTTTTTTTGGCACAAGAGGAGCATAGAGGGGTATTTCTATGCTTACCAAAATTGCAGACTAGTATTTAGAGGGAAAGTGCTACTAAATCATCCCAAACATCTGACCACAGTGATTTTATTCTTACACTATTCTTTTTACTCAAGAGATTCAACATTTTTCTTTGCAGCCTGTCTAACTCAACCCCCAGTGAATTATTGCCCTGTAGTTTTCCTTCTCTCACTTCCATCCCACTTGCTCTATAGTTCTGTTTCAGGGCACGAGTACCCACCCCTCCCTTGGCAGATGTCTGCATACATGGGTTTCTCCACTTCAGGTTCTCATTTCTCACGGTTTGTACAAAGATCTTCATCTCTGCAGCAAAACAGCCTTGCCAAGTTTCAAAATAATCCTCAAGAAACTAATTAGAGAAGAAGCTCAAATGTCTGAGAACAATTTGATGTCGGAGCATGTATATGGAAGCATGTACCAGAGGGAGAAATCTGGCCAAATGCAAGCAAGTGCACCTGTTATTCCTCTGTAGACCCAGGATATTACAGGCCAGTGGGTTTAACATCTGTTCCTGGTGTACTGGTAGAAACAATAATTAAAGGAATAAAATAAAAAAGTTGTTCAGTACTTGGGTGAACAAGATTTGCTGGGGAGAGAAGTCAGCATGGCTTTTTTAAAGAAGGTCATGCCTCACCAACCTATTCAATTTTTCAAATGCAAAGAAGTAACCAATGGGGTCCACAGGGTCTGCATTGGGCCTAATGCAATTTAGCATACTCATAAGTGACCTGGAAGGGGAGAGGAAAGAGAGAGAGAGCCAAGTGTGCCAAAGTTATGTTAAGGGGGGGACAGTGGTAAAGATCCACGGCAGACTGAGAACCTACAAAAGGATCTTGCAAAAAAAAAAAAAAAAAAAATAGCAAATGGGCAAAGTGGCAGATGAAATTCAAATGTTGCTAAGTAAAAGCAGTGCACATGGGAAAAAGCCACCCAAAATATCCATACGCAATGATGGGGTCTACGTAAACGTGTACCACACAGGAAGCATCTTGGAGTCATTGAGAATGGTTCATTAAAAATATCAGCTCAGTGGCAAATAGATGTTTGGAATTAAGAAGGAAATTGGAAATAAAACAAGTCCCTTTATAAATCTATGGTGTGTCCACACCTCAAACACTGTGTGCAGTTCTCATCCCCAGACCTCAAAAAAAGGTGAAAGAAGAACTAGAAAGTCTACAAAAGAGAAAAAAAAACTAGTCAAGGATGATCAGGAGCATGGAGAGGCTTCCATCCAAGGACAGACTAAATAGGCGAGGACTTTTCAAGCCTAGAAGACAAAGACACTTGAACAGGAACATGATAGAGGATATGAATAAAATTAAAGTGATGCAGAGAAAGTAAATAGGGATTTTAATGTCTCCTACTTCTAGCATTTTGAGACTGCAAAATGAAACTATTAGGTAGTTAGTTTAAAACTAACAAAAGGAAGGTTATTTTCAAACAGTGCTAATTAACTGTGCAGGGAAGGGAGGGGGAATTCATTGCCACAAGATCTTGCAGGGGCTGTCTGACTTGGTTCAAAAAAAGGGAAGAAGTGAGCAGATGCTTGGATGACACAGTCTGAACATAGTTGCTAGAGGGGAAGGCTCTGACTTGGAGTTTCCTTAAAAAAAAGCCCCAAAACTCTAAATGCTGGGAGCTTCCACTATCCTGTTCCAGGTTCCGGACATGGCCTGTTCAGCCTTCCTCTTGGCGTCCACCTTCTGCTGCTCCGTGGGATGGGATACTAGGCTAGGGGCACCTATAGTCTGATCCAATCAATGACAGTTCCTTTGGCTTACTGACCCCGTTTCACCAGCACAGCAGTTGTGGTCGCATCGCACCCCAGCTCCATTTTTACCTGTATCTGTTCTTGCGTCCACTGGTCGAGATTCACAGACTTGACCCTGGAAATGTGAACTCCTAGGTTGCGATGGATCCCAGCGCAGCGGATACAAATGAACACGCCGATATTCCAGGATGCCCATCGTGGCCCTATAGAAAAAAAAGAGACAAAGATGGTGCCATAGACTCTGGCAACGCTCAGCCTGCAACTACCCCGAGCCAACTCTTATGGGAGAAACTTGGGATTGACCATTTTGTATCTCCAACTCAAATGGAGGTTGGGATTACAAACACCAGCAGGTTTTGTAAAAAGGGATCGAACCCTTAAGAGTAGGCAACAAAGCGTTGTGTTCGTTCCCACCTCCAGTTTGGGCTACTGGCATATAAAGGCAGAAGCCAAAACACACGTGAAAGGGTAGCAACCCCACGGCACTGAAACAGGTGCCTTTCACTTCCCCTCTCCCCACCCCCTGAATCATACAGGGGCAATCAGTGTGCAGTCAGCAGGTCTTGCCAGGCCAGACCTGTATTGCAATCGAGTTTCAAAGTCTTGATTTAGGGCAGAGGGAGATGGAGTCACTGCTATGGGCAGTGTGCTCTGAAGAACTGGATTTCCTTATCAAACTAGGCCAAACGCTACTGGTTGAGGATGAGCAGAGTCTGGTGTTTGATCCACCCGACCAAGACAAAGCACGACGTCTGCACCTCACTCTTGAGAAGAGCCATGAAGTTGGCTATATCCCAGATGACTATGCTGCAAAGATTATAGAGAAAGGAGGAAGGCAGCAAGCACATTCAGAACCCCTCCATATCCCAATAGCCCGATCCATTAAGACAGCAATTCATACAGCAAACGGGAACCCTGGCTGGGATCCCGACGGAGGGAAAAGATGCCGGTTTTAGACACTTTTGGATTAGGCACTGTTAGCATGCAGCTTTTGAGACAGGAGAGCTCCAAGGTGCTGAAGGAGGGAGGGCATGCTGGGACACAAACGGGGGAGAGATTTACATGGCTAACGTCACTCATCATACACACAGCTCTTGCCGAAGGAAAGGGATGCATTGCCAAGACAGACTACTCCAAAGACTGCTCCTTGGAGCCACCAGGTGGCGCTCGCACGTTGTTCTCAACCGGGCTCCGAATTAGCACCTGGAAAACAACTCGACTAACCGCATTCGATCTAGGCCAGGTTGGAACAACTTTGGCAATGTTCTTACCTTGCTGAGCATCAGGCTTGTTTCTGGAGAGCTGGCTCTTTTCTCAAAAGGTCCAAGCTCTGAACATTTGTCCTGGCTGGGCCTTTATGTAGCTGGTTTGCAAACCGCAACGGCATGCAAACAAGCATAACTAGCACAAATACCAAGCCTAAGTGCTCCTCTTTTTGGCCTTTGAACTGTGCTGCAGTAGGTTGGAGGATTAAGTAAATACCAGCACATTGAATTATGCCTGCTGAGAGAGACAGAGGCTGTAGGGAGATAATTAATAAAAAGAGAAGCTGCTCCCTTGCAGTAAGCCTCCATTTTGCAGGCAGGCGTGCAAGGTTGGAGAGGTTTGTCATTTAAAACCTCCCCCCCACGTCGGCATGCTGATGTTCCCTAGTCTCTCCTAGGAGGATGGCACCGTCTGCTTGTTTTTCCTCTTTATTTCAAGCAAGGCCATTTGAAAGAGTCCCAGATGTACACAAGGCGCGTGCAGCAGCAGGTTGTCGCAGGAGAGCTTGCTCGCCGCCCTGCATCAGAATGACGGCACGCTACTCCAAGACGGTTGCTGGCTTAAGAAGCTTGCAAAAGTATTATTCCCTGAGATGCAGAGCTGTTGTGCAAGACCAGGTGGAAGATGCTTTTCCAGGACAGCACTTGACTACATGAATGCTCAGAGGACAGACTTTTGTATTAAAATATTAGCTCCTCGCTAATCTTCAAAATAGCCACAGCCAAATCCCGAACTCGGAGAACCAGGTAGCCTTTAGTTCTTTGAAGCAGTTTCTGTTTGGAGTTAAAGGCAGATAAGACAGCGAGGATGCTTTCTTCGGCCCTCCACAAGCAAACACCATTTCCATCAAGTGCCATTTTAAGTTATGGTGTCAGCCAGAATATGCTACCCTGGCATTCGGCTTCAAGCCCCAGTATGCTATACCAGCCTCAGTCTTTTCATCGCAACTTCAACGGGTGGGTTTGTGCGAACATATCTGGAGCAGCAAGTAATGGGGCACCACAATGCCATACCCCTTCTTCCCCCAGCTGTCAACCCCTATTAGAAAGACAGCAATACATTGCAGTACTTCCCACAACAGGCCAATGCTTTCTAAACACAGTTCCTGCCCTGAAGAGGAGTTTTAGTCAAGTAAACAGTATGCCATTAGGCAAGACATCAATAGGACGTCTATTAAGGGATGGGGTAACCAGCTTCCTTGTCCCTAGTTCAGAAGCCAGGACCTGAAAGCTCAGCGATGGATCCAGAAGCTGACCAGAGAAGGAGGGACTCTGCACACCATGCAGAGGATGGTCCTTCTCCCCTTTAAAGACAGTCGGGGTTCACAGCCCACAGCATTCCCGTTTTCTGGCCTTCCTGTAGCTTTGCATATGCACTGCTGACAGCAGACATCACAAGTAGTTGAGTTGTATCTGTCAGAGGGCACTGACTTTTTTTTCTTCACCTGTGCAATGCCTTTGCTGGCATTGTGGGGTCTAGTTCAGCTTCAAGGACATCAAGATGGACGTTGAGTCAGCATCGCCACTGCTCTCAGCTTCCTTGCTACCAGAAATAGCCTCTGAGATGGACCACCTTGGTCAATGCAGCTGAGCATCAGGAATCTTTATTGCATTGTCCCCAACCCAACAATAAGGGGTGCGGAGGTATTCCTTGATGAAGATAAAGCCTGCTTTCCAGCACCTAGTAGTCCATGAGCATGCCCTACAATCCACCTTCAAAGCTCATGGAGGAAAGACCACGGTTTCTTGGCAGGAGGCAAGCGATCGGTCTCAAAACAGAAGCATGGAGGAAAGCAGCTTTCCAAAGTCTGCAGTAAAGCCAGGATGAACCGAGGAAACCTTGACTTCCAGTTTCCAGTCTTCAGCAGAGTATCCTTACAGAGGCAATTGCCTGGATTACTCATTTCCAACAATATCTGCAGGGCAGGAGACTTCATGTCCCCAACCCAAACAGATCCTAGAAATCATTTAGGGTTAAAGCCAATGATAGGTTTAGGCTACATTTTGTGTTTGTAGGATCAAAAGAATTAATGGTGCACCAGACTCTACTTCAGGAGCCACAGTAATTAGCTTGCTAGACAGGTTTGTGCAGTGCTATTTAAAGCCATTGCAAGAAAGCTTGCAGAAAAAGATTTTTTTTTTGTGATTTCTTAGATGGTCTAACAAGAGCGACCATCTCTGAACCAAGAGCTTTAGAGTTTTGCATTTCTTATTTAAAACCTTTCTACCCACGATGACGGCAGAGTACTTTCATAGGCAACACCATCTTCAGTGCTCCATGCTTCTCTTGTCATTTTAATATTTCATTTACAAAAGGAGGATGAGACGCTGCAAGGACCGAGTAATAAAGTGACAGGCATCTGCCACCCTGTTCTGGAAATCTGAGCTTGGGGAAAACCTGGCAGTAACATCCACAGCCCTGAGATTTCATTTTGCATTAGCCGAAAATGCTTTCTGCTAATGGATGTTTTCTAAAAATTAATATTTAAGCCACCAAAACCTTGCAAGCTGCCAATGCTGGTTTGGCATCAGCAGATGCTATCCTTCAAGCCAACAGAAGGGTTGTCTCTGATCTTCGCCGCAATGAAGAGGAACCGAGAAGAAAGTGAGGTAAAGAGAAGCATGTGAAGTCAAGAGTCCCAAGAGACAAACTACAAAAATAATAAAAAAAATAAAAAATAAAATTAACGGAGGCAAGTAGAAATACCAAACGGTTTGTGTTTTAGATCCAAAACCAATGTTTTGATTGACACGGTGTAAGGAAAAACTGACACTCCAACTGCGGTGGCAGTCAGAAGTACGTACATAAAATACTGCATTGTAAATCCCGATTACGTCTCCACTGCAATCCTGTGGGAGCGTGCACATTCAGGACCCACAGCTCAACCCCTATTCTTCGCTGTGTCAAGTAGCAGCTGCTCAAGACTTCGTGCATTAAGCCAGGGTGATGTTAACGCCTCAAAGAGGAGCAAAATACCATCGCACTCCTTGGGTGCGTCTCCATACGTGGGAACGTGCATTTCCCCGGGCACAAGCAGCCGCAGCAGCACAGCTTGTGCCACTGCCACCTGTCCCCGGGGAATGCCTGTTGCACGCGTGCTCTGGCAGCACGTTGTCCATTCTGGTGGCACGTTGCCTTGGGTGGGGTAGGGGAGGCTGGGGCCAGCAACTGTGATGATCCCAACAGCTTTACCTGGAATCCAGGAGATGCAGCAGAGAGTCTGGCTCTGGTCAGCCAGGCTCCAGTTTTGGGCAACGCACGCTGCTGCCATGGGTGCTGTCCTGCTTTTAGGCATTTTTTTTTAATCCCAGGATCTCCCAGGGTAAAAAAACCCCAACACCTCCACACTGCAAAGTAGCAGCACGGGGCAACATCTCCACGTGCAGCCTATATCTCTGCTGACTGCACATCTGCACTCATCTGGACACGCTCCTTAAGCGTAAAATAAATGTGTTAAGACAAATGGCACACTGGAGGACCTGTCTACCTAGAGGGTAGTGATGCGCTGACACAGGTGAGAGTCAAGGCAGTGGAAAGACAGGAACTATATAAATAAAGCATTAATGATGGGCAAAACACAAGTACCAGCCTGTCAATGGCAACATTAGGGAGGCTTAAAAAAAACTTGCACAGCTGAAGTCACGCAGCAAGCTACTATACTGCCATGGTCCGCTTGAGTTTCACAGGCCTTCTCAACTAATGAGGAGCATGGAAGGATGTAGAGGACTTCTTTAAGACTGCTCTGGTGTTAGCAAAATGAAAACTGCCTGTTCAGAACAGGCAACCCTGAGCCAGAGGCAGGGTATTTGAATCAGCAAAACATCAGCCCCCCACACCCTTCCTCACCGATCCTGCAGCTGCAGCAGTAGCTGTTCTTTAAAATGCCATCAAAGTGCTGCGAGCATTTCTAATTCCTGCGCCTGCCCAGCCCTGCAGACCTTGGGGACCAAGTTTAGCCTATTAATGTAAATGCGAGCAAGCCCCAGTACTTCCTTGTGCAATTTTTAGTGCAGTTTTCTCCTTTTACAGAATCATGGGATCCAAAAAAAAAAAAGAAAAGAGGAAGTTACTTATCTGAAAGTCTAACCCAGAACATCTTGCACCATGTTATTTCCACTCTTTAGTCAAGCGTCATAGTCTGTATTTCAAGTACGCCGCTTCCTGCACTCAGGTATACCAAAATCCCCACTACGTGAGCAGGCGCAGGCAACACTGCAGGAAGGATTCAGGACCTAAAAAATGTAAAGTTTCTGGAAAATTATACAAGGAAAATTGAGGCTAAAACTATGCTGAAACTCAGAGTTACAGCCAGAGGGGAACAAGGCAAGCAGAGGATTTGATGAATTATGAAGAGAGGCAAGACATACTCAACCTTGTGAAGGAACACTATATTTTGGTGGCAAGACACAGCTTTTAAAGCTGGAGAGAAGAGCAGCATCCTACCCCTAAGGGGGCTGGTTAGCACAGCTTGCAGAACTGATGCACAGTGCTGCCTTCTCTTGCAGCCCTTATCACACCAGCAGTGCACGGACTAGCTGGGTGGACGAGGGGCTGGAGGCTCAGGCCCTACATCTGTGCAACCCCTGGCCTCCCAGAACCAGTTTGACTTACCACAAAACCCTTTTGCTCTGTAATCGTGAGATAAATGCCCGATTCAAATGACTGAAAAAACAAAACAGGAAGAAAAGCAGCTCTCGTGTATAATTAAAGCAGACCATAAAACAGTCAAAAAACCCAACCTTTTAACAACTCTAAGAACAGCTTCATCCAGGTTGGCAGAATCACAGCCATCTGGCAGCTTCAAAGTCTTCAAGAGCTAAACAAAGAAAGTTGGCTGCACCGATTACTTGTATTAGGCAAGCATGCCTGATGCCATCAGAGGTGGATTTAGTGTTCACGAAAGCAAGGGGCCCAGCACTGCTACACCGGCCTCTAATTGCATCTCACGTGTCTTCTCTACACCCTGGCCAGAGAGGGTGACAACATGGCGTTATGTTGAGCTGAACGCACACCAAGAGCCCAGGAGGCCTGGCTCCATCCTTTTCTCCTTGGTGCAGCATCTCCAGAAACATTCTTGACCTAGGTATATGTCCTTACAAAAGAACAGTGAGCTTAAAGGCACGTCTCTAGTTTATTTAGTTATGCAATTAGTGCCAGCATGGTGGAAAAAGACAATTGCCGAGAAGGACCTAAAGAAGCTAAAGTTTACCAAATCAGAACAGATTTGAAACCTTAACCCATAAGAAGGGAACCTAGAGATTACAAGCTTCATAACAGGGATTGGCAACGCACGCCAGATTGTGGTGCATGAAGGCATTTAGCCTGGCACATGTGCTTCAGGAAGGGAAGGGGCTAGGGCTGGGGCTGTACTGCCACAATCAGGATCAGGCCCCCTGTGGCTCCTCCACTTTGCTACCAGGTGCACATGCACCTTGGGGAGGAATGAGCCAGGCCAGCCTCTGCAGACCTCAGTGTAGTGGCTTGCAGCCCCCCAGGCGCCCTGCCGCGGCTGGCCCAAGCTCTGGGAAGGCCCCTGATGTCTGCCACGGACCCTGGGCTGCTCACAGCAGGCAGCGGGCAGGCTGCAAGCCCCTGCACTGAGGTCTGCAGAGCCTTGGCCCAGCTCATGGCTGGCAGCAGGTGCATGTGCATCCCTGGGCGGACAGCAGGGAAGGGGCCAGGGCTGTGCCACCACAACAAGGATCAGGCCTCTCACAGCTCCCCCGCCGTCCTCCCCTAGCATGCCAACATCTTACAAGGCGAGGTTGGGAGGTTGGTGGCACTCCATCCAAAAACACTGCCGACCCTTGCTTGCTCTGGAACTATTCAGTGTCTCTTATCTCCAGCAAAATACCATGCTGTGAGCTAATGGTTTTACCTGTTTAAGGATCTAGTATCTCAGTTTCGAGTGTCCTCAGTCTCTTCAATAAAAGTAGATTAACTAGGAACAAGAACCGCCTGCATTTAGAAGCCATCTGGATAAAACTACAAAAAGTCACGTATCTCCTCAGCTGGTTAAGTCTCATTCTATTGCTTTATCATTTGCCACAGAGGTCAAACTGCATGCAGAGGGAATTTCCTTTAAAAAGAAAAAAAAAAAATCCCCAGGAGGACTCACTCCCCACCATCCATTCAGCACTTGCATAAGGAGCTGGAGCCAAAATGCAAAGTTTCCTCTAATGACCCTGCTGAAGGCTTTTATGAATAAGCAGAAATTGGCTCTACAGCGCTGCCTTTTTCTTTCTTTCTTTCTGAGAAGGGGGGGTGGGACTATGGGTGCTTTTCTAGGGCAGGAAGGAGAGTGCTTAGCTATTCAATTCCTAATGAAATAATCTTAGTGCAAACAATTGTTCAACTTGCAGGCTCCCTGCCTGTAATTATTCCAGCAAAAGCTCAGCTGGAAAGCGGGCACACTTCCTCTTGGACCGATTAATCAACACCAACATTACTGCATGTGTTGGTGTCCGACATACTGTAAGAATTTCCTTAATGTGGGGGGGGGGAGGGGGAGGCAGAAGAGGGAACTTCTGCAGGGGTGGGGATGGTCCCAGCACGAAGACATCCACATCCCCTAGTACAAAGGGTCACTACTAGCCAGCTGGAGCACTTCCAGCAAACTGAAGCTGAACAGCTCTGTTGTTCAGCCAGCCAACAAGCAAACGTATCCCTAAATCAAGTCCAATCTGCCCTTTGACTAGGGACGTCTGTTCTGGAAACAGATATTGCTTAAGAGAACTTATTGGAATTCCCTCCCTCCGTAGGAACCAGTGAACTTGGTAAGACACGTTACACAACACAGCTCCCTCTCGGGTCCCACGGGCAGCATGCGTGGTCATGCAAACAGCGTTACACTGATATGGCAGCAGAACGGTTCAGCATTTGCCCCACGGACCTTGAATTCTGTTAACGATCTATGAGGCTAGTCATATTCTCCATGCTTCATGGCGAGAGATAGTTAGCTACATGCCAAACGCAACTCTCAAAACTCAGCTGTCAACATTAGACCCAACATGTTGGGAGTCCCTAGCCCTTTAGACATAGGGGATGCAAGGCATGTTGTGAACAGCAGTGAGTTCAGGCAACAACGCCCCCTCTGCCTCCCCTTTGCAAAAAATAAAAAATAAAAATCCAGATACCTGGAAATATTCTTAGCAGCGAGCAGGGCCCCAGCTGCTCCATCCTCTCTCTTATGAGAGAAATATGAATTAGCTGTTGCAAGGGCAGGCCAAAGCAGAAGAATCGCAGCTGGCGAGGGGTAAGCCAAGGTTACCTTAGAAGTGTACAAGGAAGCTGGTCAGGACATCTACAAAGGCAACTTTATGAAGTTGTTTTTAAAGGGAAGGGGAAGAAAAGAAAAGAAAAGAAAAAAAGGGAAGCTGAACTTTAGAACTGCAAAACTATCCACAAGATTTAACATAACATATGGAGCCTGTGCCCACCCTTAGCAAGATCTAATGAGATTTTGATCAACTACCAGAGAAAATTGGCCCAGACACACAGCATTTGGGAACTCTGCCACCAGCTAACTAAGTGAGGAATGATGACTTTTTATTAGCAGCTTACATTTAAAGAGTGTTGTTCCTAGTGTGGTCCACCCTCACGAGCAGATATGCGGCAGGCACTACCCTGCACACGACTTTGTGCCTAACAAGGTTGAATCTGAAGTCCAAGGCAAATGCCCATCTTCTCTCTTCTACAATAGCTTAGTTGATATTTTAAGTACAATGAAAGAAAAATAGGAGTCAAATGCATACTTGGTAGAAACCTAGGTTTTGGGGGAGCTACACCAAGGCAGTGTTTGTCCCGCCAACCCCCAAACTAGGGAACAAGCTGACAAGGAAGGGTTTAAAAAGATGCCAGGCAAGCATGCTGCAACCAAGCCACATCCTAGGCAATTTTACTTGGCTTTAAGAGTGGAGCTCCAAGACTTGTCTTTCTTTAAGGAAAAGAAGGACCATGAAGAGCAGAGAGGGGCCTCCTCGCTCTTTAGAGTACTGGGAGATGAAGATGCGTTGCACAGGACAAGGAGCCCTATGCCAGCCAAGGTTGCAAGGCAGATGCAGCAGTGGGATTCGTGGGAAAGATCAATTTACCAATATTACCAGTGGTGATGCAAGCTAGAATGGGATAGTCAAGTCTCATGCCTCTGAAGAATACATTATTCACTCTAGACGTTGGTGAGGGGCTCTTTTCTCACCATACAGATGGCCATGTGCACCAGACACTTGAAACATCCAGAGGCTGGCTATCCGACTTCATGGACCGGTGCCACCATGATGTTAGCATCTTTTAACGTAGTAGTGATAGCTTCTTTACTTTGGAGAAGTCTGCAACACAGCACCCTTGGACTGGGCTCCAACAGAAGCGATGGTCCTTTTCCAGGAAGCTGCTACCAACTCCAAGAACATAGCGGTGCTGATTGGAACAGAGATTCACGCTCCTGTTTTGACTGAGGCAAAAGCCTGAAGTCTGGACTCAATTCTCTTTTCACCCAGGAAAGAAATCTCCCGTTTGTGGGGCATCCACAGAAGTTTTGGGCTGGAAGGGACCTTGTGAGATCACTGGGTCCAGGCCCCCCTGCTCTGGGCAGGAAAGACGGCTGCGGTCAAATCATCCCAGCAAGGCGCATGTCCAACATACCTACATTTCATTAGGGTCCAGCATAATCTTATTTCCAAAATCCGTCATGTGCCATGGTGCCAAAGACTTGCTCAAATACAAAACAACGGATTCATTTCGCTGCTATTATCACCCCAGAGCATCTGGGCTCAGAGATGCTATTAAATTATTGCTTATTATTAGGATTAACTGGGAGCACTGGCTTACGAAGCGATGGGAAGCTGGAAACTTCGCACTTCACCAGGAACTGCACAGAGTTAACCGTATGTCCCCTACAAAAATGCACGATGCAAACTCAACAGAAGCTGACTGAATCGCAGCGGCTGCTACTGCAGATGAGTGCTGCTACCAGAACAGGATGCACCAGTGCTCGCCCTGTAAAATTAAGCAGGAGTAACCTCTCCATTAAAGCAAGAGTTACATGCTGGGCATTGAGAACAGCCTATAGCGGTGCATCTTATTCTGGAGTTCTGGCTCTGGTACGTGCAGGACGGGGGAAAGGAGATCGCTTGCTAAAGACAAACACTCCAGCGTGGTAGTCCTTAGAAAGCCCGTACCTGAAAAAACCCACCATATTTTCTTGCACACAACATGCCCCACTGTAAGACATACACATCTTGCATCCAAAAGGCAGAATAAAGGAAAAAAAAGTGATCTTTCCTTGCAGTAAGCAACTGAGCAGGAGCAGCTGGGGAGCTCACGTTTCCTCATATACATAAGGAATACATATTTCCCCATGTATAATGTGCTCTCTCATTTCCAGCAGCTGGGTTTTGGGGGAAAGTATGCAAGAACATACAGTAATTTCTTCAAACAAGCATGCCTCTGGCCTTTAAGGAAAACCAGGTCAGACATACCTATCTGGAAGCTGCAATGATTTTCCAAGTTAAAACAAAAAACCAGCACCAAACCACATTTGTGAATGTAAACTGAACAGCTGGGTGAAAGTCACTCCTGTACCATGAGTACCGAGGCATTATTCTGCCACAAACACATGCAAGAACACCTCTCTCCTGGCTTTTTCCTTCTTTATTCATTGCACTCACTAGTTTTATGTACAGTTCAGCTCCCACCTCCTCCTCTCTCCTCTGGACAGCGGAGATGCCAAGCAATAGTTCCAATTTCTTAAAGACAATTGCAAATACAGCCAAGAAGTTCCCTCCTCAAGATGCCTGCACACAGCCATGGCCAGTAAGCATTGTTTTGCATAGCTGAGGGCCACTTAAGTATCTAGAGCCAATATTCCTGTTAAGTCACAAAACACACTCCAGTCACTAACAGTAAAAGCTGCAGGGGCCGACAACTAGAAAGGGGGTAGAAATATTAGAAGTCGAGTCTAGAGATGCATTCCTCTCCAATATGGACGCACCAGAAGAGATTGCTGAGTTTTAGACCTAGAGAAGCTATATATCTGCACCCAGAGAGTGGTGGTGGATGGGTCATTTTTGACCTGGGAGGATGCGGGCAGTGGGGTCCCGCAGGGCTCGGTCCTCGGGCCTGCACTGTTCAACATCTTCATCAGTGACTTGGACAAGGGAGTGAAAAGCACCTTCACGGATGACACTAAGATGTGGGGAGAGGCAGGCATGCTAGAAGAGAGGGACAGGCTACAATTAGATCTGGACGGGTTACAGGGATGGGCAGATGAGAATGGGATAGGTTTCAATACGGATAAGTGCAGGGTGCTGCACCTAGGGAGGAAGAACCAGCAGCATACCTACAGGCTAGGGAACTCCCTTCTCGTCAGTGCAGAGGCAGAAAAGGATCTGAGAGTCATTACTGATTCCAAGATGAACATGGGCTGTCAACGTGAGGATGCAATCAGGAAGGCTAACCTTGTTGTGTATCCACAGATGCATCACGAGCAGGGCCAAGGAGGTGATCCTCCCCCTCTATGCGACACTGGTCAGGCTGCAGCTGGAGTACTGCGTCCAGTTTTGGGCACCGCACCTCAGGAGGAATGTGGCCAGCACGGAGAGGGTCCAGAGGAGGGCCACCCGCATGATCCGGGGGTAGCAGGACAGGCCCTGCGAGGAGAGGCTATGGGACCTGAACCTGTTCAGCCTCCACAAGAGAAGGCTGAAAGGGGACTTGGTGGCCATCTATAAAAACTTACCGGGGGACCAGCGGGGAACAGGAGAGACCCTGTTCCCCTGAGCACTACCCGGAGTAAGTAGGAATAATGGACCCAAGTTGATGGAGGGTAGATTCAGGATACACTACTTCAGTCGGGCGGCTAGGACCTGGAACCAACTCCCAAGGGAAGTGGTGCTCACTCCTACCCTGGGGGTCTTCAAAAGGAGACTGGACACTCACCTCACCGGGGTCGTTTGATCCCAGCATCCTTGCCTGCCTATGGCAGGGGGTTGGACTTGATGATCTGCTTGGGTTCCTTCTGACCCTACTCACCACAAAATTATATTTAGTGGCGAAGCTGGATTTAGCTCTGCTCAGACATTTCAGACCCTACATTTCCCTTTATTCTCCAGCTGGAAAGTTTCTTCTCGTCAAATATGTTTGCACTTGACATTACATGCTGCTGTCTAGCGCAGCTATCTGCTACCCCTCCAGCCACCTCAGAGAGGTGCAAGGGTTTGGAAGTACCCCACTTCCTAGCAAGCATTTTAAAGCAGCCCACAAGTTCATGGCTGGGATTTTCCATGGGTGGTTGGCAAAACTGAGTAAAATGGTTTTTCCTTCTGCTGTTATCCAACAGGAACAAGACAGGTCTCTGACACAGCCAATTCTGAACAGTATCTTGCATGAGACATGCTTCTCCCCTTTCCTTGAACTCAAATCTCTTTGTGGGGTCAAGGGGAGGGTAGAGGGCAGAACCATATCCACCACTGCCATTAAGTTTTCTTCCTTAATTGCAAGCATTATCTCCATTAACTTTCATCACAAAGGCAGTTCCAAGTCTCACCCACATCGCAGGCTTAGGGACAGACCTCACTTGTCCTCTCCTTCCTATTTTCCTGACTTCCTCCTTGCTTCTAGCCACCCTCAACCTCTTGCCCCCTCCTTTTCTGGATCAAGAGACTTCTTCCTCTGGCTAGGCGCTGAAAGGGCCCAGGAGAAAGCCCCTGCTCTCTCGTCTGGTGCCCAGTAACAGAGCTGGAGGAACGACTGGAGCCAAGCCCTACTTTCATCGATAGTGATGTTGGAGCAGCGCACAAGCAGCTCACTCAACATGCAGGCATGCAAGGGGAATAGGACATGCTCAGTGCACAGGAATTAGCTACTAAACCTTCAAGCATGCACTATAGGGAGATTTTAAGAGACTTGATTTGGCATATTTAAGGACTATTTGGGTGCAGGGGTGCAGTACAGATAGAAAGGAGAACCAGGCTGTCCAGGGTTATTCTGGATACTAGGACCTTGACAGATTTTAAGTCCTTACTGCAATAATATCACACACACATGCTGAAAGAATCACATATGCACACAGACCCTAACCTCTCAAGAAGGAGAAATGTATTTCTCCATCATTCCTGGAAACAGCCAGTATATTAACTGAAGCTCTCTCAAAGTAATCCAGCCTCAGGCAGACCCCATGGGATGCAAAGTTTCAGCCCATATGGTGTAAATTTGGTTCCATTAGACGACCCAGTATTCAACTGCTTATAATGGAAAGGACAGAGGCCTTAGACACACAATCAGGCCTGTCGTCATAAATCAGAGGAGAAGAGAAGATACCAGGGCTCCGAGGACAGATTTTATTTGAGGTCCAATTATGTTCTGTCCTAGATTTCAATGGATGCCCGTAAAGAAATCACTACAGCTGATCAGCCTCTTCCTAGACTGAAGTTTGCTGGGAAGTTATTCTTGGCCCTCTAGCATTGATAAACTACTTGTATCTTCCCGAAGGTGAATTATCCTTAAAAGAGCGATAAACGTTTGCAAGATAGGCTGGAATGGGATTGTGAAAGGTGTCTGACGTCTTGAGTAATTTATCCAGCAGTTACTATAGTAACCAACGACAATTTTTACTCAAATCACAATGCATAGCTCAGAGGCCAGCTACAGTCATATTCTATACATTTGGTCCCTTAAGATGTGTTCTGCAATATGGATCGTCATGGCTTTTGACACGTAAAAGGTGGTAGAGCTACCTGTGAGTTAGCTACAGAAGCCGGCATTAGCCACATTTTACAGTTTCTAAGCCAGCCGAAGCGATTAGCCCAAGGTCAGCATCTGGCAGCACCGGGATGATAATGCAGATGGATTGTATCTATATCCTCTGCTTAGCACACTACATGGTCTCTGCTGGTTTGCAGTCAGTGCATTTATAGAGGCCGTTTCAGGTACCCGGCAACATCATTCCCGAATGCTACTGCTCTTGCAATCCCTTCCATGCACAAAGCTATTTTCCTCATGCTGACTTTTCCCCTAGCCTTACAAAGTGAAAGTCTTGTTGCAATATTTTAGGTCTGCATCTGGTACCTCCACCTACCATAAACAGCAGCAGCTAGGGCCCAGCTTGTTCCCTCTTCCCATCCTACCAAGAGCTCACTCTCTATTGTTCAGCGATGACTGCTAACTGCTGCGGCACTTATTCTAAAATAGCTCTTGCTTCCGGTAGGGCAATCTGCAATAGATAAGGGTAAAGCTTAAAAAGACAGAGGTTTCTTCATGCAAGTCCTCACGAAATCCTCACTGCTGTGGCTAAGGCATTAAACTGATTTCATACTGCTCGGCGCCCAGCTGGCCAGGCAAACTAGGCAATTCTGTGTTGTTTTAACCTTTGCCATGCGGAAAACTGATCTCTCTCTCCCCTTCCGGTTTAACCCTGTAGCTTCTGACGACACAGAAGAATGAGGCATACATGTACTAGGCTGTCAGTAATTTTAAGCTGATGTTTCAAAAATTAAGTAGTAGGATCAAGCCATGGAGAATTAAAAGGAGTACCAATGTAAGCCCCCCCTGTTCCGCCTCCCCTTTCCCCCACCCACCAGGCCACACTTCCTCTTCTCGCTTCGCAGATGTTATACTTAAAAGCAGCTTCAGTTGAATTCTTGCATGACATTACAGACAGCAATGTATCACAGGACTTCCAAAAACCGCGCTGAACTCATGGCAGGCAGCAGGAAGCGCATCTGCTATTCAATTCTCTGTAAAGAGCTGCTGACGTCAGCCTCGAACACAAGAGGCAACTCAGCAGGCCTTTGCTGTGCCTCATCATACAGGCACGTAGCATCCAAGAGGCTGTTCACGGGAACCAGAGCCGAATTCATTCTTCATCCCATGAAGCCGTTACTGGGAGCTAGTTAATAGGAGGACTCTACACACTGCCACTGTGTGAGAAAGGGAGTTTAGCTGTTATTTTTTGTTTTTTTCCATGCTGGAATAAATCAAGAAAGCCTACCTGTTGGTTAAGTCAGAGGTACTAACAAGACCAAGGATGCTGGTGTCAATAAGGACAGCAAGCTTAGGTGGAGTCAGAGTGGCAAGGAACGGAGTAAGAGGAAACCGGCTCTCATCTTCACCTTAAGGAAAAAGGTGACTGCTGGCTTCCCTCCTTTGTGTCACTAAAAACCATCCCCTTGTCCTTCTGGTTCCACTCAGGCTGTTTTACCATCTTGCTTTTTTACCTTCCTACTAGGGCACTTCTCAACCACCCCTGGTCTAGCTTTCACCAGGGTCTTCCCATCTCCTTCTCCAGTGAAGCATACAGTTTCTGTAACTAATTGTAGAGTTGTGTGCAGTTACTTTGTCCTGCATCAAAACCTATTCTAGGGGAATCTTCCTAGGGAAGTGACCTGCAACTTATTTGCTATGTTCCAGCTTTGGCAGCACCATATACATGCAATGGCGTACTGTTTTCTCTTTCTGGTCCTTATGTACTGGCACATTTGGATTGCAAATGCTGCAGGGTATGCTTAAAAACCACACTTTTTTCCTGAAACACCCTGCCACAGTAAAACTATTAGCAAGTTTGGGCAGGGGAGCAGGGAGGGGAACAGTAGCGAGCTTGATACAGACATCTGCCCAAATAGCACGGCCACCAATGCAAGGAGAGAAATCTGACTCACAGGATTCCAAAAATTAAATTCAGGTTCCAGTGACAGAAGGACAAACACAGCATCTTTCAGAATAGACACTGCAAGGAAAGTGCAGCTTCTAGCTGCTAGTAAGAGGGCATTGAATCAGTTACTTACAGATGCTTAAAACATGTGCTAACCCTCCCAAGAGAGAAGTGAGAATGACTGTACCAAGAGCAAGCAAATACCCAGAATGGAGAACTGAGACCCGCTCTGGAAACAATCTATGTTATGTTAGAAAGGAACAATAATGTAAAAGTAAGGTTTTGCATCTCGCTGGCAATGAGTTATACAGGATGGGCAGGATTTCAAATGGAACGGAGGGTAGAGTCCTCACAAGACAAAGGAGAGGGGTACTCAGACAAACCAGGAGGAGGAGGAGGAGGAAGACGATGATGACAGGGGCAACCTTAAGCTGATGAGTGGACACAGCAGAGCTGGAGAAGGGTCATCGCTGGGGAACTCCCCCCGAGGAGGAACCTGCCATTCTGCCATCAGCGATACTGGATCCAAGGAGCCTGTGGGAAAGATGGGACTGGAAGAATAGAGGGGAGGAGTTTGGGAGAGGGAAGAGAGTCAAATACAACATCTACACGTCATCAAAGTTCAGAGCCAGAAACGCACCAAAGCCCCCACGTTAATCCAATGGTAGTTTAGTACCAGGCATTTACCAAAGTGCCACCATTGGCAAGCAGCTCACAGAGGGAGTAGCTCAAAAAGCAGTTTGGCTCGGTATTGTTATTCAGACTTCAAGACATCCCTCCTGATATCACACCACAATTTTATCATGACCCTGACAGTTTACCCGTAGTCCAAGTTTGTGTAGCTTTTGTATCCATTATCTCTGCTGCAGTGTCAAGTCTGCTCATGATAACCATACTATACAACTCTGTTAGAGCAAAACCACGTCCCTAGAAGGCCCTCAGCTTGAATAGGAGTCGTCTCTTCCTATGGAATTATCCTGGCAGCGTAGTAAGGAGACAGGCAGCTTTCGAGTAAGACTCCTTCCTTGACACGACAGCAGATCATAGCTCATTTGGGACAATAAGCACTACCACGTTGCTTTGAGCATAGCCAGATTGTGGATATGGTGCCTTCTAGCCCCCAACAGCTATGAATCCTCAGAAACAGGGTGTTTTCAAATGGTTAACTTATACCTGCAAAGCACTTACTGTACAAGATACCATTCTGGCTAGAGAACAGCTCCATAACCCCCAAATCGGTGGGCTGCAAAAAGCGAAGTAGAGCCACAATGCTTAATGATCTGCATTATACTTGCAGTACACCACCATGCTACTGTGGTCTCATATCACTGTTGTAAGCATGAGATCAGAGCCTACATGTTACCCGAAGCCTATAATACATGCGGCACTTTTGATCCCCAAGGTCCGTTGGCAGAAGGGGGGCGTACTTTATTATAACTCCAGGGCGTTTGTTCTTTTCCCACCTGCCTCAGCTGAAGTAACTGTGAGTAAACAGAGCAATCTTCTGGACAGCAAGTCATACTTAGTTGTGCATCTTCTTCCTTCCTGCATCACAGCTCTTGCTCAACTTCCTGCAAAATAAATAACTTGCAACTACTACGCATCATGCTTATTAGCTCACGATGGTTTTTGCTGCTAGAACTGCTTCCCCAGCTTCAACAGACTGTCCCTCTAGTCTCAGGGACTTGAAAAAAGCACATCTGCTATCAGACTTAGATTAAGCTAGGAAAGCCCTGTGCTCTCATTCCCTGCAGACTTCAGCTATTGCAAGAAGGCACAAGGGAGGTGCTTATAATTGCTCCAGCAGCTCTCTGGCAGAGGGCTCTAGAGAACAGCTATTCCCAGACAGCTTAACTTATCTGAATGAGACAGTGTGGGGTGAAGGAAGGGGACCTAAACCATGCTGAATGGCTCTCACCAACTTAAACTGGCAAGCCATTTTTTCCCACACTCAGTGGCTGGAGACTAATGTAGCTGGCAAGCTGGACTCTTTGCAAGGGATAATTGTGAACAAGGCCTTCCAGTCACTGCCATCATATCATGCAAGAAGGGTTAGGCAACAAGGAAGACGTCGTAGCTACAATAGCATTCCTATTACTGTGGTCAGAAGCAGCCAGACAGCTGACATTCCTCCTGCACATGCAGAAGAGGCCATTATACACATCTCTTGGGTAGTTTCCTTTTAGTGAACGCAGCGAAGGAAGACATGGCTGGACACCAGCTGACCCTGACAGGTACGGTGACTTCACTCAGCTCTTCCCTGCAGGCTCAACTGTTGAGCTGTCAAACCCTCTGCATAGAAATGGCATGAGGTCATCAGGAACAGCACGCAGAAATGGAAGTGTGGGTGGCATCCAAGCAGTCCCCAGCCGTGTGTCACACTAGCTTGCAAAAGACACTACAACCTACAGCAGCGTGAGATTGCAAGAAGCTAGTAAAGGGAGATAAAAAGCAAAGAGCTAAGAAGTCAACCTGTGCAGTGTTGGAGAGATCTGCTATGGTTATCTGGCTAGAAAGGGGTCCTGCTCTCCCTCACCTCCGCGCCTTGACCATTTTCCATTCTGGCTTCTAGCTCCACATGTAATGCAGTTTTACACAGAAACCCTTAAAAGTAAGCCAGCTGATGAGGAAATAAAAGCGCATAAAATGCTCCTAAGGGCCATTTTCAATGTACAGGCAGTGACTACCTAGTCTAATGAGGACGCTGAAGGATTGCTCTTTTGCAAAAAAGTGTGTCATTTCCAGCTGGAATTGCTCGAGTTACAGAACAGTGCCTCAGACACAGAAATATGGCTGCCAGGAACTAGACCGTCTCTTGCTGCCCCAGAGCCTCATGTTCTGAGCAAAAGCTTTCTAAGCACATCAAAATGCCAGGGTGCAAGGTGCTCTATGTACCAGCACACCTTATTCATGTACACAAATAGGCTTGCATGTCATTAGCAGCAGGAAATCACTGAGTGTACATCAGACCAGTTAACTCTTTAACACCAAGATTGTTACAAGGAGAAAACTCCTTAAAAAGGGATTGAAGTGGCAGACGGTTTTTCATTTGCTGAAGTCTCCTCGGGGAGATTCAGGGGCACGTATCCATAAAGAAGTTCTTTACGCTGCACAAGTGTTAGAGGCCTATTTTCAATGCCAACAAAGTGGAAGTTTGCAACTGCCTTCAGAGGTACTAGATCTTCAGCTAGTTTCTGCAAGAAGAGCCCAGGTCTTGGCTGCAACTGGAAAGACAGCACGCTCCATGCCTCAAAGGCACAATAACTGCACTTAAAAAGATGTTAATGGAAACGTAACCTACCTAATCTCGTAAGCAAATTAGTACTGACTACCTGTGGTCAGCAATGTATGCAGAGATACCCAACAGTCACAAAGTGCGTTTGTGAGGAACTGCACGAACTCCATCTGTAGCTTCCCCAGAGCCGAAGCGCTCTCTCATTAGATTTAAGAGCAAACCTCTTGCAGAAATAACCTACCATTCAGTCCCACAGAATAGTGGCCCACTCTTCATGACTAATTTCTTTAGTTTTAGAACAAGGGTATTCTTGGGTCATATGACTGATTATTCAGTGTTACAAGCCATTTGCCATTTTTGGTAATAATCCTCAGCTGCGGAATCGCCATTTCCTGCATATTAATACATACTGGAATTGCTGCATTCCAGATATTTATAAAGCAGGATAAGGAGTCGCACTGAATCCACGCTTCGCTGGATGACTCCTCCGATGGGATTCCTTGTGTATAGCGACGTGGAGAAATTAACAGCTTATATTGCTCAAACCGGGTTTTTACAAGGGACGAGCATAGCCGTAGCGCGCGGTCGTTATGTGACAGCCAATTACGTACATCCAAGAATTAGCGCTCAAGTCGCCACGTTCAGTGACAGACCCAACCACCATGATGCTAGAAACACGTGCGGGTCACGGAAACACACGGCAGTTTGGCATCCTTTGACGCAACGTTTTCAGCATGACTACACAGGGAGCATTTAAGAAGTTAAAGACCCAACTTCAGCCCCAAATCCTACCCCGCCACTCGTCCCATCCACGTCTCCAAGCACTCTTCAGAGACGCCTCGCACAACGTAACGAGCACGACAAACCTCCCAATAAATTAATTACAAAGAATCACTGAATGCTGTATGCCAGCGGTTGCCAAACGGCGCTCCTTGGACCACGTCTATATTGCGTAATCCCACTTTTCAGTTAAAAAAAAAAGCTCGTGGATAAGGAAGTAGGGTGGATTCACAAGAGCTAGCAGAAATCCTCTGACATTGAAATCGCTGCAGATTATTGTGTTCAATGTCAAAGCCAGCAGGGAAGATCCTATCGGGGGGAAAAAAGTCTCGTCCTTCGACAGCTCTAAGCCTCCTTTCAAGACCTTTGCTACGATCAGGTCCTAAAACATAACCCAATGCCCACACCACACCTCTGGTGAAAGGTTTTACTCCGCTAAGGGTCGGCCCTTCGCCGACTCGCGCAGCACCGGCTTCTGAAGCCCTCCCCCCGCCCCCCCCGCTTTTTTTTTAGGATGGTTTGATGCTGAAAATCCTCTTTTTAGCAAAGTCCCACACCGGGCTGACGTGCAACACCCTCTTCCTTCAGGCTTCATCAGGTGTGATGGGTGCGGAGAGAGGATTTTGAACCTATTTCTCTGCTCAGAAGCGGAGGGGTTGAAGC